>VZQC01010551.1:1609959-1850561 GCA_009823505.1 Rhizomys pruinosus | reverse complement strand
TATTCTAGGTCTTAGTAAAAGTAAAAATGTCTATATTAAACAACATTGGTTAAAAGGTTTTAATAAAAAAGGTAATACATTTAAGCTAATTGGAAATATAAATTGTAGTCCACATCTGCTTCACTTATAATTTGTATAACAACAACTTTGGGGTTAATGGATACAAATATTCTCTACAATGTTTGTGTTGTACAGTATCAACTTGTAACATTTTCTTCTACCTGTAGGATAATTTAACTAAAGGAATTAAGTTGGCTTTCCAAATTAACAATATACAGTCAATAATAAACAGCTTAATGCAGAAAAGTTGGCCCAGCTAAACATTAAAAGGAAGATAAGCCTCAGACTGCTACAGACATCAAACATCTCTGTGGATCCTAATTGTAACAATTATTTATAATGTGTCCTAATGAACTTTACCTTTCAGGTGCCACAAAGTTTTAATATGAGAGACTTCCTTACCTCCTTTTCATAGAACAAAGAAAAACATGACGGCAATGAAGTCATTCCCTAACTGTAAACTAGAGCCGACTATTATAGAGGTAATCTCTTATAAAAGTGATATAGTTGCCTTCTTTAATTGACTGATAGTCATAGGAATTGTGAAAGGATAATTTCCTAATTCAGAGCCAAATATAATACTAAAATCTATATAAGCTGGGTAATTAAGTGAAATATATTAATACAGGAGAGCTCTGTTATCAGAAATGGATTGTTCAGCCAAGGAGATGTTGGCTAGGGGATCTAATCCCCCTAAAAGATAAAGGCTTTTTTGCCAGCAAACTGGGATACTGCAAGAAGAGAGGTGGTAAGGCCCTGCCATCGAAGACCTGATGTAAGCATGGGAAAGATATATCGAGACCACACTTGCAAGTATACAGTTAGCCTCTGGAATGCCAGAGAGTGTTACCAAAGGCCACTAAATCAATAAAGCAAATATCGGTCTCCTTGAGTCAAGCAAGACTCCTCCATCAGCATCAGCTACACCTCACCTGCCTGGAAATACTGTGCAGCAGTGGCAGCCAAATGTCTGTATTTCCCAAATCTAATTGGCTATTAGCTATCCCCTTGGAGGAATAATTCAGGGCTGATGCCACAAGCTTACGTCCTCTAGCAGTTAGGAGATGTTACAAGCCACTGTAAGACCTTGTCAGCTTTTACAGAAAAGCTATAGTCCATGGATTAGCATACCATCCAAACATCTGTGTCTATACCAATGTAACCTACCATAATAATTAGTATTGTTTAAATGCCTGTATATCTAATTGCTTGTGCTTCATCAGTAGGAATAAAAGGTTATTCCTGGATAAACTGCCAACCCATGAAAGGAAACAGCCTGAACTGATCAGAGTGCAAAACAACATCTCCAGAGAAAGTAGACTGCTTTGCTTCTCGCCCACTTGTGTCCCTTTTCTAAAGCTTAGGGAACAATCTGCGGAAGAGGGGGCATGGTAGAATGTAAGGGCTGCGATTGGGGTGAATTGTGAAACTATAACAATATAGACTGGACTCTTATTTGATCAACATGATAGCACATATAAGTTTCTCCAGCTAGACAATGGGGGCCTCGGGCTGTATGTTTGGGCATAACTACTTGCAAATTGGTTTTACATGAAGGATACTTGTATTCATTACTTATTACCTTTTATTAAATAAATAAATGAATATTATATTTAACAGTTAAAAATATTTTGTAAAATAATTTTTTCTCGGGCTGGAGGGATGGCCTAGCGGTTAAGAGCGCTGACCGCTCTTACAGAAGACCCGGGTTCGATCATCCACATGGCGGCTGAGAACCATCTGTAACTCCAATTCCAGGAGAACTCCAGTTCCAGGGGAATCCGACACCCTCTTCTGACCTCCGCGGCATTGCACGACATGGGTGCACAGACCTGCATGCAGACAATACATTCATACACATAAAAAATAATAAAATAAATAAAATTTAAAAAAATAATTTTTTCTCTCTTTATTGATACATGCTTCCACTATTCATAATTTATCCTTATATAATCCTATGCTGTGTTCTATCATATAGGAATATTAATATTCATATTTAAAAAAAACCAGAATGTAAAGTTCTACTTCTTTTTACCTGCATGCAAATTTACTGTTAAAATGTGAATCTCTAAGTGTGCTTTGGAATTAACCTATAGTTTATTTTCAGATTTTGTAATTTTGATTTATGTGTGGAGTGTATATACATATTTTGGAATAATATAAAATCAAAGGGAACAAAAAAAAGAGAGAGAAATCTATTCAAAGAACTGACCAAAACAGTAAACTTGTGCATTGAAGGGGTTATAAAAGACTGAGAAAAAGATGTAAGACAGGACTCAAAGTGTATGACAGAATCCATGACCTCTAGTGGGTGGCAGGGGTTGGGGGGTGGAGGGGGGATGAGGAGTGGGCATGGATGGGGGAATGACTTTAAATTTGATTAAGAAATGTTGTATGAAATGCGCTCAATAAAAAATTAAAAAGTTAAAAAAAAGAATTCTACCAAAGATTTGAAATATTTTATTAGTTCTTTACATCATATAAATTAAAGGCCTTTGAGCTTTTCCCCAAATCCTAATAATGGTAATTCTTTTTTATTGACCATCTAATATTTTACAAAGCATTTGAAACAATCTATTTCTTTTAAAAATTTTTAATTTATTTTATGTGTATGAGTGTATTTCCTGCATGTATGTAAGTGCACCATGTCACGCAATACCCTCGGAAGGTTGGAGGTCAGAAGCAGGTATCGGATCCCCTCGAACTGGAGTTACAGATGATTGTTAGCTACCATATGGGTACTGGGAATTGAACTCAGGTCCTTGGCAAGACCACCTACTGCTCTTAACCACTGAGCCATCTCCCTAGTTCCCAAACATGCTATTTCTTTTTTTTTTATTTTAAATTTATTTATTTTAGTATGTGTATGAATGTACTGTTGGCATGGAGGTCTGTGCACCCGTGTCGTGCAATGACACGGAGGTCAGAAGAGGGTGTCGGATTCCCCTGGAACTGGAGTTAAAGATGGTTCTCAGCGGCCATGTGGGTGCTGGGGATCGAACCTGGGTCCTCTGCAAGAGCAGTCGGCTCTCTTAACTGCTAGGCCATCTCTCCAGCCCCCAAACATGCTATTTCATAAGTACTATCTTATCCTCATAAAACACTATAGAGGTAAACTGGTTCTATGACCTTGGGCAAAGTTCATCTTATATATGGGGAAAACAATAACCACCCCTTCTAAAACTGTTATGAAAATTAAACAAATGTGGAAACTGTTATGGCAATAGTGAAATAAACATCAACTATTATTACTATTAAAATTATGTTTAAAATTTTTACATTTATTAGTGTGTGTGTGTGTGTGTGTGTGTGTGTGTGTATGTTTAGTTCAGAGGAAAACCTGTAGGAGTTTGTTCTCTCTTCCACCATGTGCATTCTGGGAATTGAACTCAGGTCTTCAGGTTGGGCAGGAGGTGCCTTCATCATCTCAGTAGCCCATTATTAGAGCTATATTCCTACCATCAACATTTATTTTAACCTATTATTATGCCATAGTTTTAATTTAACTGTTTTGTTGACTTTTTTCTAGTTTTTTAGGAATTTCAAGAACAACTTAATGACTATATTTATATATAGCAATAATAATTCCACAGTTTCTGACCTGGGATTAGCTTATATATAAGATGAACTTAACATTTACAGTTACTTATTGAAAAATTATATATAAACATTGCATTTTCTTTACTTTTAAAGACTAAGCTATTTTCTACCAAAATAAACAAAAAGCAGACATTGTTTAAATTATGTGTATTATATTTTATGAGCCAAAAAAACCAGTATATTTTGATTCATATTTTGACTCATAGAGTACAAGATCCTGAAGGATCTTGGAGAGCAGCCTCAGTATTTCATTCATGAGCAAAGAAACTGATGGCTAACCAGGTTAAATGACTTGTCCAACCTATGTGACCACCTGAAGATAGAGACAGGGCTAATAATAGACCCGAGGGTACAGGCAGCTGTGGTTCCCAATCAGTTACTCTGCATCATGCTAAACTATTTTAAAACTTCTTCCACTGATTCTCATACCTACATCCGAAGAGCAGACAATGCCACAAATGTGGAATTAAAGCTGAGAATCCTGAGCTGTATCCTGAAGCCACACTGACGTCTGTGGAAGTAGCAAAGTGGAGCTAAAGATTGCACCAGTGTGTAATGCTATTTAACAGTAAGTGAATGTAAGACAGAGTATACATGTGAGCATACATTAATACCCAGGCTGACAGTCTTCATTACACAGTTTACCTGGCAGCACTTTGCTCATCACAAGCAGTCATCTGTGAGGGGTACAATTATGAAGCAGATTTTATTTTATTTTTAGCATTTTTTCACTGATTTAATTTTTATCAAATTTTTGTGCAATATGGTTTGATGGTATTTAGATGCCCCCACTATCCACACTTCCACCACTGTTCCTTGCCCAATTTAATGTACATATAAATATATAAAATATGGCTTATGGAGCCTGATTTGTGACCTTAAATGCTCTGCAATGTGGGTCTATCGGCTGGGCCCGCCTACAGTCCCAGCACTGTAAACCATTATCATTTTCCCTCCCAGAACCCATCAATTGCCAAATGTTCCTTAGGTTGGGTTGGGATTTCTTACCTGCTTCCCTATGTCTATGTTGGGATTTTGTCTGGTTTGAGCTTGCATGGGACTTGTGCATGTTGTCACTATTGCTGTGAGTTCATATGAATGAATGGCCAGCTGTCTGGACTACTGTGTTTCCTTGTGCTTATCTACCACCTCTGGCTATTATAATCTTTCCACCTCATCTTCCAAAATGATCCCTGAGCTATAGGCAGCAGAGGTTTGAAATAGGTGACCTATTCAGGATTAAAAGCTCTGTGGCCTCTTGCTCTCTGCACATTGGCCAATTGTGGGTTTCTGTATTAATCACCATCTGATGCATAAAGAAACTTCTCTGGTGAGAGTTGAGAGGTGCATTCATTCCATGTGTAGAGGTTGTATTAAAGATGTGTCACTTAGGATAAAGTGCTACTACTGAACTAATAGTGTTATAGTTTGCTGGATCAGTTATTGTTGTTTATTAGGCTTTACAGCTGGGTAGGACAACTGATGGGTTTGCTCCCT
This sequence comes from Rhizomys pruinosus, assembly GCA_009823505.1. NCBI lineage: Eukaryota > Metazoa > Chordata > Mammalia > Rodentia > Spalacidae > Rhizomys > Rhizomys pruinosus. Next base: position 1,845,404 of record VZQC01010551.1, on the reverse strand, counting down.
TGGCATCTTATTCTAGTATTCTCTGATACCATGAGAGCTAATCTTCAGGGAGGAGGCTTCCAGGTCTGTTCCAGCTCCAAGTCCTGTCTCCTAAGTGTGGCCTATCTAAAGCAATAGGGTCTTCAAGTTTTGGGAGGGATTAAGGGCTGTGGCAGTATCCTGATTATTTTGGGAGTTTCTTGGACTACCCTGACCAACAATTAAAAAGGATATTTCTTCTGCTTTAATTTTCAGTATTAAAAAAGTCCTCCATTGTGGAAAATTTAAATATGCACAAAAGTAGACAGAGTAGTGCAATGACTCCTTTGTCATGCAAATCTGACAGCCTGAGTTCAATTCCTGGAACTCACGTAAAGGTGCAAGGAGGAACAACTGCCACAAAACTGAATTATCCTCTAATCTGTACATGTTCCATGGCATGCACAGTCACAACCCAACAATGTTTCTTTGTCACATTCCAGTTCTAGGCATCATGATATCTTAATCTGTATGTTACTTATCTCTCTCTCTCCTCCCAATTTATTTGTCAAGAAAAATAATTTTGGGCCAGGCATGGTGATGCATGCCTTTTTGGTTGTTTGTTTTTTTGTTTTTGGTCTTTTTGAGACAGGATTCCCTGTGGCCCCCGTTGGTCTGGAACTCACTAGGTAGACTAGGCTGGCCTTGAACTCTCAGAGATCTGCCTGCCTCTGCCTTCTGAGTTCTGGGATCAAAGGCATGCGCCACTACATCTGACAGGAAACCTCAGTTTTGAGTATGAGCTTTCCCCCACAATCTAGACTGCAGCTTGCATGCCCATGGTTCTTATAAAGCAGATTTGAATAGTGAAGAAAATATTTGTAGATTATTAGCAGTGCCACCTAATCTGGTGAGCATTGTTGTGGACATTGATGCTTAGGGGAGGCAGTAGTTCTAGAAGTTCCAGCCGTCTGAGCACTCTGTGACCTGGTAAGATGTGCTGTTCAATCTGACAAGCCAAGGGAGTTTCCATGCCTCAGTTCTTTCCTCTTCTTGAATCTAAACCAGACCTTTAGCTGTGTCTGCCCTGAACAGGATTTGCTTTTCCTTCACAATTGTTGCTACAATGTGTCATTGTGGTGGACTTAAACATTTCAGTCAGAAAAGTCAGAAGTATATGAGTGTAACTTTGTATTTAACTGAATTCTTTGTAACAACACAAATTTGAGTTCTAGCTGGGAATATGAAAACATAAATTTGTGATAAACACTTCCAGATGGGAACTTTCCTTCTTAGGACTAAATGTCAAATGAAATGCAATTCTTCCTCTTCTCTTCTCTCTGAGGGAAAACTAAGTTTCTGGGCTAAGGCCATCCCATACGTATGTCATTTCTGTGTGTGTGTGTGTGTGTGTGTGTGTGTGTGTGTGTGCACGCACGTGGAGTCCAGAGGCTGGCATTGACAGTCTGCCTCTATTGCTCTTGACTTTGTTTTTTTGACACAGGGTCTCCCATTGAACCTAGAGCTAGACAGGCTAGGCAGCAAGCCCTTTGGGATCCACCTATCTCCACCCCCAGAGCTGGGGTTGCAGATGCATGCAGCTGCAGTTGGCTTTTGTATGGGTGCTGGGGATCTGAGCTGAGATTCTCCACCTAGCACAACAAGCTCTTTACCCATTGATTCATGCCACTGATTCACCGTCACCCCCCTTTTTAAAAACTTGGTCCTCATGCTTAACTGAGGCTTGGGCCATCTTCATTGCCTATGTTCATATAAACACTATGGTCAGTGCACCAAATGGATAAGGAGAAGAGATTCAGAGACAATAGGAGTAGGATACAGATGTTAGGAGATGCTGTACCCTTTACCCTGTCTACTTATGGGGCAAAACTAAAAGAGGTAGTTTCATTTCTTGATTAGATTAATTGATTGAGAAAGGGTCTTATGCTGTAGCCAGGCTGGCCTCAAACTCTAGGTAATACTCTAGCCTTAGCCTACTGAGTGTTAGGATTACAGGCATGAGCTACCAGACTTATCTGGACAAACACAGCCAGTTCTGGGCAGTAAGGACCGAGGCAAATTTGGGACAAGAGTATAAGAGCACATTTTGAGATGGGGTGGAGGACATCACTGGGAGGTTCTGAGCTGCTAAGTCATTTGAGGGTGATGACATGATGACAGTAGAATGATGGGGAATTGAGTCTAGCAGTGAAGGCAGGGAACACAGATACCAGCCATGGAAGTCAAAGACCACTCATCATACCTGGTTCCTCACCTGGGGTATGAATGTGACTCACCAGGGACCACATGGACAACCATACTGCAGAAGCCTCTCCTGGTGGAGGATACCTATGGCTTCCTGTAGAAATTGTGCCATCCTCATGAAAAATGGAGACTGAAGAAGAACTTTGAATTGTAATAAATATTCATTGATGCTATACATGCCAACATTATAGTTATACCTGAATAAACAACCTGATTCTTGAGTTTTTAAGAGTGGGCCCAAATTTGGAGGACATTGTTCCTCCAGATGTCTCCTGGAACTGTGCTGCTGAGGCGGGCCTCACTCATACTTTTTTTTTTAAGTCATTTTTCCAGCATCAGTTTGGAGGAGCTATAAGGTTGGATTCATCTTTTTCATATCAGTCAATCTAGCCTTCCATCCCTAGGCTTAAACATCTGGTAAACACAATGTCAAGCATTCTTCTCAATCTTTATGCTTTCAATTGAAGATAAGAGTGCCCTGCCTTTCAGGGTTTCTATTTGCTAATGCTCAGCCATACTCATGTTCTTTTTTTTTAATTAATTTATTTTTATATTTATTTATATGAATGTACTGTCTGCATGTAGGTTTGTGCACCTGTGTCATGCAATGCTGCAGAGGTCAGAAGAGGGTCGGATTCCCCTGGGACTGGAGTTCTCCTGGAATTGGAGTTACAGATGGTTCTCAGCTGCCATGTGGGTGCTGGGGATCGAACCCGGGTCCTCTGCAAGAGCAGTCAGCACTCTTAACCGCTTGTCCATCTCTCCAGCCCCCATACTCACTTTCATTCACTAACTTGGGTGCAGGGCGAATAGAGTCAGATGAACAGGACAAAAGAGCACATGGCGCAGTGAGTTTGTTTGCAGTAGCTTTTTGGTTGCAAGGTTAATTAAAACTCATTAGTCCAGATTCTATCCATTTTATAAAAGTTATTCCTACAATTGCCACAGCTACAGTTTCTAGGTATACACTGAGGAAGACCCCTGAAACTCTGTTGTGATTACACCATGCAACCACAGTTGTAACCTCTTCCTTAATTCATATACATGGTACAGGGGATTGAATCCAGGGCCTTGTCCATGATAAGCACACACTCTTACCAATTAGCTATATAACAGCATCTAATCCTAACACCTTTGTTTTAGAGTCAGAATCTTCCTGTTGCCCCAGATGGCTCGAACTTACTATGTAAACCAGGCTGGCCTCTATCTCAGAGAGATCCTCCTGTCTCTGCTTCCCGAGTGTTGGGATTAAAGGCTTGTGCCACCATGCCTGGCCACCACACTTTTTATGTCTTTCTTTTTCAGATGCATTCTGATTCCTGTTTCTGGGCCACTGTTCTGGGCTGCTTATCCCAGTCTGTTCTCTAAGATTCTCCCCTGGTTAGGACTGACGGCCTTAAATCATGGTGCCCCGTTCACGGGGCGTTGTGAACATTGGAGCCCTGCTCACCAGAACTTCTGGCTGGGAAGAAGCCATGCGTCCATAATGACTCTTGTTCAGATACAGTCATCCTCTTCTTTTGAATAATAATAAAAAGGAATTTCACAGAACATGAAACACAATTTAATATCTGTTATCTTCAAGTCATCAATTTAAAAGTTATTTTTGTTTTATGTATACGAGTATATTGCCTTGCATGTATATAAGAGTACTCACATAGTGCAAAGCCTATAAAGATCAGAAGAGGGTGTCAGATCTGGAACTGGAGTTACGGATGGTTGTTAGCTGGCATGTAGATGCTGGGAACCCAATCCAGGTTCTCTGCAACAACAGCCAGTGCACTTAACCATGGGGTCATCTCTCCAGCCCCCAAGTCATCAATCTTCTAAAAAAGATTTGTATTATTTTTAATTATATGTATTTGTATGTGTCTATGTGTAGGCATAGGTACAGTGCCCTTGGAGGCCAGAAAAGGAAGTCGGATCCCCTGATAATGGAGTTACAGATGATTGTGATGTGGGTGCTGGGAACTGAACTCGTGTCCACTATAAGAGCAGTATGGATTCTTAACTTCTGAATGACCTCTCTAGCCCCTAAGCCATCAATTTGTATTCTACTTCATTTATCAGAATATTTGAGCTAATTATTATGTAAAATATTTGTTTAAAAGAAATTTACAAACCAGGAAAAATAATTGTATGTGGCTGGAGAGATGGCTCAGTGGTTAAGAACACTGTGTTGTTCCAGAGGACCTGAGTTCAGTTACCAGCACTCATTTCTGGCAGCTCACAACCTCATGCATCTCTACCTCTTCTGGCGTTTAAAGGTACACACACACACACACACACACACACACACACACACAAAATATGAAAAACAAAATCTTTAAAAATTCCTTGCCATGCTTGGTATGTACCTGTAGTCCCAGCACTTGGGAGGTAGATGTAGAAGAAGCAGGAATTCAAGATCATCCTCAGTATAAAGGGAATTCAAGGGTAGCCTGTCAGAGGCCCTGCCCCAAACAAAAACAAGAAAAAAATTCTATACACTCTTAAGTTGATTCGGAAAATATGGGTGTCTGTGAGGCGTTCCTAAACTTCCATGGTATGAACTGCCTGTGCCACTTGTCAAACACACATTTCCTCAGCTTTCAGTTGGCTGAGTGGCCATGAAGAGTTTCTTTGTTTTTGTTTTGTTTTTCTTTAGGTTTGACCTGAAAAGTTGAAGAAAAAAATATTTCCCACATGCATAGCAAGGATGAAAACACAGGAAGCATTTTGAAATAAATTAGGGGAGGGCTGGAGAGATAGCCTAGCGGTTAAGAGCGCCGACCGCTCTTACAGAGGACGCCGGTTCGATCCCCAGCACCCACATGGCAGCTAAGAACCGTCTGAAACTCCAATTCCAGGAGAACTCCAGTTCCAGGGGAATCCGATACCCTCTTCTGACCTCCGCGGCGTTGCACGACACGGGTGCACAAACTTGCATGCAGACAGTACATTCATACACATACAGAAATAAATAAAATTAATAAAAAAAAAAAAGAAAGAAATTAGGGGAGAACCATGACATTCTGGGTGAAAACAAATTTCTAGCATCTAGCAGTGTTGCCCTACCCCAATATGGACAAGGTCATTTCTCAGTAATTTCAGAGACTAACTCAAGGACCCCGACAGATACCAATCTCTGAGAATTCTTGTGTCTTTTATGAAATTGTGTGGTATTTGCATATATTCCTCCCTCAGTTTACTCATAATGCTTCATCTGACATGAATGCTATGCAAATAGTTGTTCCACTGTAGTGGAGATAGAATACTGACAAGAAAAAGTCTTTCCAGTACAGATGCAATTTAAAAATATTTTTGATCTATAGCTGGTTGACTTTGCAGACTGTAGAACCTACTGATTTGAAAGGCTGCCTGCATAACCGAGTGAATGCTGGTAATCAGAACTTGTGGTATTATGAAAAACCAAGACTATTGAAGGTGTCAAAAGATTCTGAACGAAACAGTAGCAGCAACCATTAGCAAAACCCTTAACAGCACCGGAGCTGTGTAAAATGGAACTAACTCCAGTCATATCTTAGGTTGCAAGCTGGATTTGATTGGAAGTCATTCTTCCAGACACCTCTTTGTATCTTTATATAGTCTTGGGTAGTTGTATAGGTAGCGTGTTAACCTTCTGAATCTTAAAACACCAGAAGGACCACCACACCCTTGACTCATTTTATTTTTTTGTTTTGAGTTTTAAGGCACACACCTTGTAGAATATCCGTTTACCCATTCTATTATCTCTGCCTATTTAGAAAATTTCATTCATTTCTGTCCCATCTTTGAGTTGAATTCTATACTTCAAAATGTACTCTATTTGGTAAAGAAGAATACTTATGGAAAAGGAAACCTTTTTGTACTTAGAGGCCTCTGGTCACCTTTTATTTCCTATAGTCCCAGGGTCACTGATTGGAGGCAACTGGGAATATAAGCTTTACGAAGTGGCTGTAGGTAAGAGGCAGGAATAAGAGATGGATCTCCGCTATGGTCTTTCACAAGGGGATTTGTGGCAATCTGGAGGTCTGGGGATGGACAAGCCTCCTGCTTATGATCCTGTTACAGTGTCCATGGCTCAAACTATTTTGAATTTTTGGTTGTTCGTGTGTGTGTGTGTGTGGGGGGTGAGGTTGTAGTTGGGTACTTCCTCTATCTCTCACCACATCTGTATATCTCAGGGTCTTTCTCTAAAACCAGAGAACTAGCTGTTTTGGCTGGTCTGGCTAAGCAGCTGGCTCTCATGCAGTCCCTATGGTCTGTCTCCCTTGTGTTGAGGTACAGGAGGGCTGCCTACCTAGCATTTACTTGGGTTCTGAGAATCCAAACTCTGGTCCTCACACTTGTGTGGCAAGTGCTTTACCTACGGGGCTCTCTCTCCAGCCCTGAGATTAGTAAAATAAATAATTCCTAGCAGGCCTAGTTTTTGCATTATGAATCTCTACTTAACAAAACATGGTACAGTAGCAAAGAGGGTTAACAGTGTAGCCTTTTGGGCTTTGGTTCTCTCCTTCCCAGGGTCTGTGGCTTTGTTGTGTAGTGTCAATAATCTGGATTCTAGCCAGAGTTAGCATATTTTCTAAGCCTGATGCACTGAAAACTATTGTCATTTGGAAAGATTCCTAGGTACATAGTCCTTCCCAAATGTTGAGTACTTTTAGAGGTTTGCAGCCTTATGTCCTTATGTGTCTGTTACTTTAGATGCCTTTATGTCAAATAGTCTACTATGGGCTGATAAGATGTTAATGGAATTCAGCCCTGAAGAGCCCTGATCATATTATTCAAAAAGACTAAATTTGGTTTCCATAGCTTTGTATGCTGCAGTCTCACTATTTCCTCAATTTGAATGTCTCTACAGAGTTTACATTCTCACTTTGCCAAAGAATGACAGAAGGATGCCTTCAGAGATTCCCAGTACACAGATTTTCACAAATCAAAGGAAACTCCCCTGACAGGAGAGGCAGATAATATCAGAATCACTCTCGTCAGCAGTGTAGCCACCGTTCCAATGAGCAAACCCTCACTCCTGTAAGCAACTGTTCTCATTTCTGTTGCTATGATGAAAAAAAAAGACAAACAGCAAACTCTGATTTAAAAAGCAACTTAGGAGAAGCAGTTGGTTGGTTTATGCTTCCAGATTGAAGTCCATTGTTGAGGGAAGTTAAGGCAGGAGCCTGAAGCAGAAATCATGGAGGAATGCTACTTGTGGCTTGCTCACAGAGTCACGGTGGTACAGCCTACAGTGGCCTGGGCCCTCCTACATCAATTAATAATCCAGACAATCATCCACAGACATGTCCACAGGCCAATCCAATTTAGGAAGTTCCTCAGTTGAGGCTCTCCTGGCACATGACTATAGGTTGTCAGGTTGACAGTTAAAGCTAATCAGGACAGTAACCATGATGGAAATCATTAAAAAATAAACAACTCATGAAAGCAGAAGGGAGTTAGCTAATTGGGAAGAGGAAGGAGATCAGTGGGTGTGGAAAGGAGAGGACAGAAGGGTGAATGGGAGGGCCCTCCATGATGCACATGTATGAAGATGTCAGAACGAAGCCCATTATATGTATAATTAATATATGCCAATAAAACAGCTAAAAAAGATTTAGAAGAAAATCAAGTGAAGTTACATAATCCCTGTAATGTAATTACCAATTATGTAAGAAGGTTACCACAGATATAAAGCATATACCATTTTAACTATTATTAAATTTTCATTTTCTTTCCAAAAGGAAAGCAACACCTGTTTCCTGAAAATTGCTAAAATAGCATCAGCAGTGTGCGGAAACTGTGAGGAAAAAGTACAGCAAATATAATCTAAACCAGAACTACAGAGCGAAATGATTCCTGCTTTCTTCTATTTCAGAGCACTTATCCCTGCCCTGGCACTATGAAAGGAACTACAGACATCTGCGAAGTGCCCACCTTATACTGGTTCTCCGGAGGAATTTACCAGACTAGCACCATCAGCACCATCTGGGAACTTAATAAGAAATGCAAATCAGGGACTGGAGAGATGGCCTAGCGGTTAAGAGCGCCGACTGCTCTTGCAGAGGACCAGAGTTAGATCCCCAGCACCCACATGGTGGCTAAGAACCATCTCTAACTCCAATTCCAGGAGAACGCCAGTTCTAGGGGAATCCGACGCCCTCTTCTGACCTCCGAGGCATTGCACGGCACGGGTGCACAAACCTACATGCAGACAGCACATTCATACACATAAAAAAAAAAAAAAAAGAAATGCAAATCAGAAACTCTGGGAGACTTCAAGTCCAGCAGTCAGCGTTTTAACAAGCCTTTCACACCTACAAAAGGGTCTCTTGGAATTAAAACCTTACAGGGTAACAGCAGGTGAGGTGCATCCTGTGAGTATGAGGGGCAGTGGGCTGATGACAAACTCTATGCCCCCACTTGTTTGAGGGTGCTTTCTTTCTGGTCTAGCTCAGGACTTATGTTTTGGGACAGGATCTCTTCTCAGATTCTCATCTCATTTCACATCAAATGCTCAAATGGGAGATATTCCAACTTATGATTAACACTGAAAACAAAGCTGCTCTCTATGGCTTCCTAGCACCCAGTGATAGAGCTTGGGAATGGGCCCAACCAAGATGAGAGAAAAGGGATTAGAAGGCCTGGGAACGATCTGATCCCTCCCATTTCTGGCTCTCTTCTCTCCTACCGCTTCTAATACCCTTTCCCTCTTTCCTCCTGACCCCTGGGGTCCAGTGTGTGACCACTGTGAGAGGTAAAGCAGCCTAGGTAGGCAATGCACTACAAGGCGGCCCAAAGAGGGCGCAGCTCCTGCCTCACCTGCCAGCCTGGTGTAATTTTGATACCAGAGTGAATTGCACCTTAGCTATTCATAGCCTATCCGGTATCCCGCTCTCAATTACACCCTTCTCAGACAAAGAGCAATTCCCGGAAACAGAATTTGTCTTTTACTTAAACAGGATGTGACTATAATGTATGTTCAAATTTCAGCTGTTGGTAACCCTGCAGGAGCCCTACGTCTCCAGTGCTTAGTGGAGAGTGCAGACCGTACAGCCGGCTTCCTGAGACTATGCCCTGTGACCCACAGGGCATGAAGGTTCTCCCCACACAAGCTTAGAAGTCACATTTGGGGGAATTGTATTTAGAATCAGTATTTACCATGAGAAACCCTTAGGAACCTTTGCAGCATCTATTTGCAATATCAAAGAGAATGAGAGAGGACAGGTTTTTGGCTTCACCTCTGCCTTAAAATGAACATGCAAACACAAAGAGGAGAAATGAAACTTAGAAATGAAACTTAGTGCATTCAGCCACCTGAGACATCTGGTTTCTATTCTAATATTCTTTGGCTTATGTGATTATTATTTAGCTCAACACAGGAAAAAGACAGGTGAAAGAAAGAGGGTAAGAGGCTTGGTTTACCAGAGATGCTTATACGTAGGGAGTTGGGATTTTTCTAACACTGATAAAAAAATCTTTACCAAGGCTTCATTCTATTATTATTATTATTATTATTATTATTACTATTATTATTATTTGATTTCTAAACAGTGTCTCCTGTCCTAGGCTGGTCTCCAACTCACTATATAGCTGAGGATGTTCTTGAACTTTGGGTCCTCCTGCCTCTACTTCCTGAGTGCTGAGATTATAGGTGTGTGCCATTATATCCTTTTTCTTTGTCTTTTTGAGACAGGGTCTTCCTTTAGTCCTCGCTGGCCTGGAGCTTTCTCTGTAGACCAGGCTGGCCTTGAGCTCAAAGAGATCTGCTTGCCTCTGCCTCCTGAGTGCTGGGATTAAAGGCATGCACCACCATCCCTGGCCTAAGAGGGTTCTTAGCTGCCATGTGGGTGTTGGGAACTGAACCCAGGTCCTTTGCAAGAGCAATCAGTGCTTTTAACTGCTGAGCCATCTCTTCAGTCCCCACTTCTTATTTTACAAACAAGACAACCAAGTCCAGAAAGGTTAGGTTACTTGCCCAAGACCACAGAGACAGTGGAGGCCAGGTCCCCAACAAAATTTCATGCTTCAGTTCTCAGGCAAGTATTGCTGGCTCCCCTCCATGCCAGTGTTCAATACCTGACATTCATTAGGCTCCTGAGACTGAACTCAGCATCTGGCCAATCAGGGTTTTTAAGTGACAAGATTTTGATGCTGTCAGACAATACCCCAGACACAGAACTGTTATAACTGCTCCCAGGGGTAGACACAGATTAGATGGGCATTTGGAAAGCCAGAGGCCCTGAAGGGAAAGGTTGTCTATTGAAGGCATCAGGTTGCTGGCAATCCTGAGCATGCTGATGCCACTCTTGATTCATTGCAGGAGGCAGAGAACTCTTTTTTGTTAGCTCTAATTTGTAACTCTAGTCTCTTTTCCAGTATAGTAAAATGATAGATTATGTGGTGCGTGTGTGTGCGTGTGTATTCATGTCTATGTTGCACATGGTATGGAGGCCAGAGGTCAATGTCAGGTGTCTTCCTCCACTCTATTCTTTGAGCTAGATTCTCTCACTGAACCTGGAGCTCACTAGTTAGTTAAGACTGGTTGGCCAGCAAGCTTCAGGGATCCCTGTCTTTTCATCCCCAGCACTAGAGTTACAGATGTGTGGCCACGTCTGTAGTTTTTTACACAAGTGGTGGGGATCTGAACTCAGGTCCTTATGTTTGTGTAGCAAGCATTTTGCCAACTGAGCCATCTCCCCAACCCCACAGTTTATGCTTTTAAAGAAAAATTGTGTGACAGAAGAAGTAGGCAGGCTTGAAGTGTGGGATGGTATAGGTTTTTGAAAAGGAAGCATTTTAAACACAGTTCAAAAAATTAAACAAATATAAAAGGGAAAATTAATGGAACTATAATAAAACTTTAAATGATCACTTTCAACTGTCAATACTTTCACAAATTAAGTTATTTTCAGAATAACAGGTTTAAAAGAGAACTGAGAGGGAGCATTTTGGCGATTAACTGGCTGGATCCTCTTTTGAAGGGGGCTGGGCTAGTTTTTCTTTTTCTTTTCTTTTTTTTTCTTTTCTTTCTTTTTTTTATTAGGAAGCACATAGAGATGAGTCCAAAGGTTCACTTTTTTAGTACAGCAGAATGTTCAAAAGGATTTTCTATTATTTTTTTAATACCTCAGGTCGGATTACATTCTCTTTATATATAATGATTCATGAGAAGATAAGAAAAAGAACAAACCACAATTGAAATTTAAAAAGAAGCTGCTTAAGGAAGACTGCTCTTTAAGTAGCTAATGAGTCAGTGTGTATTCACAGAACTTTGATCAGTGCTTGTAGGGACTATTTTGTGCTGAGAACAAAGACACCAAACAGGCACTGGGAGGAAACTGGGGAAGGGGGAGGCTATGTAGAGAAATGAAGTCAGGAAACATTTCCCAGCCGTAGTTAGCAAATCTAGATGGAGGGACACAGCCACTAGAAACAAACTCGGCCACAGACAGGTGAAAACATGCAGAAAATACTGCCTTCATTGGAAGGAGACAGGCCTTTCTGTTAGGATGCTATGACATTTTTAGTGCAAAATTTTCACAGAAAAGAGGTTGCTGTGATTCAGCAGCTGCCATTTCCCTTCTTCCTACCCTGTGAGGACTCTAGGTTCCCCTGAGATAGAGCATTGCATCTTACAATGCAATATTTAATTTCAACCAAATTTATTTTCCTAGAGGCATTCGAAGAGCACACGAACCCTCTGCTTTAGAGATGGGAATTTTAGTTACTCAGTTTTTATTTATTCCAGGCCCTCTGTGGCTGTCTGTGTTCCTCTAGAAATTACCCCTGCAGAGGTGGTGACAATAGGTCTTCTGTGGAGGGAAGCTCAGAGGAGTTCGGCTCTAGTAAAGGCGGCTTTCAGGGGAGGCTGCAGCCCGGCCTGGCTGCCAAGATTTTAATGAATTGCTTCAGATATTCTCTCGGGTGTTCAGAAATGAGAAAAAATTCTATATACAGAACACATGGCAGTTGGACATTAAAAATCTGCTTCACACACGCAAATATCTGTTAAATGTTTCTTTGAAAATGGCTAAGTGCTGTTTATGGAATTCACAGAGTTTTATGAAGTTAATGTATACTTTTAATGAAAATCTTTCTATAATTGATAAGCATTATTTGTCATCAATTTCCCTAGGAAATAAAATCATATGATTGCTCTGGGAGGAAAAGAATGTTAGTTTAATGATTTTTTTTCCCCCTCGGGGCCAGTTAATAGAAGTTTCCTATTCAGGAGAAAAGATAGTATTTAAGAGGCAAAAATTTCCATCAGGCTTCTTTCTGTTCTTTGACTGTGGGATATTTTCAGTCAGTTTGGGAGAATGACCTTCATTCAGCCCAAGGTTATTAAGGACAGCAACTTTCTCTAGGGGTTTGCAGTGGGGAAATGCAATCCAATTTCAATCTCGATGTTTTAAATCAAACTACTCGTGTCACTACTTAAAGGCTAGAAGAGGAAACAGGGCTACTGAAGGTGATAACGTCTTGAATGGAAAAAAACCTTTCTGAGCCTCTGAAATGCCAATTATTCTGATAATATTTTTTATTTTAAAATGTTTTCATGGAACTGGAAAGATGGCTCACTGGTTAAGAACACTGGCTGCTCTTGCAGAGGGCCTGGGCTCAGTTCCCAGCTCCCACATAGCAGCTGACAACCATCAGTAACTCCAGTTCCAGGGGATTTGACACCCTCTTCTGGCTTCTGCCAGCATTTCTCAGCCCCCAATTATGGGAAGTTTTTAAACCTTAGGAACATATTAACATTTTAATTTTCAAAACTATCTTCACTTTTATTAATCTTTTATTTTGGCTTTGAAATTATTGATCAGACTTTAAAGAGCCATCGTCCTAATAATATATGTAATTTCTAATTTTTTCTGGATAGTTGCAGAGGTGGCTGACATTAAAAATGAACACCAAATATTTTTTGTATGTTTTATTTAAAATCCAGCATGGAGTCTAGCCATGACTAAAAGAACATTTTTGTGTGTGTGTGCTTTTTGAGACAGAGTCTCCCTGTAACCCCAGCTAGCCTGGAACTCACTCTGTAGACCAGGCTGGTCTTGAACTCACAGAAATTAGCTCTCCTCTGCCTCCAGAGTGCTCGTGGATTAAAGGAGTGTGCCACCATGCCTAGCAAGAACAATTGTTTAAATATGCTTATAATTTATGATGTGAGACTAAAACACTCTTTGCCATTTGTTAATAGATTCTTACATTCTAAAGAAAAATAGCCCAGTAATTTGGAGGGAGATAAAGAGGTACTGCTACCCAGAGGGGCTAGACAACAATTTAAATGTTCTAGAAGAGCTATCCCTGATACAGTAGAGGAAATGGGAAACACTGAGGTGAAAACAGAAAGGTTCTGAACATAACAGCACTTCATGGGGTCCCTTTCTAATGGTAGCTAATGTGTGAATATTAACAGTGGACTCCTGTATCTCAAACAGATCAATGGCAGATGTAGAATATGATTGTCTGAAAAATGCATTAGTATGTGAGAGCTATGTTGCCATACATGACAATTCATTTCAGAAGATAAAAAGAATGCTTGTAGATAGAATTTTAGTATTTGTAATGGTCAAGGAAAGGGGATTTATTTTCCATGAGAGTCCCAAAAACATTCTCTTTTAAGTGGTTTGTCTGATTTTTCTTGTTAAAAATGTATAATTTTCCAACAGAAGCTTAATCTGCCGAGTTGTTAAAAGTGATGTGAAATGTTTCTTCTCCACCTTCCTTTCCAGCCCTATCTTCCCTTCCCTTCTCTTTCTGACCAGAAGATATCTGGTCAGGCAAAGAAACATATGTGTGCAGGTGGAGTTGAGAGCAGCTGTTGACCTCAATTAGGATATCAGATTTCAAACAGGGTGAAGAGGGGGTCCAGGGAAAGGTATGGGCACCAGCAGGAGATGTCCGGTCAAAGTCTATCTGAAGAAAGTAAGGAGGAAAGGGGGAGGGCCCAACCTGGCATATCAGATTTCAAGCCACTTGAAGAAAGAAAGCATCTGCTAGGAGGTGGAGCTGGCAGCTAAGCTGGGAGATTGGCTACTCACATGGGAATGGATCTGGTAAGTAAGAACATTAAGAAGAATTTAAGCCAAGTTTCTCACGGCAGACAGGAGTTCATGAAATAAGAGGGGGAAATCCCTACAGTGAACTCTGTAGGGTCAGATTATAATTGAAGGTACTGGTATAACCCTACAGTTTCCAATAGAAAAAAATTCTACATAAATTATGATAAATAGAAATGGAAATGTAATGTGAATGTCTACACATGAATATGCATATGGATACTTGCATAGATCATCAAGTTCTGACCACTGAAAGCCTAACAGCAGCAATACCCCGGTGTCAGATAACACTCCTGGCAAAAGAACCGGGTGAGCCCAGAGTATCTCATAATAACAGAAAGCAAAAATGTGTTCAAAGAATGATCAGAACATGTCGAAAGCTCACAGGCATAAAAGATCTTCCAGTTAGCCAGATCTGACACAATTTAAGCTCCAGACTAAACAGCAAATCATAAGAGACTATAAATTATTGAAGTGAAAATCCAACAGTCCATAGAGATATAGATTCACAGAGTAGATCCATTGAAAGTTGGATAAGGAAAAGGATACATAGCTTCCAAGCACTATCCCACAAAATACTGAGTCTGAAGTATATCTCCTCATCAAGTTAACAATATCAGCAATGGGACAAATGGAAGTCATAGGATACCATCAGATCAAGAAATAAGTTTAATGATCACACAAATCCAACTGAAGGACATGGTACAAAATAATTAAACTGTAATCTTTGGAAGTGTAAAAATTGTGACACTCAGAAAAAAAGCTAAAGGACTGTAGCTAGGTGTAGCAGTATCTATCTTTAATCCTAGCACTAGAGAGGCAGAGGTAGGTAGAGCTCTGTGAGTTTGAGGCCATCCTGGTCTATATAGAGAGTTCCAAGCTAGCCAGGACTACATATTGAGACTCAGTTTAAAAAAAGGACCAGAATCAAATCAAATCAAATCAAAACAAAACAAAACAAAACAAAACAAAACAAAACAAAACAAAAAAACCCGAAGAACTATTCCAGACAAGAGGACACTAAAGAGACATGATAGTAAATTCCCATACTACCCTCCCGAGTCCCTCTCCTATCAAAGCTCATTTGAATAAACTTGAGTGGGACTGAATATTAGGCCTCACTGGTGTATCAAAGTTAATTTCCTGACATTGATGTTAACAATACAGCTGTCTAGGAGAATGTTCTTGTTGGCAGAAAATACATATTAACGTACTTGGGAGTAAGTGGATATCAAATGAGAAATTAATCTCATAGTTCAGAATAAGAACTACCTTCTATAAGTTTATAATTATTTCAAAGTGAAAACATTTAGTTTTTAAAATTTTATTTTTATTTTATGTGTATGAGTGTTTTGCCTGCATGTGTACCTGTATCAGGCAGTGCCCATGAAGGTCAGAAGAGGGCACTGGATCCCCTGGAACTGATGTTACGATGGTTGTCAGCCACCATGTGGGTGCTGGGATTTGAACATGGGTCTTCTGCAAGAGCAGCCAGTGCTCTTAATTCCTGAGCCATCTCTCCAGACTTTAATTTTTTGTATCACTAATCAGGTATATTTCCTTAACTTTCTTGAAGCTATATTGGCTAATGACTAATTTTGTTCATCAAAATGTAAGTAGTAACGTGTAGAACTTTCTGAAAATATCCTTCAAAGAGAGGCACCACCATCCTTTTATCCCTTTTCTCCTATTTTGATATCTGTAATGCAATCATGATGGCTGAAGCATTCCCTAGACCCTAAGGATAAGTATAGAGTCAAAGTTGGTGGAACCAAAAGCTGGAAAGAGCTCTGGTGCCTGATGACTCCAGGAACTTGCCCTCTGAGCTTTGGACTACCCACTCCCAGATGGGCGAGAGAATAAAACCATGTGAGTTTAATTTATTGTTAATTCAGGTTTTCATTAACCTCTGGTGAACTTAGTTCTGACTGATACATGTCCCTATTCTCAAATCAATCACTAGCAAAAGGAACTGCTACCTTCTGACTGGTGCAAGTGGGCTTTGGGAAGTCATAGTGACTGTCACATTAAATAATTATATCTTTTAAAAATATAAAGTATTTACAATAAAATAAATTGAATGGAAAAGCAGCATCCTTAACACCTGCTTAAGAAGCTACATTATTATAAGGACTTTGTTACAAATTTTAATTATGTCCTAAAATGTGTAAAGGAACTTTATTATATACCATTTAGATTCTAATATTTTTAAGTGACCTCTACTAATTTCAGGAAAAAATTTCTTAAGTGTCCTTTCAAGGCATATGCCCTCAAATGCAAAGCTTGTTTTAATTGATTCAAGTTTATTAATTTTAATTCAAATGAGTTCATTAACAAAAATGTTCTTTTAGATGTTTGTTGTTTAACTAAGAGCTCATGTTTGACCTAATAGCTTTAGTTCTTTCCTTAGTTTGACTTTAAGGTTAAATTTTATTAAACAGACTCCATCAAACTCAAACTGGTTAATTTTCTTACTTTAGAACACTTTCTTGGTCAAGAGAGTGGAGTGCAATTTTAAATTCTAATGTATCTGTTCAATAAGCTATCTTCCATATAAAAATAATCTGTTCCCCCACATTTCTAGTTCTTCTGTTTCCTTCAAATCTAAAAACTGAGATGGTGTTGTAGCTCAGTGGTAGAGAGTTTGCCTACCATGCACAAGGCCCTGGGTTCAATCTCCTAGCACCCCCCCAAGTAAATAAAAAAACCAAGATGAATTTACAGAGGACCTAAGCTATTGAGAAAATCACAAAATCTGTTTTGTGATTTCTCACATAGTCTCAGAGTTATGCTTCAATCATCAAGTTTATTTGAGTCTCTAATATAACATTCAAATGGGAGCAGAAAGTTGCAACTTGGTTGTTACTAGCTATCAACCAGACTAGACCCTTTCCTTCTAAAAAATTAGTGTGATATTTTAATTATTTGAGAATTTTATATATTCACACAATGTATTTTGATCATAGTCACCCTCCATCTTTCCCATAGCTCCTCCCAGATCCGCTCCCCATCTCCCATCCCCTCCTCATTCATGCTCACTCCCTCTTTCTCTCTTAGAGCCCAGTGAATACAATTTGTGATGGCCATATATTCTTGGGTGTGGCGTCATTCACTAGTTGACCTACTAGGGGCTACATCCGTAAAGAAAACTGAGTCTACCTCTCCTAGAAGCCATGAACTTTCAAAAGTTCCTTAGATGGGGTGGGGGCTCATGAGCTCCTCACCACTCCATGCTGGAGTGTTGATTGGCTTGATCTTGTGCAGGTCTTATGTAAGTAATTCCGTGCATCCATGAGTGTAGTAGTCCTGTTATGACCAGATGACATTGTTTTGCTTCAGGCCTCTCCAGTCTCTGGCTTGTAAGATCTTTTCACCCCCTGAGCCTTTGGTGGGACTGTGATATAGATGTTCCACTTGCGGCTGAGGACTCCACAGACACCTACTGACTGCACATTGACCAGTTGTGAGTTTCTGTGTTAACCACCATCCACTATACAAAGAAACTTCTCTGATGAGGTCTGGTAGCTACACTAATCTACCAGTTTAGAGATACAAATTTAGAGGGCAGTTGGATACTATGTACACTTAGCAAAACAATAATAGTAGTAGGCTCACCCTTGGAACCTGTGAGTTCCCAAACATGGGTTCTTGGTCAGATTTACAGCACTTTAGTTTCCTCCTGTATAGCAGACCTTAAATCCAGGCATAAAGTGATTGGTTACCCATAAAACTTTCAGGCCACTATTACATTCATGAAGACCCTTTTTTGACCAGTGCCTGGAGCACAAAATCTTCAGTTCTATCTTACAGAATGATTTTAAGGAACATCGTGGTTTATTTTTTTGTTGTTGTTGTTTTTTTTTGTTTTTTTTTAAATTTTTTTCATTAATTTTATTTATTTCTGTATGTGTATAAATGTACTGTCTGCATGCAAGTTTGTGCACCCGTGTCGTGCAATGCCGCAGAAGTCAGAAGAGGGTGTCGGATTCCTCTGGAACTGGAGTTCTCCTGGAATTGAAGTTTCAGACGGTTCTTGTGGTTTATTTTTAAGCTTGTTAAGAAGCAGCCAGGCATGGTTGTGGGGTGCCTCCCATACTTGGGAGGCAGAGTCAGGATGCTAAATTCAAGATTAGCTTGGGCTACATAGTAACACCCTATCTGAGAAAAACCAAGAGCAGCTTAGCTATAGAGAGCTTGCCTACCATGCTCAAGCCTCTGGGTCCAATCCCTAGCAGTACAATTCACACACACACACACACACACATACACACACACACATACACACACACACACACACACACACACACACACACACACGCGCACTCATATAAACACACACCCACCCATCCCCACACCCTAAAAAAACAGAAATATTTTAACCTCATGAGATAGCTTTTATTTCTTTATTTTTTTTTTGAGACAGCGTCTCCCTTTTAGTCCCTGGCCTGGAGCTCACTATGTAGACCAGGCTGGCCTTGAACTTGCAGAGATCTGCCTGCCTCTGACTCCCAAGTGTTGGGATCAAAGGCATGCGCCACCACACCCAGCAAGATAGCTTTTTAAATTAAGACATGACCAACTTGTCCAATGCTGTCCTCTCTAGAGTTGAGGAATACCCCATGAGCATAGTTCTGTTAACCCTTTACCAATCCCTCTCTCTTTTGGTTATTATTTCTCACCATCTTTGCTTTTGTCTTATAAGCAAGACAATTAAAAAAATTTTTTTTAATTTTTGTATGCCTATGAATGTACTGTCTGCATGTAGGTTTGTGTACCCATGTCATGCAATGCCGCGGAGGTCAGAAGAGGGTGTCGGATTCCCCTGGAACTGGAGTTCTCCTGGAATTGGAGTTTCAGACGGTTCTCAGCTGCCATGTGGGTGCTGGGGATCGAACCCGGGTCGTCTGCAAGAGCAGTCGGTGCTCTTAACCGCTAGGCCATCTCTCCAGCCCCCAGCAAGCCAATTTTTATATAAGAACTCTTTCTTGGTCAGGAGAGTGGAGTGGAACTTTTAATTCTAACATCTATTCAATAAGCTATCTTTCATTTGCAACCAATATTGACAATGACATTTTAAAATAAGCAGGTGAGGATGTGTCTGGATAACTGAAAGCTTACAATCTCAGTTTGTAACAAGGTATTATAGTAGCTTCTAGTGTCTCCAGTGACTTCTCCTTTATTCACAGCTAATGTTAGCATTGGATCTCTCCTAAGTCTTCATGCAAACTATAAGTGTGTATGTTGGGGGGGCAGTAGTGAGGAGTAGAATTCTTACCCCACATAATCTACCACCTCCCTCTAGTTTAGAGTTGGGAATGTCCCTGTGGGCTGCAGTGAGGAGCCAGGGCTGGAAGAACCTGGGAATTTGTCTAGGAGGAAGGACAATGGAAACATTCTGTGATCCAGACCAGCCTGGAGCTCAAGTTCTAGATAGAAAGGGTGTGTAACGAGTAGGCCGTTTTACCTTCAGTAAACTGTTCAGATCTTCCCACACAGCTAGGTTTGTTTGCTTTTGAGACAAGTGTTCACTTTCTAACCTAGTCTGGGCATGAACTCCAAGCAATTCTCCAGCTTTAGTCTCCAGAGTGCGGGGATTAGTGCAGGCATGAGCCACCACCCCAGGCTGAGGCTAGCTCAGTTTGAGGGACAGTAATTTGGCTTTATTTGAGATAGCTTTGAGTCACTCAGGGCCAAGCTTACTAATCGTGAATTCATTGAGCAGGGAAAGCTAGAGGGCCGAGATTATGAAAACACTGAACTTGCTTGTATAGGAAGAGAAGGGGTTGGGAAGGTGCTCAGTGAAGAGTCCCAGTGCTTGAAGACAAATCTTCGCGGTGGGCACTCCTAGATAACTCAGCTTCCTTAAGCAAGAGAGTCAGTGGGGATTAAAAGGTGAAGAGAACGCTGATTCTGATAAGCTAACCTTTCCTGGCATCACTCTTAAAATAGCAAGGAGTACTTCACACACCTCTCCACTGACAGAACACTGTCACGGCCAAGCTCAGAAAGATAGGCCAAAGGCTCTGGCCTCCTTTGCTATAAACTTAAGTCTCCTCAGATGACCCAGCTCTTTAGTCAAATGGTTTCCAAACTGGCTGTACAGTGTATTGACCAGGGGCGAAGGAAGAGGAATGTCTGGCCTCTACACTAGAGTGCAGCAACGTCCAGAAACCACTGGTTTAGTTAGTTTGGGTTCTACCACAGCTCCCCGCCATCGTCCTGCCCTGGAGGGTGCTGGCTGAAATGAATGCACAGTCGGGCGGAGCCTAATCCCAGCGCCCGGGAAGCAGCCTGGGAAGAGGCGGCGCTTGGGGTTTCTCCAGCCTGGGCACCCCAGAACCGAAAGCAGAGGCCGGGAGGCGGGGAGGAAGGAGAGGGCGGTCTCAGGGTCAGGAGAGGTGTGAGCCGAGCTCGCGGGGAATGTCCACCCCAGGGCTGCGCGCGCGATGGCTCTCCAGCTGGTCCCCCACTTCGATCTGCAGGCGGATGTGCTCCGGTGGCTGCGGGCAGGGACAGAAGGCGGAGGCGCAGGTGCCGGGCCATTGTCCTGGATGGGTAGGGGCGGGGACGGGAGGGGAGGGGTCAGTCATTCATAGCTAGAGGTTCTGGGATGGGGTGGAGAGGGACACGGTCGCGACTGAGATACCCGGGGCTGCGCGGCCACGGCCCAGACCCCCGCGGCATTTCCCCAGTGTAGTAGCGGTTAGCTGGGCGGCGAGTGAGTGGTACCCTCTGCGTCACAGCGGGCAGGGCCAGGACCTGGGCGGCATGGTTTCCAGTCACCTGCCATGCCATCGCAGCTCAGCAGCCCAAGGGCCTCTGCCAGGTCGAAGCCACACGTTTGCAGAACGAAATGAACTGTGATGACCAAGCAGCAGACCACCCAAGTCTCCGACAAGTTCCCCACTTGTCTTCAGCTGTCATGCTTGAGTGTTCCCGGCGTAGGTCTGCTTTTAAGAAGGGGAACTTCGTGGTTTAACGCCCTCCCTTTTACTTTCTTTTTAAGAAGTTTCCTATAAATCTGGGATACACATTTCTGTGCCTTTGTGAACAGTGATGGTGACTTAGGGGTCACGTCAATCAGATGAGACTTAGAAGGCAAACGCCCTTTCAGGCTGCGCTCAGTGAACTGAGGTCCTGGTGGGACCAGCCTGTCCAGGGAGCTCACGTCACAGGTGTGCTTAGCTGCCGGGAGGCAGGGACGCTCGGCTTCCTGGGTGAATAGAATGCATTCCCACCGCTGGGGCTATTTTGAGCCTTCCCAGTATTGGTCTAGGTGGGGTGTGTCTGTGATTTCTCAGCTTTTAAACACTGTAGGCTGCCAGTACATTTTTGGATGCAGGGGTATCAAATCCTTTCCTCTAAATTCTGGTGAAACTTACACTTTTTCACCATTCCTATGTTTTAGCATAGGAGCAGCTGTAGATTTCCTTGCCTTTGCTTGTTGGCTGTTACAAATAAATAACTATAACCTTAGTACAGTTTGTGTAACTCCTGCTTCATTTGCATTATAAAGTTTTTGAAAGTTTAACTTTTCGAAATATGACAGGCAGCTCTATGTCTGTTTTCCACCTCAAAATAGTCCTTCCCCAGCTCTCACTTTATTTTGCAGGTGTCTGTAAATGAGGCTGCTCAGAGTGTCCTCAGTGTGTGTGAAATGCCACACAGTCCCAGGTTTCAGTAGTATGCATGTGGTTGAAAAGCTGTGTGTGACCCTGTTGGATTTGGCTTTCTCATATCTCTCATGCATTTGCAAAGAATTAGAAACTTGTGTACTGATGCTTCTCTATAAAATGGCTACTCTGGGGCTAGAGAGATGGCCTAGCGCTTAAGAGTGCCGACCGCTCTTGCAGAGGACCAGGGTTCAATCCCCAGCACCCACATGGCGGCTGAGAACCGTCTTTAACTCCAGTTCCAGGGGAATCCGACACCCTCTTCTGACTTCTGCAGCTTTGCACGACACGGGAACACAAACCTACATGCAGACAGTACACTCATACACATACAAAAATAAAAGATATTAAAAAATATAATGGCTACTCTGCAGAAGGCAAACTTATCAAAAATACTCCCTTTTAAAGTATTGGTAGTATTTTGATATTTCTTAGAGACCATAACTCCTGTGAGTACCAGAGTATATTACCTCTCCTAGTCACCAATGGGTGGTAGCTTAAAACAAAACTATCAAACAAACAAAACCTAGGCGCTAGGGAGCTGGATCAGTAAATACAGTGCTTGCTCCATAACCATGAGAATGTGAGCTTGATCCCAGCATTCACAAAAAGCTGGCCAGGCAGTGTGTGCCTTTAATCCCAGGCCAGAGAGATAGACACTACACAATCAGCGGACAGTCTAGCTGAATCAGTGAGCTCCACATTCAGAGAGCAACCCTGAATCAAGAAACAAGGCAGAGAGTCACTGACAAGGATGACCAGTGTTGATTTCTGGCCCATGCATGAATATGCACTCATGTGCATCTGTACATGCGCACATATGAACACACGTATACCCACACCCACACACCATAAGCCAGTTCCTTTTCTACTGTCATTTGTTGAACTCAGAAGACAATCTTAAATTCTATTTTATTATTATTATTATTATTATTATTATTATTACCTTTTTGAGACAGGGTCTCCCTGTAGCCCCAGGTGTCCTGGAACTCACTATGTAGGACTGACCTTGAACTTATAGAGATCCACCTGCCTCTGCCTCCAGAGTCCTAAGATTAAAGGAGTGCACCACCACACCCAGCAAATTATTTCCTTTTTGATGCCCCAGCTTTTAAAACGTAAATAGAAATGTTTGCCAATAACTGTATGTCTGCTTTCTGCATAACTACTTTTAAAATTTGAAGGCTTAATGTCCACTCTCTGTTACATTAATTTATTTTGTGTGTGTGCGTGCATGCCATAGTGTGGGTGTGGAGGTCAGAGGACAGTTTGTGGGAGTCAGTTCTTGCCTTCTACCTTGTGGGAACTGGGAATCAAACTCACGCTGTCAGGTATAATGGCAGGTGCCTTTATCCATAGACTCATCTTGCTGACTGGCCTTAGTATTTTTATATCAACAAATTGAAGGTTTCTTTGTGACACAATTCTTATGAAATATGACATATTTCTTTATTTTTATTTTTTATGTGTATGAGTGCATTGCCTGAATGTATGGAAGTACACATATGTAGTGCAATGTCCATGGAGGTCAAAAGAGGGCATCAGATTCCCTGGAACTGGAGATAAGGACAGTTGAGTGCTGGGAATCAAACCTGGTCCTCTAAAGAGCACCATATTGTGAGATTTTTACATGTTGACTGGCTCTATGTAAGTCATCAATTTTCACTGTGGACAGTGTTCCATAATGCTGACTACCCTTTCAAAGAAGAGTTTTTCTCAGCCTATGAGTGTGGTCAATTCCTTCAGGGATTGCCTCCCCCAACTTTATTTCCTTTCAGGTGTGGCCCATGTTCAATGAGACATTGTGGTAGGGTATAGAGGCTTGTCTGTTTTCACTCAACATTGGCCAACTTTGGCAATCAGGGCCAGTTCCTGCACCTCTCCCCTTCTCTCTGAAAGAGGGCTGAAGGATTGGCTGCAGCTATTGGACCTGCCTGGAAGCTTGACTTCTCCTTAGGCCCTCCCTCCTTCTCCCTGTCATGCAGGTATAATCCCACAGGGCTAAGCACCCCCTGTGAAACCTCTAAATGGTCTCAGAGCACTTCGAAGTGTGCTAACCCAACAACTTGGGTTTACTTAGCTATTCTCCGGGAGGGTGTGTGACATTCTGGAAATTTCCAGGTTCACCATACCAGTCAGTGCTTTTACTAAGTGACTCCTATTGCTCTGGCCCCACTATAAAGTTAAAAAAAAAACCCACGAGTTGAAATATTGTCAGGGACCATCTGTGTATAATTCTGGAAAGAACATAGGTTTTCTTTGCTATGTCTTTTTGCCTGCTTTGATTAGTCTTGGATTTGTGCACACCAGATTGATTCATTTTTCAAATCTTTAATCTTTACAAGGAAAGTGATGTATTTTTCCAGGAAACTGATTTGAAAGTAAAGTTTTCTTTATTGTGTTTTGTACACTGTGCTGCAGGCTGAACTAAGCACTGCCTTTGTCACATCGTTTTTATTGGTTTCAGCATTCTCTTGCCACTGTCCTTCCTTGTTACTTTTCCTTCCTCGATGTTCCTAGTCTGCCATTCTAATTCTCTGTTCTCTTTTTCTTGATTCCTAATTAATCACTTCATACTTGCATTTTCTCATTCATTCAGAATATGAGATGTTAACTGCATCACAGTATTCACTGGTTTAGCAATTATAATATACTTGGTCATACTGAGCCTGGGGACTTTGTGTGAATTATGTTCAGAATAGGCACAATCCTATTTCACCACTTCTTTTTTGGGGGGGTCTTTTTGAGATAGGGTCTCCCTTTAGTCCTAGCTGGCCTGGAGCTTACTATGTAGACCAGGCTGGCCTTGAACTCACAGAGATCTGCCTGCCTCTGCCTCCTGAATGCTGGGATTAAAGGCATGCACCACCATGCCCAGCTCACCACTTCTTGATCTGTGTTCACATTTTTATGTAATACTCTATAGATTCCCCCTTCCAAGGACTATCATTCAGAAGACAAAAATATTTTGGTTTTTGTCTCATAACACTTAGGACTAAAATTTATACATTTGGCAAATACCTTTCTATAAAGTAAAATTACTCTTGTTTGGCAAAGAATGGATTAAAATGAGATTATCTGGTAAGTCAACTTCTGTTTTACATATATATATATGTACATACATATATATATACATATATATGTATAACATATATATATAACATATATATGTTATATATATATGTATGTATATACATACATATATATATGTTATATATATATGTATGTATATATATACATATATATATGTTATACATATATATATATCCATATATATATGTTATATATATATGTATGTATATATATACATATATATATGTTCTCCCCTCAGCTCTACCTCCATCTCTCTGTCTCTCTGTCTTCCCTGCGCTCTCTGTATCTACCATACAAATTCTCTCTCCATACTCTCGCTCTCACCTCTCTCTCTGATCATGTATCTCCATCCCTCTCTCTCGCTACACCCTCTATCTCTCTGCATCTCTCTCTGTCTCCCATCTCTCCGCATGTCTCTCTCTCCCTCACCTCTCTCTCCCTCGCTCTGTCGCGCTATGTACCTCCCTCTCGATCCCGATATCTGGTCTCTATATCTGTTATCCCATCGCTCTCTCTCTCTATATCTATCATCATTATCTCTGGCACGCTTCACGAGTTTGCATGTCATCCTTGTGCAGGGGCCATGCTAATCTCTGTATCATTCCAATTTTAGTATATGTGCTGCCGAAGCTAGCACAATGTTTTACATTATCTAAGAGTCCGCCATGCTTTGTGTATCTTGGTCTCCTTCCTTTATCAGGTTTATTTATACAAGTAACTTACCTATCAAAATGCTACATTTGTTTTCTTTGTGGTCATTGAGTACACTGGACTGTAAAATCAAACCACATTTCCTCATTTTAAATTGCTAAACTTCCTCTTCTGGACTTTCCAGAGATGAACTAGTGGGAGAAGAGTCAGAATGAATAAGCAAGGAAGTCTCTGAATACTCCTTTGAGAAGGGAGTGTGGAGCATGAGCAACTAACCAGGGAGGAGGGGCAACTGGGTTAAGAGTGTGTGGTGAGACCACAGTGTCTGAATTTCCAGCACTGCCAAATTTGTCCATTTCACATCCCTTGAAATGAAGTGAACCATGACTTTAACTGGAGGGAGAGCACTATCAAATGTATCCAGGAGACATTTTCATTTGTCAACTCTGTCTACTGATGATATATGTTATATGCTGGTTCTAGTTCTAGTTATGGCACCCAATGAAAATTGTTCAGTTAGAATCATCTAGGGTAACTTAACATATACAAAAGAGTGGGCCCCACACAAGTCTTTCAAAGCTGACCAGTGAGAGGGGTCATCAGGTAAAAGCACTTGGTTTCAAGCCTTGTAAGCTGAGTTCAGTCCCCAGGTCTATGGTGGAAGGAAAGGACAGACTTGCCCATTGTCCTTCTGACCTCCTCACATGTGTCATGCACACACAAATGCACACACATACACACAATAAATAATAACATGTAATAAAATTTATTTTAAAGAGCAGAATATCTTGGTTCTGGTCTGGGGTATAAGTATTCTTTAAACACCACCCCGCACCTCAACTCATGTTGCTAACACAGCCAGAGCTGAGAGTCCATGGTTTATTGGAATATATATATATATATATATATATATGTAAAATTTATTGCAATCTGTATTTGAGGGAGAATGTTTTAGTTATTTGAAAGTAGGTGCTTTACAAATAATTTGCATTTTCTTAGCAAGACTTCTGATAAAGTAGTTTCTTATCTTAGCTGAAACCTTTTAAGTGTACTTTTGTGAAGGTCTGTCCCAGCATCCTTATATTCTTGAAAGAAAAAAAAACTTCTCAAAATATTGGCACATTACATTCCAGAAGTTTTGCATCATATTCAGGATGAAAAAAAACTCACTAAAATTCTCTTCAAATGCTTACAAAATTCCCCTTCAAAGAGCTCATGAGTAAGTGCCGATTTCCCACTGAGCCTGAGGCAGGCCTCTTGGCTCATTGTTTTCCTTGCTGTTCTCCAGGTTGGAGATGGGCCTGCACTGTGTTTTCACTATGTGGTATTGGCCCAGTGTCCTCACCTCACTGTGCTCAATTGTCCTTTCTATATAATGGGCAATGGGCCTTTGGTATCTTACGTATAGTGTGGATAAGATAGAAATGAAACTATAAATTGAGAAGTGCTACTTGCTTAAGTCTGCTATAAGATAAAATAATTATTCATATATTTTAAAGTCAGTGTAAAGTGTTTCTGACAGCTCAGTAGAAACATATACCCCTAAATAAAATCCACTTCTACATCCCTGACCCCAGAACACCCACATGGCTGCTTCTTGCGACAGGCAGGAAAAAGAAAAGGGGTTTCAGGACGATGGCTAAGTTCTCAGTGAAGCCTGTGCTTCCTCTAAAGCTTTACTACGCCGAGCTTCCTTTCTGGTTTCCAGCTCATATTTTATCCTGCTTTTGAATTAGAAACACAAACAGAATTTTCTACTATAGGATGTTTTGCATGCTTCATCTAAACATTTGAATTTTCCATAAACAATGTAATAATACTTTAACATCTAGTAACTCGGTCCATGTATAAAAAACTAGTTTAAATTTGGATAACTTTTGAGGAAACTGAAATAGCCCTTGTTCCCTGATGGATGATAGTCATCAGTCCTGTACGCACCAGCATCTGAGTCTTTTCAGTGTCAAATCACAATGTCTTATGTAGAGTCTTTATGTTCTCCTTTAAATGACAATTATTTGTATTAGAAAGTACACAAGTCATAAGTATACAGTTCAATTAATTTTCCCAAAGTGGAACCCACAGAACTAGCATTCAGTGCAAGAAAGAAAATGTAAGTGGCACACTGGAGGCCCTTCAGGCTCCTGCCAGCAGTCAGTAAGCACCAGAGATTCATCAGTTTTGAAAATATATACAAATTGAGCAATATAGTTTATTTTTAGTAGGGGAGAACTTTGGCTTATTTTGCTCAGTTATTTTTGTGTGTTGTTTTGAGTTAATTCTCATTTTCATAGTGTATTCCATTGTTTATCTGTACTACAATGCAGTATTGGTAGATATTTTGGGAGATTGGGTTTGGGCTACTTTGAACCACAATAGCACAGACATGCTTTTGATGAGGATATGCATATTTTCCTCTGGAAGTATCTGAGTACAATGCAGTTGTTGAGTTGCATATGTTCAACCTCAGAAGACCCTAAGCGGTTTTCCACTTTATTATCTTATTAAGAGTGTTCAAGAGTTTCAACGGCTTCACTCTTGGTGCCACACAACATTATCATATAATGCTGAGGATGCTTGCTATCACATTGGGGATAACTAGTAAAAGAATAGGAAAAGAACATGCTTGGGGCTGGACAGATAGCCTAGCGTTTAAGAGCACTGACTGCTCTTGCAGAGGACCCGGGTTCGATCCCCAGCACCCACATGGCGGCTAAGAACCGTCTGTAACTCCAATTCCAGGAGAACTCCAGTTCCAGGGGAATCTGAGACCCTCTTCTGACCTCCGCAGCATTGCACGACACGGGTGCACAGACCTACATGCAGACAGTACATTCATACACATACAAAAATAAATAAAATTCAAAAAAAAGAAAAGAACATGCAACTGACAAGTTAATAAGCGGGAGATGAGAACATCAGCTCTGATCTGGAAGAATACAAAGGGGTAAAGCAAGTGAGTCACAGAAGAAAAACAGTAATATAGTCAATGCATATCTGATATAATGGTAATTGTAGTAAGTGGAAATGAACTATATAATCCAACTCAAAGGCTGTAGGAATGTGGGGAGTGGAAGAACCATGAGGAGATTCTGTTTGTAAGACTCAGGTCTTTGGGGCTGGAGAGATGGCTCAGCAGTTAAGAGCACTGGCTGCTCA
The DNA here is from genome assembly GCA_009823505.1 of Rhizomys pruinosus. NCBI lineage: Eukaryota > Metazoa > Chordata > Mammalia > Rodentia > Spalacidae > Rhizomys > Rhizomys pruinosus. Next base: position 1,816,564 of record VZQC01010551.1, on the reverse strand, counting down.
TACATAAGACCAGGGTTTGAATCCCAGCACCCATACAGCAGCTAACAACTGTTTATAACTCCAGTTCCAAGGGATCAGATGCCGTCTTCCGGCCTCTGTGGGTAATGAACAACATGGGCGCACTTACATATGTGCTGGCATAACATTCAGACACTTTAAAAAAAATAAAGTTAAATTAAGATTCAGGTACCATGCCTGGCTTTTTACATGGGTGATGGGGGCCTAAATATAGGTCCTCATGCTTGTGTGGCAGGTACTTTATTGACTAAGCCATATCCTCAGCTCTCTGTATTTTTAAATATTACTTTAATTGATTACTCAAATACCTAGAAGTCAGCTGAGTGCTTGGCAGGGTCAGTCTACCAGGAAACTATAATTATTCCTAATTGGTATGGTATTAATATGTAGCCTCAGAATGTATAAAGTAAAAACCAGTGGATACTTGAAATTATTGAGGTGTAACACATAGAAAGGCATATAATCAAAATTGTGTAGCTCAATGAATTATCTCAGCAAGTTTATCAATATAAATAAAATGTACCACCTTCCCAGCACCTCAGAAGGCTTCCCTGGGACACCTCCCACACTAGTTTTTTCTTCTTCCTGTTCTGATTTCTAATGTGACAAAGTAATTTGCCTGCTTGTAAATTTATTTAACACAATCATCAGCAGATATGTTTTGAACTTGACTTCTGTTATGAAATGTATTTGTGGGCTGGAGAGATGGCCTAGCGGTTAAGAGCGCCGACTGCTCTTACAGAGGACCCGGGTTTGATCTCCGGCACCCACATGGTGGCCAAGAACCGTCTGAGACTCCAACTCTAGGAGAACTCCAGTTCCAGGGGAATCCTATACCCTCTTCTGACCTCCGCAGCATTGCACAATATGGGTTCACACACTTGCATGCAGACAGTACATTCATACATATACAGAAATAAATAAAAAAAATGAAATGTATTTGTTAGATATGTTTAAAAACATCTTTTGAATGTTAACTTGCTATTATATATTTCAGATGTTTTAGAAACAAACTTTGAGAGCTTACGTGTACTAAACATTGAAAGAAATGGAAACGTTATTTATACTTATAAGGTAAGTTTATTATTTTCTTTTTTTTTTTTTGGTCTTTTAGAGATAGGGTCTCCCTGTAGCCCCAGCTGTCCTGGAACTCGATCTGTAGACCAGGCTGGCCTTGAACTCACAAATCCGCCTGCCTCTGCCTCCCGAGTACTAGGATTAAAGGTGTGGCCACCATGCCCAGCAGTGTATTATTTTCTTATTTTAGTAAAATATATACAGCATGATTTATTTATTTATTACTGTTTTAATTATTTATATTATGTTTTTATAGAACTCTGTACTATACTGAATGGCAATGAATAAGATTGGAGGTATTTAACCTTCAGCATATGACCATGGTTTTCATGTAGGTGCTACTGAATAAGTGATTACGAAATATTTTCTCCTTTTAAAATCAGTTAAAACTACACATCTGAAATTAAATTTTTTGAGTATTTTGAGTAAGTGAATATTTCATTTTCCAGGAGAAAAAGCCCAAGATATTTAAAACTAATTGATGCGTTAAATTTTTGTCTTTGAGAAAATGTTAAATGTGGTTGTTTTGTGCATTCAGATTTAAATATCTAGGAGTTTTGCAGTATTATTTAGCAATATGTTTTCAAATTTTGAATATTCTAAGGGAATTTTAATTTTACTGACAACTTTACTATAATAAGGACATATGAGGGCATGTACCAGTCCTTTATTTTGTAAAGTTGTATCACTTGCTTTGTTTTGTGTTTGTTAAAAAAGTCCTTAAGTTGTATGGAAGCATGCTACATTTAAAGAATTATATGACTGAGCAAGTTTTACTTAGGAGGATATTGTGGACCATTATCCACCATATTTTTTCTCTTAAAGATAAGTGTGAGGTACCATGCCCAGGTCTACTAGATAGTGTCCCCCAGACACACTGAACAATATGCTTGGTGTTGATCTATTTCACTCCTTCGGCTCCAGTGATTAGCTGAATCTTACCTGATCCTTCCAGACACATACAGCAAGCTTCCTTGCTTTCTTTAGAGTGTGTGTTGCTAAAATAGCTATAATTATTGCAGATTATTTTTTTGTCTTTCTGAGACAGGGTCTCCCTGTAGCCCCAGCTGTCCTGAAACTCACTCTGTAGACAAGGTTGGTGCAGATTTGTTTTAAAACCAGTGACCGCCTAACTTCAAAAACAATGTCATTAATAAGCATCTGGTTAATTTTTAGGATGATGAGGGAAATGTTGTCTTTGGATTACATGATTGCCGAACCAGACAAAATGAGGTAAAAATCACAAATCATACATTATTCTAGTTACTGTTCTTAGAGACGATTTCTTTATGCCCCTTTTGTTTTCCAGATATGAACCTCAATTTCATTTTCTAAAAATTTAGATCTGTTCTTCTATTTCTTTATAGGTTTTTGTCCCCATTACCTTTAAAAAAGCATAATGTCAAGACTTGCACTTCTAGATGAAGAGCTACAGGCAATTAAATGTTGCAGAGAGAGGGACAATCAGTTTTCTTCAGGGATGAGCTCCCTGATAGATTATCCAATCCCAGGTGGTTGTCCCTAAACGTATGTACACAAAAGCACCACTAAATGCACTCAGTTGCTTATACACACATTTACCACACATACACACACATGTATATAGTAATAATAATTAAAGAAGAGTTCACAAAGTTGAGAGCAAGTCAGGAGAAAGTGGTAGGAGTTGGTGGGGGGGAGGGAATGGTGGAAATGGTGTAAATATGGTATTCATGTATGAAATTCTAAAAACATAGTCCCTCCAGCTCTGACTGCTCTTTGAAAAAAAAAAAAAAGCAATGAAACAAAAAAGTATAACAACTCCTGAACCAAATGACACCTACAGTCCTCATCCTTTGAAATGTAGGTAAAATTCCCTCAGTACAGTTTTCCAATATTCAGAAAAACATGAAAGCAGGAAGTGCAGCGCCTCTCCAAGACGTGTGTGCTTCAGGCTGTTAGAAAATGGCCTCTGTCCTCCTACACTGTTTTCATAATAACCTTTGCCGAAGAGTTCTGAATCCAATAACTTTCATTTGTGTTTGCTTACATTCCTTTTCAACAATAATCCAAGTATGGAATTATTCACTCTTTCCTTAATTTTCTCCCCAGACGCTCCCATTGGGTACTGGTCAGTATGGTCGAATTTTATCAAATTGGGGGAAGTAATTTTGTGCCTATGTAAACACAATTTAGAATTGAATCTTAGTCATCCTTGAACTTAAATGTCCTTTATCCATTCCAAATTTCTCACAGGTCACTCTTCTCTTTGGTTTCCAATATTCTGCTTGGCTATTTCTCATTTCCCCCTTCATCCCCCCTTCTACCCATATCCATTCATTCATTCATTCATTCATTCATTCATTCATTTGCTCATTCATTCATTCATTCATTGATTCAACAAATGTACATTCCATGTTCCCCCTGTGAGAGTCCAGAGTCACAGTGGTAACCAAGACAAATGCTGTCAGAATGCAGTCTGAGAAAAGAGGCAGACAAAAATTCAAGCACTAGTGCAATCCTTATGTTGTTCTCTGTATGATCTGAGTTCTGAGGAGTGTTCAGAGAAGACATTGCTTGGACTGTCAGTTTGGTTGTGGCAGGGACTATCTTTTGTTACTATGTTCAGCTCTCCTGAGGCTGTAGGCAAGAATGGAGGAACATTTTTTACTTTATTTCTTTCCCACTGGTTCTTTGGATTTTAAAACATGGAGATTACTCAGGAAATAAATTGGTTAAGGCATCAATTAGTGGGGGCTTGAAGTAGCTCTCATTAAATAGGCAAATCTTGCTCTTATACCATAGTCTGTTTGCTGCGGCTATGACAGAATACTCAAGACCTGGTAATTTGTAAACAACAGAGATTTAGTTCTTATAGTTCTGGATGTTGGGAAGTTCAAGGTCAAGAAGCCCACATATGGTGAGGGTCTTGTTCCTATGTCATTACATGGCACAGGGCAGAAGGGTGAAGGAGGGAGAACAAGAAGAGGCTGGACTTATAATAATATATTTTATAATAAACGGACTTACTCCCAGGAATAATCTGGCCTCTAACAGTAGTCATCCATTAGGATTGCTTTGGGAATTAGCTTTCCAGCTCGTGAGCTTGGGGGACATATTCAAACCACAGCAGTTGCTAAGCTTCCTTCCCCTTCTATCTGTTCCACATGCTCAGAAACTTACAACCCACATGCTTTTTTTTCTCAGCTCTTTGCTTTTATTGAGGGAAACAGATTTCTATGCCAAGTCAGCTGGGCTTTAAAATTTGTTTCTATATTTTTGCCTTGGAAAGGTGCTGCCAGGAGAAAGACGAGGCTTTATTTTGGAGATGAAACTTTGGGATAGAATAATGCTTCACGAATCTTAAATGCATCCTCATCTTTCTAAGTGCTTTTGTTTCTAAATGGGCAAAACAGCAAAGTCCCATACAGCCTTCACGCCATTTCTTCAGTTGTTTCAGCTTATGTAACTACAACAGAACATTAAAACCAGGAAACTGATGTTAGTGGACTATGGGTGGATAGTTCTATGCCACTTCCCACATGGGCAGCTTCCTATAATCCCTACTGCAGTCAATCTACAGAGCTATACCGTCATCCCAGAGAGCTGCCCTTGACATTTTACCAGTTCCAGTGAAACACGGAACCCCTCTCCCCTGTTAAGTCTGTCCACTTTCCTATATTTACAGTTGTCTGGCATCCTTTCTCCTCTCCACCTTAAGATTTATTTATTTGGCATTTATGTGTGTGTGTGTATGTATGCCTGTGAGGATTTATGTGTATCATGTGTACAGGAGCCCTCACAGAAGAGGGCACCCGATCCCCAGAACAAATTACAGGTGGTCGAGAACCACCATGTAGGTACTGGGAACCCAGTTTCTCTGCAAGAGCGTGAAGCACTCTTAGCCACTGAGCTATCTCTCCAGCTCCTCTCTCTCTCTCTCTCTCTCTCTCTCTCTCTCTCTCTCTCCTTAAAAATATGTTTATTTACATTTTTGTTATATTTTATTTTGTGGACCTTGATGTTGAATTCATGGCCTAGGGCCTGGTATAGTGCATGGTACGTGTTATGTCACTGAGCTACAGTTAAGCTTCTGTACAGTTTTCAAGACTGATATTTCATGGCGTACATTTTACATTTATTGACAAAGATAATTTAGAAAAGATGAAAGAAGGAACATGTATTATGTCTGACCCATATTTTTGTTCTTTCCAGTGTTCCACTTTCCTTCTTCATGTTCCATTCCTTTTAAATAATTTCCTTGGTCTTCAACAATTTTGCCATTATTTTAGGGGTAGCTTTTTCTTTTTTTTTTTTTAATTTTTTTAATTTTTTATTTATTTCCGTATGTGTATGAATGTACTGTCTGCATGCAGGTCTGTGCACCCGTGTCGTGCAATGCCGCGGAGGTCAGAAGAGGGCGTCGGATTCCCCTGGAACTGGAGTTCTCCTGGAATTGGAGTTTCAAACGGTTCTCGGCCGCCATGTGGGTGCTGGGGATCGAACCCGGGTCCTCTGTAAGAGCGGTCGGCGCTCTTAACCGCTAGGCCATCTCTCCAGCCCCAGGGGTAGCTTTTTCAGATGATATATTCTCATAGTTTTCCTTCACCTGACAGTTTCCTTCATGTATTCATTCTTGAAAGAGAATTTTGCCAAATATAGAATTAAGCTGACATATCTTGTCTTTCAGGTCTTGACAAAAATCTTGCCTTCCTTCTTACCTTCATGCTTTCTCGTGGGAAATCAGACTTTTACATTTTTCCCCCCTTAGCTTAAGCTGTCATTTTTCTCCAGTCACTTTTGAAAAAAAAAGTTTTTCTTTGTACTTTATTTTATGAAAATTGACATGTCACTCTAAATTTGTTTGGGTTTTGCCTGTTTGGATTTTCATTCATCTTCTTGAAGTCTGTCACCTTTTGACCAATTTGGGACAATTCACTCATCAGCCACTATTTTGTCAAATACTTAAAAACTAAAGCTTGACCTGTCTATTTTCTTTTTATGGGCTCTAATTATAGGAACGTCTGCTCTTTTTAGTCAGAGATCTCTGAGGCTCTGCTCTTTGTCTTCTCTTTCAGCTTAATTTCTTTCTGTTGCTCAGATTAGGTACATTTTTTTCCTTCCAAGTTCAGGGATTCTTCTGTTTTCCTACTATGTTGTTATATCAACTTGATATTTTTAAAACATTGCTTATTAAAAATTTCAGTTGTAAAATTTCTATGCAGTTTTTCTTCAAATATTTCCTTGTTAAGACTTCCATTTTTTTTTTTCAGAAGACTGCTGCTTTAATAAAAAAAAAAGACTTCCATTTTTTTTCATTCAAGCATATTTGTAATCACTTACTGGGGGATTTTTATGGCTGCTTTAAACTCTTTTTCCAGTGTTTGTCACCTCAGTGCTTAATGCTTATTTTTTCTCACATGGGCTGAAATTTTCCTGGTTCTTGTCATGACTCATGATTTGCCAGTACGTCTCAGACACTTTGAATACCACACATGAGACTTTGGATCTGAGTCTTCTGTTTCAGCATCTCCTTTGACAGGATACTTGTGAGGAGTAAGAGGCACTGCCCCACTACTGCTAGGTGGGAGTTGAAAAATCCAGCTTTAGCTGGGCGTGGTGGCGCACGCCTTACTCCTAGCACTTAGAGGGCAGAGGCAGGCGGATCTCTGTTAGTTCAAGGCCAGCCTGGTCTACAGAGTTCCAGGCCAGCTGGGGCTACAGGGAGACCCTGTCTTGAAAAGACAAAAAAAAAAATAAAAGAAAAATCCAGCTTTATATTTGGCCTCCCTTGACACCAGCTATAAGAGGGTGCCTTGTCATGGCTAGGGAGAGGTGGGGAGTTTGGAGTTTCCCACCTGGCTTCCACTGACCTCACAGCAAGGGCTCAGGGACTGATAGATCTAGAGAAAGGTAAAAGGCTTGGCTCTCCATCAGCTGGGGTTTCAAACAGCAGTTAAAAAAAAAAAAAAAGATGCCGGGTGTGGTGCCTTTAATCCTAGCACTTGGCAGCAGAGGCAGGTGGATCTCTGTGAGTTCAAGGCCGGCCTGGTCTACATAGTGAGCTCCAGGACAGCTGGAGCTACAGGGAGACCCTGTCTCAAAGAGATAAAAAGAAAAAAAAAAAAAAGAAAAGATTAAGTAAACATAGAAGAATTCTTTGCTAATTCTCAAAATATGAGATATATTTGTAACAATCATTAACACAGCTAATGGTTTATAGTCCATTGTATAATTTTATTAAAACCTTCTTCATCTCAATACTTAAAATACTAACATTTGAATGCTTACTATATACAGAACACATTGTACTAAGTGATTCAGATGCATTGTCTCTCTTAATCCTCATAAAAACCCCAGGAGATATTTTCACCAACTTTTGGCCATGTTGTTCTAGTGTTTCCTTGGTCCTCACAATAACATGAGATAGGTATTATAGTTCTATGTTGTTTATGATGGGATATAGAAGTTGGATAATTTGTCCAAAGTCACAGAGCTGACAAATGACAGAGTCAGGACTTGAACGTGGGTCTAGTTTGGCTCCAAAGTCAGTGCTCTTTTTTAAAAAAATGTTTTATTTATTTTCATTTTATGTGTATGACTGTATTGCCTGCATATATGTAAGTCCACCCAGTGTCATGGTAATGCCTGCAGATGTCAGAAGAGAGCGTCAGATTCCCCTGGATTTGGAGTTACAGATGGTGGTTAACCATTTGGGTGCTGGGAATTGAACCCGTCTCCTCTGCAAGAGTAATCAGTGCCCTTAATTGCTGAGCCATTTATCCAGCCCCCAAAGTTTGTGCTCTTAACCATGATGTATGTTCAGTGCCAAATGTGACATAAACTTTTTCTTGAAAAGTAATCCAGAATGTTTCAGCAGAGATCAACAAGTTCACTGAGGTTCTTTGGGAAAGTGTTCTGCTAAATATTTTGTATAAGGCTTAATGGGGGTTTATCTTCATACATTTGTTATTTAATGAACTCATTTTTTGCTTGTTTAAACAGCATCTGTATACCTTTGAGAAAGACTTGCAAGCTGTCAGTTGCTCTGTCAACAGTGAGAGAACTTTGCTAGGTGGGTTGAACTCTTATTGATAAACATGTCAAAAACTATATCTTTAAAGTTTCAGCAGTTTGGATTTTGCAATATTTAATGCTAACAATAATTTCACAGAAAATATATGTTCTAGGTAAATTAGGTTTGAAATTAAGAATCTGTAGGGCACACAGATAATAGAGAATGCCTAGATTTAACCTTAGTGTTATGTTCAAAGCTCCTTTGAACTCTAATTTATTCCAGATATAAAATGATAAACTAGAACAAGCTACCATATGGATCAATTGCTAACTGATTTTATTCTTTTTTCATTAGCTGCAAGTTTAGTTCAGTATACTAAAGAGGGAGTAAGGAACGAGCTTCAACCAGGTAATGAAATTAATATTTTGTATGTGTTGGTAGATGAAAATCTATTGGACTAAGTCAAATTTCAAGCTTCTTTAGAAATAGCTTTATCTTATAATGAAAAGGCAGTGGTAACTTAAGCATCAATAAGAGTTTAAATTTTATTTTTCAAGTAAATAAGAAGGTGCAGAAAATAGTATAACAATAAACTGAAATATTGAGATGATAATTAGCACCTGAAGATTAACACATGCTGAGAATACATTGAACTCTGTGCCCAGAAGCTGATATAAAAGTCAGGAAAGTTACAGATACTACTTAAAAAATATCAGGTTAAATATTGACTAATATCTTAATGCATTGTGGATAGTTCACAAATGCAAAATCAAAATCAAGCCTATTAATTTGCCAAAGCCCACTTTATGGTTTGTTAGCCATGTGGTGCCTCTTAGCTTTTTTTAAAAAAAATTTTATTATATTTTTTATGTGTATGAGTGTACTATCTGCATGTAGGTCATGCAATGCTGAGGAGGTCAGAAGAGAGTGTCGGATTCCCCTGGAACTGTGGTTGTGGGTGCTGGGAATCGAACCCAGGTCCTCTGCAAGAGCAGTCGGTGTTTTTTAACTGCTGAGCCATCTCTCCAGCCCAGCCTCTTAGCTTTTCAATTAAAAAAATTGTGTCACCCATCTGCCTGACAACTCAACAGTACTGCCTGGCTGCTGTGGGCACTCTGAATGCTGCTGGAGATATAGTATCTGTAAAAGTAGTGAGGTGGCCAGGTGTGGTGGCACCCGCCTTTAATCCCAGCACTCAGGAGGCAGAGGCAGGTGGATCTCTGAGTCCAAGGCCAGCCTGGTCTGCAGAGTGAGCTCCAGGCCAACTGGGACTAAAAGGGAGACCCTGTCTCAAAAAAAAAAAAAAAAAAAAAAAGTAGTGAGGTGACTGTCCTCAAGGAGCTTGTAATCTAGCTCCAGGTGTCAACCGCAAATGTACACAGTGGCCACAGATCAAATTTATAAAGTAGACTCAGTATAAGAAAGATGAGTGCTGGGCTAGGAATATCAGCTCATTCAGTGAGGGGCTTGCTGTGGAAGCATGAGGATCTGAGTTTGGCCCCCAGCTCCCCCATGAAAAGCTGGCATGACGATGTGCAATTGTAATGTCAGCATTCTGGAGGCAGTGACAAGCCAATCCCTTCTGCTCACTGGCCAGCCAGCTTAACATACTTTGCAAGCCCCAGAAAGAGACCCTGTCTCAAAAAAACAAGGTGGATGGTGCCTGTGCAATCACACCTAAGGTTGACCTCTGGCCTCTGCACGCACATACATTTGTGTATGTGCACCTACATATATATGAACTCACACACGTGTATGCATGCACACACACACACACACACACACACACACACTCAAAAAGAAAAATGAGCCAGGCATGGTGGTGTGCACTCGGGAGGTAGAAGCAGGCAGATCTCTGTGAGACTGAAGCCAGCCTGGTCTGCATAATGAGTTCCAGGCCAGCTGGGACCACAGAGAAACCCTGTCTTAAAAAAAAGAAAGAAAAAGAAAAAAAAATGAGATTCCTTTGTTTCTATCTTCAAATATTTCTGTTACATTTTATTTTGTGTGTGTATATGTGGATGTGAGTATGGAGGTCAGAGGACAGCTTGCCAGAGTTGGTTCTCTCCTTCTACCACATGGGGCCTGGGGATTGAACTCAGGTTGTCAGGCAGTAGTTTCCTTTATCTGTTGTGTTTGCCAGCCTTGTTGTTTACTGTTTTAACACAGGGACCAAGAAACAGTTCTGTCTTTTAATGAAAAAGAGTTCAAGAGCTGTAAGAAGTAGTGATGGGGTATGGGGTCTTGGCCCTCGGGCAACGTCAAAGGAGGGGCCACTACTTAGCTGCAGCTTTTTGTTGTTGGGAGGGGCAGTGAGTCCAGTGGGCCAGCTTTGCAATTTATTGAGAATTCTGGACTTTAATGTAGAAAATCTAATTTATAAAAGTTGGCTGAAATACTTTTCAAACTTTGCTTCAGCAGTGACCCCAGCTGTGGGCTGGGGCCAGCCTGTGGACCGTTTTCAATCTCTGGTCCAAGGGATCTCGTTTCAGGCCCTTACTGTCCCGCTCCCAGGCGCTTTCCCTCTGGTCTGCTTCAATTCCTTCTTTTCTTAGTGTAGTTCCTACTTGCATGTATTCTGTGGTTGCACGTGATGGGAAAAACCTTTGTACATACTTTCCACATGAGGCTTATGAGGCTGTCCCTGGACATCTTCCCACAGAACCATTTTAGAGAGGCAGGGAAGTTAGAGCTGAGTCTGGATGGAGCTTCTAGGGCTCTCAGAAGATATTTGTGACATGTTGGTAGGCTAGAAGTTTTCTTTGAAATCTCATTGCTTATTTACTCTTAGCTTTTCCCTGTAATGATGCAACCAGAAACAAATTTGCTGTTCCCTCTCCTGTGCCTGTCTCTGCCTAATTTCTTTAACACTCTTTGCTCCTCTTAGAATTTGATACAATGCTCACCTTAAGAGATAAAATTGGGCTAGCTTACACGTGGTATGATCTAGAACATTAGGATACTGACTGCTAAACAAAATACGACATAACCCTGCTCTCCTGGACGAATAAACCCCTTTGTCTTGGAAAGGAAAGGTTTCACCAATGTCTTTGCTGAGATGGTAAGGCTGGGCATCCATGCACAACCTTGAGTTTGTGTCTTCTGATTTACCTTGTATCTTATTACTTTTAGCCTTAGAAAAATTTTATTATGTTGGTAAGCCCAAGAGTAACTATAGTTTTTATTTAATATTCACTACTTATGCCTTATTTTCATGCAGAGCAATAGTCAATATTATATATGTCATAAAAAGTACTTCCAGGGCTGGAGAGATTGCTCAGTGGTTAAGAGAACTGACGGATAGTTTTTATTTAATATTCACTACTTATGCCTTATTTTCATGCAGAGCAATAGTCAATATTATATATGTTATAAAAAGTACTTCCAGGGATGGAGAGATTGCTCAGTGGTTACGAGAACTGACAGCTCTTGCAGAAGACCTGGCTTTGACTCCCAGCACCCGTATGACAGCTCACAACTGTCTATAACTCCAGTTCTGGGGGATCAGACACCCTCTTTTATCTCCACAGGCATTGTAGGACACGAGTGCACTAACACACATGCAGACAATACACTCATACACATAAAATAAAAAGAAGTATTTCCAGATCAAGTTAAAGTTTAACTTGCTGCAACATTGAATTTTATTCAGGTATCCTTACTTAGTCATGGAAGTTGGCACCTGTGGTGAGATTACCTGCTTGTATCTTATGAAGTAGCCCGAGGGCTAGAGAGTTTGCTGCTCTTACAGAGGACCCAGGCTCAGTTCCCAGGACCTACATGGAAGCTCACAACCATCTGTAACTCCAGTGCTAGGGGATCTAATGCCCTCTTTTGACCTCTAAGTTTCTGGGCGTACATATGGTACATATGTATAATAAGTTCAGGCAAACATTCATACACATAAAATAAAAATGAATACATCTTAAAAAAAAACATTGACCTGAATATCATTATAGTATTGAGTACCTAGTATCATTGCACCTTAGCTCAGCTTTATGTCAGCCACTGAGGTGAGGACCAGCTCTGACTGGCGTGACCATCTCCCTCAGCTGCTCCATCTACTTCTTGCTTTTTGCTCAGGATCTTTGGGAAAGCCTCTCTATTGCCTTAAAGCTTAGAAGTATGGCTGGAAATTATGTACCCATGATCAGTAGACATCGAGAAGTTGAAGAATTATTCCCTACTTCCAGTCATCAAATGGATAATTGTGAGAGACCCTCAAGTCGCCTGGGATTCAAGGCATTAACTTTCCAGTACTCCCTGCCTCGTGTGCTTTGTCCTCTGGTATACTCTCTCCACTCTCTCACATAAACTTCCCATGGCTAGAGTGATCAATCCCCAGGGGAAACTTGTTGCCTTAGTTTCAGTTTCCTCAAAAGCAGAGCCTGAGACAAAAAGTTGGGTGATTTCAGTTTATGTGGAAGATCATCCTAGGCAACAGTATTAGGGGACTATGTAAACACATATCTGAAAGAAGTGAAGGGGAATTGCCTTTCTGGCAGAGCCATCTGCCAACTCAAAGGCTCTGAGGCCAGTCCACATTTGGTAGATTCACTCCTCAAAGGAGGTTAATGAGGTTGGAATAGAATGGAGGAAACTGAGGCCAGAAGACAATGTGGTGAGACACTGACACTGGTGTCACGCAGAGCCTGTGGAGTTCAGAAGAGGGCATCAGATCCCCTGGAACTGGAGTTACAAATGGTTGTTAGCCACCATGTGGGTGCTGGGAATTGAACCCAGGTCCTCTAAAGAGGTGCTCTTAACCGCTGAGCCATATCTACAGCTCTATTACTTTTATTTTATGTGCATTGCTTGCATGTACTTAATATCTTGGAATGCCTATGGAGGTCAGAAGGGGTGTCAGATTCCCCTCAGGAGTCAGTGTTTTTATCTCCTGAGCCATCTCTCCAGACTCCTGGTTAGCTTTAACTGTCAATTTAACACAACCCAGAATCACCTGAGAAAGGAATCTCCACTGAGGGATTACCCAGGTTAGATTGCCTGTGGGCATGTCTGTGGGGGATTGTCTTGATTGCTAGTTGCAGTAGGAGGGTCCAGTGCTGTTCCCCGGGAAGGTGGTCCTGCCTTGCATGGGAAAGTTTGCTGAAGGAGAGCCTGTGGGGAGCCGGCAAGCAGGGCTCCTTGTAGTCTGCTTCAAGTTCTTATTTGAGTTCCCACCCTGACGTCCCTCAAAAATGGACCATGACCTGGGCGTGTGAGCCAAATAAACTCTTTCTTTCCTTGAGTTGCATTTGGTTATGGTATTGGTGGAGCAATAGAATGAAAACTCATCTTTGCCTGCATCCCAGTTATCAGGGATATAGGCTTTTGGGGTTAGTATACATTCTGTCACTAGGAATTGTTTTTTAGTCCTAAGCTAAAAATTGATTTTTCATTCTGCAGTTTTACATTTGTGATTGTTCCTAATAACTCATGTGTTGTTTTGCTCTTCTTTCAAGTAACTTGTGTGTGTGGAAGCAGTTGCATGCATAAATGAACAGGTGTGCATGTGTGTGGACATGTACACATGTATGGAAGGCAGATGTTGGCATTGTACGTCCTCCTCTACTGTCTCTACTCATTTTCTTTAAGACAGGATCTGCAACTGAAGCTCACTGGTTTGGCCAGACTGGCTGACTAGTGAGCTAAATGGATCAGTTTGTCTCTGCTCCAGAGTTATAAGTGGGCACCTCCATGCCTGGCTATTTTACATGGGTGCTGGGGGTCTGAACTCAATCCTCATGCTTGTACGGCAAGCATTTCACCCACTGAATCACCTGCCAGACCCTTCAAGACATCTTTAGAAGATGTTCACAGAAATACCTAGGATTCATAATTGTTAGGTCATATCCCCCAAACTGCTTTATATTCTTTAATTTCTTTTTCTAAGCCAGTGCTGTCAGGTTACTTTTTTTTTTTTTCTGTCCTGGAACTCACTCTGTAGACCAGGCTGGCCTTGAACTCACAAAGATCCGCCTGCCTCTGCCTCCCAAGTGCTAGGATTAAGGCATGTGCCACCATGCCCGGCAGGTTACTTTCTTTTTAAAGACGTATTATTTTAAATTATGTTATATGTGTGGCTGTGTGTGGGTATGTATTTCCTGCGGAGGCTGGAAGCATCATGTATCTCTGGAGCTAGAATTCAGGAGCTTGTAAGCCACCTACATGGGTGCTGGGAAGACTAGTACACATGGATTTAACCACTGAGCCATCTCTGAGGTACTGCTCCCTCCACTTACTTTTTTCTTTTTCTTTATCTTTCCTTTTTTTGCCCCCTTTTTGAGACAGGGTCTCTCTCTGTAGCCCCAGCTGGCTTGGAGCTCACTATGTAGACCAGGCTGGCCTCAGTCTCACAGAGATCTAGCTACCTCCTTTGCCCTACTACTGGGATTAAAGGCACGTGTCACCATGCCCAGCCCTGTTACTATCTTAAGGACTGAAAACTGCTATTGATTCTGGGCCACTGTCTGATTCTCAAACTGTATATTATTATTCAAAATACAGTCACTAAGACAGAATTTGATCATGTTAGAGTCTTAAGAATCCAAGTGTTCGGGGGGGTGGAGAATTTGATCATGTTAAAGTCTTAAGAGTTCAAGTGTTGGAGCACTTACTGCTCTAGCAGAGGACCAGGGTTCAAGACCAAAAAAAAAAAACAGGATAAAGCTTTATTAACTTTATTGTTTTTTATTTATTTATTTTTGTCTTTTTGAGACAGGGTCTCCCTGTAGCCCCAGTTGTCCTGGAACTCACTCTGTAGACCAGGCTGGCCTTGAACTCACAAAGATCTGCCTGCCTCTGCCTCCCAAGTGCTAGGATTAAGGCGTGTGCCACCATGCCTGGCATAACTTTAAAACAAGTATAAAAAAAATAGCTAGAAATCTATCAAGATTAAAAAAAAAAGAAGAATCCAAGTGTTAGGAAAACCTTCTTTTCCTGGGAGAGAGGAACCTTTGTCCTCAATTTGGATGTCCAGCCCCTCCCGTGGACTTCCCCCTAATTGCTTTTATGATATTTGCTCAGATGTGACACAGGGGACCTGAGTGGGCTGTCAGATGTGACATGGAGGACGTGTGTGGGCTGTCAGCAGTGCTGCTCTATCCCTGTCGCAGAGGGAAACAAGCCTGTGCTACTGACAAGAGCCATCAGCTGTAACGGATCTATGCACCAACTATCTTGACATTTTCATACACAGATTGTGCATGCCACTGTGTTGTAGAATTGGGTAATGATCAGAGTTGTGTTTATTGAGACTTGAAGCTGTGCTGAAAATGGTTCTGCTTCAGGCACATTAACTTCTGTTTTGTGATGATTCCTTTACTGAGGATCTTTTTTTTTTTTTCTTTTCTTTTTGGTAGTACTGGGGATGGAACCCAGGGATTCACCCTTGCTAGTCAAATACTCTACCATTGAACTACATACCCAGGGCCCCTATTTTGAGGTTGAGAAATGTCAAATAAATTTTAGGAAAATTACTTTAATATATAATAGGAAGCACACACTTTCAAAATCCAAATGCACCTATTTGCAAACAATACTGTCTAGGGGAGAGGGCACCTGTTAGAAGTCAGTTTGTCAGGCATGTCCCCTTGCCCAGTGTCTGTTGCTGTTTCAGGGGCACTTAAAGTCTTCCCTTTTAACATAGACATTATTCAAGTGTCTTGTGGTTCAAATGCATCTTCTTTCAGGTGGCTAAAGATGTGGAAGGCAAGTCCTATGCGAAGCCAATTGCAGTCCCAGAGCTATCACAGATCCCTGAAGAAAGGAACTGAGGGATAGAATTACAGTTTAATGTTGCCTCAAGGGACTTTATGATGACGGTAGAATTGTTCTGTTAATTTATAGTTGCTGTAATATACCAAGGATTTCTCTTCCTGGTTGCTTTGAAAGGATAATGTCTGATAGTCTAATCTTTATGACCAAAAGCCTCGTTTTTTCTGTAGGATCAAAGTGCTTAACTTTACTGGTTGAGATCCACCCTGTCAACAATGTGAGGGTTCTAAAGGCAGTGGATAGCTGTATCTGGGTACAGGTAAGCCTGTTATCTGTCACTTGTCTCACTAATCAAAAGGTGTGAAGCCTAGGGAGAAAGGTGTTTGTTTGCAAAGTTCCTTCATGTGCAGTATCACATTTAATCTTCAAAGCAGTGTTATGGACCAGTAGGCTGAAGTACTAGTGCTTCCTTTAGAAACTTGGAAACTCAGACCTGGCTGCTTGCCTTACCTGATAACAAGGCAATGTTTCCATAATGTTTAATAATGACAAAATATAAAATATTAAAATACAGCTGTGGTAAACCTCTAAACACTTATTTTAAATATTTTATTTAGTATTTTTATTTTATGTTTATGAGTGTACTGCCTACATGTATGTAAAGGCACCTATGTTGTGGAGTGCCTGCAGAGGCCAGAAGAGGGTGTCAGATCCCACGGAACTGGAGTTACAGATGGTTGTTAGCTACCATGTGGGTGCTGGAAATCGAACCCAGGTCCTCTGCAAGAGCAGCCAGTGCTCATAACTGCTGAGCCAATTCTCCAGCCCCTATTTATTTATTTATTTATTTATTTATTTATTTATTTAATGTGTATGTGTGTGAGCCTTAGCATAGTCCCTCATAGATCTACAGACTCTGTAGCACCACATATGTGCAATGCAGGCAGGGGCCAGAAAAGGTCATTGGATCCCTTGAAACTGAAGTTACAGGTGGTCATGAGCTGCCATGTGAGTGCTGGGAACCAAACCTAGGTCTCTGAAAAAGCACTAAGCTCTCTTAACTGTTAAGCAGTCTCTTTAGACCCTGCAGCCAGCTTTAAAATATTTGTTTCATGTATTCCCCTGGTTGACAGACAAATTATGATTAATGACTTAATAAACTCCTGATTTTACCAACACTGTAGGTTATGGGAACACTTGGTATACAATGCAGGTGGATTAGTCAGTCTTTATTTGAAGATTCCATACTTGTGAATTCTTGGGCTTACTAAGATTGACGTGTAATTCAAAATTAATACTCATGACACTTTGCCAGCATTCACAGACATGTGTTGAGTGATAGAGTGGAGTCACCTGACTTGCATGTTCCCAACTGGCTTACACTATACACAAGCACTGTTTTTCCCCTCTATTATATGGGTTTTACATTTTTGTGCTTTTTGTTATGATTTGATGGTTTAAATGACTTCCCAGTGTTATGCTGGTGTCGTCTGGTGATTCTAAGAGTGAGAAAGCTGTGACACACCTTCCTTAGGTAAGCTTTATTCAGGCATGAGTTACAGTGCTTTGAGCTATAAGCTCAGTGTGGATGAATCAGTAATATATGTGACAAAAGGTACATTTCAACATAAACATATGTAAGACAAAATTATGTATTCATCTATTGATAAGAATGTGAATAGAGGGTTGCAGGGACCTAGCTTTGTGTCTGACCTGGCTGGCACAGACAGTGAGAACTGACCATACCCAGCAAGCTGCAGCACGATTTCCCTGTGCTTAATTCATTCTGCTGCATTTTGGTCAACCTGGGGTCACCAAGTCTCACTTGCATCATCTGCCCTGGCCCTGCTGGCTGCAGGCTTCTTTTGGAGGACTCAGCTCTCCTCATTTTGGCCTTTCCACTGTCTGCCAGTCCATCCAGCTATGGGTTTTCCCTGAGATTCCTGTTGCTTCCAGGCAGGCAGGGCCAGGCCTGGAACTCACAAGCTGTGTTTCTTTTCCCCTAGAACCTAGTTAATTTGCACTGTTTCTAGTGCAAGGGTGACTATGAGACAGAGCTTACTTCCCTTTTCTGGCTTGTTTTTGGATTGCTTCGGCATCCCCACCCAGGCAGGGTAAATAATGGAGACATGATTAGAGAATTGTGGTAACTAAAGAGAATTAGAGCATGGGAAAGTTCAGAATTTTTGCAAGTATATGATTGAGCAAAGTTGTGAATAGTGGGGGTTGCAGTTAAGAGCATTGGCTGTTATTGCAGAGGACCCAGGTTCAGTTTCCAACACTTGCATGGCAGCTAACAACCATCTATAACTCCAGTTCCAGGGGATCCAATGACCTCTTCTGACCTCCATGGGCATTGCATGACATGGTACACTTACATACATGGAGGCAATATACACTCATACACATAAAATAATAAATATTTTAAAAAGTTGTAAGTAGTTTAAAAACCACTGAAATTGTATAAAGTGGTTAAAATGGTTAATTTTATGTTATATAAATTAAAAGTACACATCATATGGCAGTATCTATTGACCAAAGACAAATCTCTCCATCCAAATAAGTGAAGCCTGTGTTCACTCTATGGGCCCATCTCAGTTCCAGGCCCTGCTCCCTGCTCCTCATGCCCATGGCGCTAGAGAGAACCTCGTGCCACCATGAAACATCTCCTTCTCCCTGGCCAGGGAAGCACAATTCTTCACTCCGCTGAGCACGGTCTTCTCTGTGCTCGGTTTTCTTTCTCTTACTGGTGATCTCCAGTAGTGCATTTAACTGTCTGCACTTGTAGACTTCGTCAGCCACACCAGCGGAACTTTAGCAGGAGAGCGGCTGGTGGTCCTTGGATCCTGAGCTGGGACCCTTTAAGAGTTCCCTACTGCCTGAGGCATATCTAGATATACTCTCCTCTACATGTCTATGCACACGCTCCCCATGACAAATATGAATGCTCACAGGCTTGTTCCATATCTGTGAAGATTGTGTTTCTCTAAATATACATGACATCTGAACATATTGGTTTTTTTTTGTGTGTGTAATTTACTCTGAGAAATTGTTTAATATTGAGTTAAAAATTATTTTCAAGACAGGCTTGAAGTAACATATACAATATTGCTTATTTCTAAAAATATTAAATAGGTTATAACTTCCTCTATATTTTGCTTATTTTTACAGATAAATCTTTGGGGCAAAACCAAAATACAATTCAACTTTCTTTAAATGCTGAGAAAAAATGCTATTTTTAACTAATTTAATAAATGGTCTTCTTGTTCAAAATGAAGTAATTATCTTAATTCTTTTGTGGAGATCCATATTTAAAATGACTTACAATGCAAAAGAAGCACCTTGAGTTAAGAGCTGTATTTGAAAACTATATTTTAAATTTCATGCCTTGATCTAGGGCTGCTTCATAGTAGAAAGACAAGTACCATCTACATGGGTCTTCTAAAATCACATTCTTACTAGCTAGCATGTAAAGACTAGGGGTAGAGATTGGCAGTCATGGTTCTTGAGTACCTCACATTCCTAAGCGGGCACTAAACCTCTGTAGGCCCATGCACAATCCTCTTTTCTCTTCCTCCCTCCCTCCCTCCTTCCTTCCTTTCTTCCTTCATTTCTTTTTAATTTTCAAGAAAGGATCTCGTTATATAGCCCTGGTTGGAATAGAACTTACTATATAGACCAGTTTGGCCTCAAACTCACAGAGATCTGCCTCTCTCTGCCTCCTAAGTGCTAGGATTAAAGGTGTACACCATCATGCCTTGCATAGTTTTCTTCTTTAAGCTCAAAGACAATTTTATTAGAGTAAAACAAAAATACTTCAGGACAGGCAAACTGTACATCTACATCTCAGAAGTCTCCCAAAGTAACTGAAGAGAGAAAGAAAAAAAGCCATGCCACTTGAGGTAAGCCTTGATGGAGGTCAGCCACATGACGGAAACAAGGGCTGTAGAAAAAGTGAAGCCCAGAGCGTTAGAGAAAGCATGCTTAACAAGGAGATAGAAAGGAAACCAGGAAGAGTTATAATTTTCTGAGTAACTCAGGAAAGTGAACGGTCTTGCAAAGTTGCATGAGTCTGTAGATCTGTGAGAGGCTGTGCTAAGGGGTGGGAATTCTGGGGAGGAAAAAGTACATTATTTTATTAAGGGGAAATTATTTTACCTATCTGTTTAGAATGGCTTAAAGTGAGCCTGCCTTCCTGAGGCAGGATCCTCCAACTGGATTTACTCTTGAGGGAGGAGACACTGGCGTGTCTTCATCTTGTTTTGAGGCACTGAGCATTTGCTCTACCATCATGTACCTCAGCCCCAAAGGGTAGGGCATGCTGTGTGTATATACTCTCACACATCATGAATAATTAGCTTTGTATTATTTTTGTGTCGAAATTATATGTTAATATTTATTATATAATTTTGAGGCTATTGCTGAGAATGCTATATAGTTAATGGTTTGCTTTTTAATTCTAAAAGGAACATTTAACAATAATTACCTAAAGAAATTGACCTATTCTACTTCTGACCTCATAAAGATACCAGTAATAAAAAGGCCAATATCTGTAAAACTGAGCTATAAAAAACATGTCCCCTTATCATGTTTTAAAGGTTTTATGTTTTGGATGGTGGAGACCAAAATTCATTGGTAGGTTTTTCTAGAAGCTGCCTTTCATACCATAAAATGAAATGGCTATCGACACCTTGTTGATAGTGAAAGGATTAAACCATCAGCATCATCTCATGAGAGATTTTCTTCATTTTCACCATGGATGGAGTTAGGCTTTGTGGTTCTGTTCGTCTGCCTTGTCCTGTGGGAGGATACACAGTAGAAAGCTTACAGGAGTACAGTACATTAAGCCTTTTCTTCCTAGTGGCAGCTAGCTGAACTTTGAGGCATGTAAATCTTTAACCACACACCACATCATGACTCCATGTCCCTTCTTGGAAAGTCCCTGGTTGTTTTGTGTTTTGTCTATTTGGATATAGGACTTTGGAAATTGTGGCAAAGAGCATGTTTATTTTGTTCTCAAATACTAGGTTTATTTGCCACATGTTTTCTCTGTGTGAAATAAAACATATTAAGTACATATTTTCTGCATTGCTCCTAATTGGCTTCAGAATCAAATATTCCAAAGAGGAAGCACCATCCCTAGAGACAGCCTTCTTTTTTTGTCTACTGCTCAAAAGAATGGTGATAGTTGTCAGGCCTGGGAGCAATTTCCCCTAGAAAGTTGAGGTCCTAAAGTTTCCTTCTTTTATTTGCTTGACCTTTGATGTGTGTGAATGTGATTCCCCTAAAGTATTCTATGGTTTCTCGTTCCTTGCATCATACATAGCAGTAACAATGATCAAACACAATCTTGAAGTATCTGGAAAAGCAAGCTAGTTGCTTATGGTGGGGGTGGTGGCCCATGCCTTTAATCCCAGCACTTGAGAGGGAGAGGTAGGTAGATCTCAGAGTTCAAGGCCAGCCTGGTCTACATAGTGAATTCCAGGACAGCTGAGGCTACAAAGAGACCACGTCTCAAAAAGACCAAAGAAAGAGCTAATTGCTTATGGTTTTTATTAATTTGCTTTCTACAGTTCCTCTACCCACATGTTGAAAGTCAACCTCTTCCACAGCACCACTTGTTACTGATTTCAGAAGAGAAATGTAAGTATGTGTTTAGGCAATACATGGGGTGTATGGTGTGTAGTTTTCTAATGAAATGTACAGCATGATTGAAACTGCTAAATATCTTTGGCATTGCCAGGAGTCTACTTACCTCTGATGTCCATTTGTGACCTAAAATTCTGGGGAAAGCTATTCTTTTCCCCACCTATTGTTCCCTCAAGCTATACTGTTTTGTTTTTTTTTTAAATCTTGGGAATGATAGGTTCTTGTGTACATAGATGTCCAATTCTGTCAGTTTGAATAATATTTGTAGCACAGTTATACTGTTTTTTTTTTTTTGCCTTCTTTACAGTTGGTAACTGTGATGCAGGGAGAGGGGCTTGGATGGAGACTAGGAAAGGAAGGCTTTGGTAGCTAGAAGAATTCCAGGGCAGAGCTGACGGCACACACTAGCATGGCCAAATTCAAGTAGAAGGAAATGAGATTATGGCATAAGAGGTTAAATCCTTTTATGATGGTTTCAAATTGGGGAAGGAACAAGGAAAAAGCCCACTGATACTAGCTAGCAGCCTTTCATGGTATAAGATGGAACTGTGGGGTGATTTATGGTTGGAAGAACATACTTGGGTTAGATTTGTGTTTAGTCTTCACACTTTGATTCAATTTTTGTATCACAATTTTTATATTCAAAACTACCAAAACACAAGTGCGACTAAATCTAGATTGTTACTGATAATGAGGGACAATCTACAAATTGACTTACAGTGTTCAGCATTTTGACCCCTTATAAAAACACCTGTCCCCAAAACATTAGGTAATGAATTTTAACATATATATATATATATACATATATATATATGAATGGAATATAACCCTGCAGCCCTATACAAGACTATGGTAGAGGATGGCAAACCCTTGTTGAGGGAAGAAGGAACAGAGGGGTCAAATGCTTCGTGTATTATAATAGTAAAGAGCAGAGTAAATATGGATCTTGAAATAGACTGTCAAGAAGGGAGAGAGAGGTGCACTTGTGTGTGTGTGTGTGTGTGTGTTTTGTGAGATCACCATGTTTGGGAATACTGTTTGTCAGCCAGTTGTTTAATTTGTATTGTTTTTATAAAAATTCGTTCACAGCTGTTTGGAAATGAATACTGATTTTTTTTATGAAAATTAAAATATATTTTTGTTTCTTTTTAAAAGATATTGAACGACTTCATATCCAAATCATCCAAGAAGATGGAAATAGAGTGGTAAAGATTTTAAATTACTTTTACTTCAGAGTTCCTTTCTATAAGGAACTACAGTTCTAGACTTTGAAAGATAGATGAACTCTATTGATACAAAATATTTTCTTTATTTGATGTTTTATGAATAATAGCCTTGCTGTTGTAACATGAGAAACAACAGAAAGACATGTGAAAGAGTCGATTATTCCCCTCCTGTCTGCCTCACCCCCCCTCTCCAGTCTCTGTCCTGAGATGACCAGCAACAATCTGTGAAGTCTCTCCACAGCTTTTGTCTTGCTCATGCACACTTGTGCAAGGTTAGACACACATTCATTGTTTTTACCAAAATAGATTCATGATACATTCATTTACTTGATGACATTGTATTTGCTTTTTTTACTTAATACAACCAGAGGATGTAGGTTATCAAGCAGAAGGATAAGTATATTTTTCCAATTTTTATGCATATGCACATATAACAAGTAGCAGCTTCACATCTGCTGCAATTTTCTTTCCTGTCTTTGTTCATTGTCTCTTCCTCCTCTTCATTGGTACTCTTTTCTCCATGTTTATATAATTTCCTGTCCTACTTGTGACATACCCTGGCTTGGTATAAGATCAACTCCTTTGTGGAATTACAAGCCGAATTGAAGAGCTCAGTTCTTTCCTCAGAATGTGCATGGCAGCTCCTGGCCTGGTGTCCATAATGCTTCAGCCACTCAGTCAGTTGCCAGGTTTGTTTTTGCACCCCACATCTTCAGTGTTTTGTCTATGCCTTTACATACTGGTACATACACTTCTTTGGGAAAAATGCTCAGGTTTGGATTATTGGGTTGATGGGTATGTGGACTGAATAACTTTCACCACAGTTTGCTTTTCTATATTTTTCAAGAAAATATAAGAGTGATGGGTGAATTTACTTTAAAAATTTCCAATTTTATGGGAGTAAATTTATATCTTAATATATTTCCTTAGCCTGTATTTCTCTTAATATTTAGCAAGTTTGGGCACCTTCTCTGTTTACTAGTTATTTAAATTTATTATTGGAAAAATCCATTGGTTATAACCTAGTCTATTTTTCTATTTGGCTTTCTCTCTTGGTAATTTTTATGAGATCTGAATATAGTATAGATATTAAAATTATTTTATTGAATGTTTAGTCTATATAAAAAGAATCTTTAATTAATTAATTTACATATTTATATTTGCTTATTGTACATGTGCATGTGTGTGCACACATGGCCACAGGTCAGAGGACAACTTTCAGGAGTCAGTTCTCTCTTTTTACCATGTAGGTTCAAACTCAGCTTAGGCTTGCCAGTAGGTACTTTTACCTGCCCACCCTCAAAATAGTTTTTCTCTGACAGTTTTGAAACTTCTCTGAAGACTTTAAAGTTTCATGAACAAAGTTGGAAATGGAAAATGACGTTGACTAACTATCCTGTATTGAAAGCCTCAGATAGAAAGGGTTGGCTGCACTTGGGAGGCAGAGTCAGGCAGATATTTGTGAGTTCAAGTCCAGCCTGGTCTACAGAGTGAGTTCCAGGACAGCTGGGGCTACAGGGAGACCCTGTCTCAAAAAAGACCCAAAAAAAAAAGGGGGGGGGGTTGGCTAGAAAATGGCCAGGACTGTGTGGGTAGAGTTCTGGGCTGCCAGTAGTGTCCAGTGGAGAGACAGTGGACAGAAGAGGGCCAAGACAGAGGAAAGATCAAGGCTGGATTCCAAAGTCAGCAATGAGAAATTGGAGGAGAGTACTGAATACGCAAGGTAAGGCAGGGAACTGAGCACAGACTGAGGAATGGGTTGGAAGACGATTTCGTAGCCATGATGTGCTATGGGGAGAGAGAGAGAAAGGGTCTCTGTTAGCTGCTGACCAAGATGGAACCTTTCTTTATTCACTGATACTTTTCTCAGGGACACTTGCCCACATTCTTAAAAGCTTTGATAGCAGCTTCTTCTTCTTCCTTTTTTTTTTTTTTTTTTTTTTTTTGTTTTTTTGTCTTTTTTGAGTCAGGGTCTCCCTTTAGTCCCAGCTGGCCTGGAGTTCAATATGTAGACCAGGCTGGCCTTGAACTCACAGAGATCCTCCTGCCTCTGCCTCTGCTTCCTGAGTGCTAGGATTAAAGGTGTGCACCATCACGCCCGGCTGATAGCAGCTTCTTAAAACAGTATGGAATTTCATGTCTTTATTCTAGCATCCTTACATAACAGGTGGTCTTCCAGCTCTAGGTTTTACCAGAGGAGACAACAATCAATCCTCACAGAAGTGAGGTCACTAGAGACAGACAGAATGGAGACTTTAGCCTGTGTGTGCCAGAATCTGGTGCTCATCTTGTTAGCACATTGCTTTGGCTGATGGGAGTTCCAAGCCCACCCCAACCTAACAAAGTTAGGATTAAGAAGGTCAGAGAGAGGTGTCCTTGGATCTTTTACATCATCTCCATGGCCTAAGTGTCCTGGATCCAGCAAGCAAGAAACAGAAGATGCAAATCCTTATGTTTCCCTCAATTTAGCATTGGAGAGGAAATCCCTTTTAGGGTTAGAGAGTGTTTAGACACAGATGTGAATCACCCTGCTGTTCCCCTTTCTCATTTCTTTTGCTCATCTTCTTATTCTTTACACAGCTATCTCAGTGTAGTGAGTTTTTATTTTGTCTTTTGTTTTATCCCTGGGGAAACATTTTGAGGAGAGTGAATTGAACCTGGGACCTTGCATGCTAAGCATATGCTCAACCACTGAGCTGTGCCTTTTACTTTGGAAAGCGAACTAGCTCCCCCCCCTTTTGATATGGGGTCTATTTTGTATCTAGTATGGCCTGGAACTTGTAGCAGTCCTCTTGCCCCAGCCTCCTGAGTACTGGTAGTACAGCTTTGAGCCACCACTCCCAGCTTTGGAAAGTGAATTTTGTGTGTGTGTGTGTGTGTGTGTGTGTGTGTGTGTGTGTTGGCCAGAAGTCAATCTAGGTGTAATTCTTCAGGTACTGTTCACCTTCTGTTTTTGAGACAAGGTCTTTCACTGGTTTGGGGCTTACCAATCCAGCTAGGTAAGCTGGCCAGCTAGTCCCAGGAAGTCTCCTGTCTCTGTCTCCCCAGTGCTGGAATTGACAAGTAGAAGCCACTATGTCTGGCTTTTTTATATGGATCTGGGGATCAAACTCATGTCCTCATGCTTGCAAGACAAGTGCTTTACCCACTGAACCATCTCCCACTCCCCTAGAAAATGAATTCTTTTTTGTTTATTTTTTATTTAAATTTTTGTATTTTCAGTGTATGAGTATATTGCCTGCATGTATGTAAGTGCACCTGTGTCATGCAATGCCCACAGAGATCAGAAGAAGTTGTCAGACTCCCCTGGAACTGGAGTTATAGATGGTTGTTAGCTGCCATGTGGGTACTGGGAGTCAAACTTGGGTCTTCTGCAAGAGTAGCCAGTGCTCTTAACCACTGACCCATCTCTCTAGCCCAATAAATTATTTTTTAAAATATTTTAGTTATTGATTTTATTTTATGTGTATGAGTGTATTGCCTGCATGTATGTAAGTGCACCTATGTCATGTAATGCCTTTGGAGGTCAAAAGAGGGCATCAGATCCCCTGGCACTGAGTTATGCTGCCGTGCGTGTTCTGGAGCCATACCTGGGTCCTCTGCAATAGCGGCCAGTGCTCCTATCTGCTGAGCCATCTCTTCAGCCCTGAAAATGAAATTTTAATTCCTTTTGTACAATTATTTTAAAGTTAGATGATATGTCAAAAAGGTTAGAAGAATGCCTCATGGTAAGAATTCCAGGTTTTGCCAAACTAACTTTGTAGACTAATCTAACTACGTTGAGCCTCAATTTTCCCTTTAGTTCACTAAAGTAGTCAGGAATGACCGTGAACTTCTGATCCTTTTGTTTATACCTTCCAAGTACTGGGATTACAGGCATGTGCTATAATACCTGGTTTATGAGGAGCTAGTGATCAGAGCTTCATGCATGCTAGATATGCATTCTACCAACTGAGCTACATACCCATTCCCTAACCTCTGCTTTAAAACTTCTTTTGTTCTCTGAGTTTATTCCTTAGTAAGCAGATGTTTTACACTTAAAATATACTTAATACTTTCTTATTCCATCTTCCTTCATTTGAAGAAGCATTTCTTGGGTATACTGAATGTTGGAAACATTCAAGACAAGGGAAAGTGGAGGTTCTGTAGAAGAGTGCATGCTCATTGGGGGAGGTCACAGTGTTAACTAAGACGCAACTGTCATAGAAGCATGCCAAAGTACCTTAGGAATACGGTGGCAAGGAGCTTTGCCTTTGTATTGGGGTTCTGAAGTGAGGGTTTGTCCAGGAGACAAAACCCAAGTCAGATCTTGAAGGAGGAGAGTTATGTGCTGCTGACGGATAGATAGGCAATGGCATCATAGGCACAAAAGTGAGAACTAGACCCAAAGCCACAGGTTGTATATACCTCAACCGGGCCAACTGTACTACCTAATTTAGGCCTGAATATTTCTCTGGTTATTATAAGCCTTTCTCTATCTTTGGTGATGGAGGCTTTTGTCTGCAAAGGCCTGCCTGAGCGGTTTTGTTTACAATAGGAAGTTATGAATCTTCTATTAATATGGCTATTGATTTGTGGTAGGTGTTGTCCTGTCTTTGCCAACCTGTCTGTTAAACTAGGAAGAATAATAAAATGGCATAAGAGCATTTGGGAATTTTTTATGGGAAGACTGCATGTTCTGGGTGTGGGGAATGTGCTAATAAAGCAGGAAAATTTACACACAGGAATAGGATACACAAGATAATGATTTAAGATGTTCTTTTAAAGTACTTGCTAATAAAAATCCTTTTGCTTCTAGGTAATTAAAAATTCTGGTCATCTCCCAAGAGACAGAATAGCAGAGGATTTTGTTTGGGCTCAGTGGGATATGTCAGAGCAGAGATTATACTACCTTGAACTGAAGGTAAAAATTAGTCTTTGGGTTCCTATATTCATAGAAACAATTTAATTTTGGCATTATCATTACTTTAACTGTTTAATCACCATGTTTTTCATTACTGGGAACAGATGATGAAGTTTTATTCAAAAAATAAATAAGGTTTTATTAATGGTTTTTGACTACCTCTTCCAATTTTTTTGGAGATAATTTGTCAAATATTTTCTCTTGTAGAAATCAAAGAGTATCTTGAAATGCATCCAATTTTGTGCTGATGAGAGCTTTAATTTAATGGTAAGGCAATAGAGTGCTCAACTCCAAGAAATTTTGCTAGGGTTGCAATCACAAGCAGAATTCTCGGTATTTTGATGTTGTGTTAGTCACTTGCATGATCAAATAACTTGTCGGCTGCTGTCCTAGAACTTCAACTCTATAACAAATGCATAGTTGATCTAGGTTAAGAGAAGAGCACATAAAGACTGGGTCAAAGAACTGACTGAAACGGTGAACTTCTGCTCAAAACAGTAAACTGCATCGAGAATTTTGAGAGAGACTGAGAAAAAGATGAGAAACATGTTTGGCAGAATGCATGAGCTCTGGTGGGGTGGGGGGCAAGGAGGGGAGCACTGGTCTAGATTTGATTTGAAAATTTGTATGAAATGCACAAAGCTTCAATTTAAAAAATTGGCTTTGATTTTATTTATTTTTGTATGTGTATGCATGTATTGTCTGCATGTAGGTCTGTGCACCCGTGTCGTGCAATGAACTGGAGTTCTGGAATTGGAGTTACAGACGGTTCTTAGCCGCCATGTGGGTGCTGGGGATCAAACCCGGGTCCTCTGCAAGAGCAGTTGGTACTCTTTTTTTTTTAATTTTTTTTTTTTTTTTTAGCAGTTGGTACTCTTAACGGCTAGGCTATCTCTGGGGGGGAAGGGAAAGGGATATATGCCTGAACTGAATTGGAAAATGTGTATGAAATACACAAAGCATCAATAAAAAAATAAATAAAAAAATAAACTACAGAAGCATAATGAAAAAAAAATTGGCTTTGAAAAAAAGAGAGAAGAGCACACACAGTGTCTCATTTTAAAGCAGCACCTGTAGGAGGGGTTTAGAAGATGGTAATAGGTGTGATCTATAGTAGATTGCTTTAAGTGGTTGCAAGTTATTTGACCCAGAAGGAATAAAATATTATGGGTTTGAAGATAAGGGAAGAAGCCAGTAAGAAAATATTATTTAATTAGTCAACCTTTCGCATTGCTCTTGGAAAGGCATTGGGAGGGTTAGCCATATGTTAAGGGGTTACTTATGTCTTTATCTGTGATGCACAGTATTTCCCTTCTTCCTTGTTAGTAATAATATGGTATCAAATGCATATAGGTTTCATACCATCACGATCCATTCTTGGTCCTTTCTGTCCTATTTTTAGCTCACCCACTCCTAAAAACACCACAAGCTTCCTTCCTTCCATGACCATCTGTGTCTTATAAAGGCTGTGTCTCTCAGTCATCCTATTATACAATCTGTTTATGATATTCAAATTTAAGGCAGAATTTTCAGGCTTTAGCCTTTCATGAAGGAATACTACACTGAACTTGTATGTAAACTCCAGGATATTCCCAGTGGACCTCTGCCCTGTGGATTCTGGACCTACTGTCTGTAGGTAATGAAAGTTAAATTGACTCTATTACCAAGCAAGCACTAACGGACTCTATTACTCAGCAAACGCTACAGAATGGACTCTATTACTAAGCAAGCACTAACAGCTTGCTCTGGATTTCTGAACTGTTATCATATGATGTTATTTTTTTAGCTCATTTCCTCCTATTTTTTTTTTTTGACAGTTTGAAGCATCCTTGGACATATCATTAAGGGACTCAGGATTTAAGTAAGTTATTCATAGATTACCAATTTTTATAGACATATATAGCTAGCAGAATTACATTTATTCCTAATTCATGGTATGCAGATGCAGGGATGGCCTGATGTTTTATGCATCTACTTTAATATTCTTCTTCTTTATAGGGTATAAACTAATTAAGCAAATGTGAACACAGGTTTTCATATGTAAATTTGATTGTATTGGTTTTTTTTAGGCATTTACTACTTCCAGAGAGCACCTGTGTTTATTTTGATGTATGGAAGTGCTCTCCTCTCTGTGATTAAGTAGAAAGATTCCATGAGTCAGAATGAGTTGCATTTTATTTATTTATTTATTTATTTATTTATTTATTTATTTATTTATTTATTTTGGTCTTTTCGAGACAGGGTCTCCCCGTAGCCCCAGCTGTCCTGGAACTCACTCTGTAGACCAGGCTGGTCTTGCACTCACAAAGATCCGCCTGCCTCTGCCTCCTGAGTGCTAGGATGAAAAGCGTGCGCCACCAAACCCGGCCTGCATTTTGAATCAAACATCAAAATCCCTTTTCTTGTTGCCTTAAGAGGTCACAGGTCAACATACTTTGCAGCTCAGCCAAGTCTATTACTTTATTTTTTCTGTTTTCTTCTTTACACAATGGCAAGTTTTTCTTTTTCTAGAGTATTTATGTGTAGTAAAAAGATAAGACATTTTTGAAAAAAAAATAGGACATCAAAGGACAGAAGAAAAGAAAGTCTTGGTAAATTACAGTAACAATAGTCCTAAGCTGTTGTATATTTTCCTAGCTCTACTTCATCACATATGAGAATTTAGTTGTGCCTGTTTTGAAACATAGTATGTTTACTATAAATCCAAAAATTATGAAAAAGTATAAGTTGTAAGTAATATATTTTTTCTCTATTGCCAGGCACGTGCCCTTCATGTAATGCATAGTTTATTTGTTTTTAGTTTTATTTTTAGAAACAGAATCTCACTATGTTTCTCAGGCTGGCCTGAAACTTGCTATGTAGACCAGGCTGGCCTCAAACTTACAGAGATTTCCTGCATCTGCATCCCAAGTGCTGGGATTAAAGGTGTGTGCCACCTTGCCTGGCTTGTACTGTGTCCTTTTAAAA
Source organism: Rhizomys pruinosus (assembly GCA_009823505.1). Taxonomy (NCBI): domain Eukaryota; kingdom Metazoa; phylum Chordata; class Mammalia; order Rodentia; family Spalacidae; genus Rhizomys; species Rhizomys pruinosus. Next base: position 1,786,011 of record VZQC01010551.1, on the reverse strand, counting down.
AACTTACTGTTTTCACAATAACAAAAATAGTCAATTTAACTTAATCAGAGCCATGTCTATAGTTCTGTGAGTGTATTATAGTGGCTGTATGTGACTTTTCTAAGCTACATCACTATTACACTTGAATAAATAAACAGCCTGACTCTTAGCATTAGCATTAAGGCCAAGAGTAGACTCAAATTCTGAGACCCACCTGTTCATCAGATGTCGCATGGAAGTGTGCTCTCAAGACAGCCTTCAATCCATACTTCTTTGAAGCAGTATTTCCAGCATCAGTTGGTGAAGTAGAAGCCAGAATCCACTCTTACCAGAAAATCTTGCCCTGTGATCCCTAGATCACACACAGAGTTTCAGGCAGATTTCTTTTTTTGAGACAGGGTCTCTCCTTTTAGTACCAGTCCCAGCTGGCCTGGAGCTTGCTATGTAGACCAGGCTGGCCTTGAACTCACAGAGATCTGTCAGGCAGATTTCTTATTATTGTATGCAATGAGAATAGCATACTGCTTCCATGGCTTTGATATGTTAACCAAGCACACCCACATTCATTCACTATCTTGGCTACAAGGTAGGGATCCTCAGAAATGAAGGTCAGTGTCCATGTCACAAGAGAGCACATGGCTCAGTAAACATGTTTATATTATAAACAGTAACCTTTTGGTTACAAAGTTGGCTAAAAGTCTTCAGTCCAGAATATGTCCATATTGTAAAAGTCATTACTATAGTTATATCATTTATGAGGGAATGTATTTTTAAATTTCTTTTTCTTTGTTCTTAGATTTGTCCACTTTGGCTGGGACTCTTGTCAGGACCAAGAAAAGTTCTGCAATCAACCATCTCTGTGTGTTTTTACCAACCATACAGGTAGAACCAGGATTGTACATAGTAATTTTTGTCAACTCACTGGTATTCAGTTCCATAAAAATTCACTTATTGTTCAACCATAAGAATCCTGAAAATGAAATAACAGAGTCACATTATTACATAATCAGTTGGATATATCTTATATGCCAAGTTATCTTCTCTGTTATAATTTTACTCTTTTCTTTTGACACTAGAGCATATATAACTGTGTGTGTGTGTGTGTGTGTGTGTGTGTGTGTGCATGTGGGTGCCTGCAGAGTCCAGAAAAAAGTGTCAGATTCCGTGGAGCTGGAGTTGCAGGAGGTTGTGAGCCATCCAGTATGTGTGCTGAAAACTGAACTTGAATCTTCTATAAGAGCAGTATTCACTCTTAACGGATGAGCCATCTCGCCAACACCCAGTACTGAAATTTTAGGACATAAGAATAAGCAAGTGACTTGACCTTTAATAGAGGTTACTGTTGGTGAAGATTTTGATATTCCATAAGTGCATACATGAAATTCCAATAGAACCACGAAAAGCAGTATGGCTATTACAGGAAACTATGACAGCATATGTTGTATTTTATTTAATCAACAATAGTACTCTTTTCAAATATAGTCTAGTTTAACAAGTCCCTTTCCAGTTTGTCCCTCTCTCCAAGCCAACCCAACCCATTCTTCTTTAGTACTGAAAATTATTCTTTCCTTCACCACATTCCTTAAGACTCCATCTAATCATTTTTCTTATCCATCTCAGGTCTCTCTCAGCCACTCAATTCTCTCTATCAACCAGTCCTCAGGGATTCAATGTGATAGTTAAGATGGAAGATGTAGATGAACCAAACCACTGTGACTGGTGTAGAGAGAGTTAGAAGAACTGAGATAGAAAGGTGGAGATGTGGGCAAGACTGGATTAACTAGGCCTTGTAGTTATAGAAAGATTTCAGATTTTAGAGCTGGGAAAAGCCATTGAATTTTTTTTATCACACTTTCCAAACATATCAAATAGTTAAAAATATAATGAATACATCTATGTTTTTTGCTTAATCGTATAATCTATAGTATTTTTATCATCCTCTTGATATGTTAGTGCAATTTTCTTCTTTTTGACTAAATCATTTAAAAATTAGTTAAAGCTGGGTGTAGTGACACACACCTATAATCTCAGCACTCAAGAGGCTGGGGATAAGGATGGCGAGTTTGAAGTCATCTTGAGCTACATGGTGAGACCCTGTCTCAAAAATCTAAAAGAAAAAGTGAATTTTAGATATCAGAAGAGTTTACTACTAAGTCATTTAGGATGCATCTCCTTAGATACTCTTTCAAATGACCTCTGTTTCATTACTTCTAAAAGAAATTGATTATATTAGCAAACTTTATTTCATATCCATATTTCCATAAGTGTTTAAAATTTTATTTTTATTCATTATTTCTATTTTATATGTTTGAGTGTATTGTCTGCATGTATGTAAGTGCACCCATGTCATACAATGCCCGTGGAGGTCAGAAAAAGGTGTTTGATGCCCTGGAACTGCAGTTATAAATGGTTGTTAGCCACCATGTAGGGACTGGGAACCAAACCCAGATCTTCTGCAGGAGCAATCAGTACTCTTAACTGCTTAGCCATCTCCCCAACCTCCATAACTGCTTTTACTTTTAAAAATGCAACTTGCATATGTGTATATATGTGTATTTGCATATGTGCATATAGAAATATCTATATGATATATATCTATATATCTTTAAAAATCATGCATTATGTTTAGTTAAGCATTTGTGGTCTCTTTTAATGTACAAATTCCTTTATACCTCTACCTATTCCTTTTTCATAACTTTAAAAAATTACTTTTTTATGTGTGTGAGTGTTTTGTCCGCAATGCCTTTGGAGGCCAGAGAAGGTTTTTGGATTGTCTGGTACTGGAGTTATAGACAGGTGTTAACTGTCATGTTGGTGCTAGGAACCAAATCCAGGTCTTCTGCCAGAGCAGTGCTCTAAACTGCTGAGCCATCTCTCCAGCCCCCTTTCTCAGACACCTTCATCTACCGAAGAGTCGTTCTTCCTTAAAGAGTGTCCCACATTCTGGATTCATCCCATTCTTTCCACATAGAAGGCTTTAACTTTTCCTTTATTGTCTTCATTTTTTATAAAATGGAAGCTGGGAATAGTTGGGCAGAATTTAAGTTTGTGCAAAAGTATTTCACATATAGTGCTGTGAACTCCATTTGCATCAGATCAGGAGACATTGAAAGTCAAGGTGTCTTACAACTGTTAGTAGATGCTGAATTTGGTGATTTTCCCTGCAAAGGTACATTTTAACCTCTGAATAAATAATTTTTGAAATAAATTTTGTACATTTTAACCTCTGAATGAATAATTTTTGAACTGTATGACTATCCTAGTTCCTGACACACTTTCAGCTGACAATTTTAGGACCACTGACATTCCTTCACTGAAATATTTTAAGCAGACAGTGAAATAATGAGATATATATTCTTGTAAAAAATTTATTCTTTTTATTTTATGTGTATAAGTGTATTGGTAAGTGCACCCATCTTGTGCAATGCCTGTGGAGGTCAGAAGAGTGGGGGCATTGGATCCCCTGAAACTGGAGTTATGGATGGTTGTTAACTGTCATGTGGGTTCTGGGAACCAAATTCAAGTCCTTTGCAAGAGCAACCAGTGCTCTTACTCATCTCTCTAGCCCTAAGGGATATATGTTCTTATGAGAAGTTCACAATAGCCAAACTATGGAATCAGCCTCAGTGTTTGCTAAGGGATGACTGGATAAAGAAAATGTGGTATGTATACATAACTGAGCATTGTGCAGCCAAAGAGAGCAGACTCATGTTATTCGCAGAGAAATGGATGAAACTAGAAGTTATATTAAGAGAAATAAATAGGCTAGATGCAGAAAAAGTATCCTGTTTTCTCTTAGATGTGGAAGGTACAATAAAGAAAAGGATGACTTGGAAGAGGAGAGGGAAGGCTGAAAGACCAGGGGAGGGCAAGAGAGGGTGGTTGGGAGGGTGGATGATCAAAGCATGAAGTATGCATATATGGAAATGTCATGGTGAGGCCTGCTAATATGTATAATGAACATGCATTAATAATTATAATAAAGGGTTATGGCTTCTATATGGAGAAGAGGTTGGAGAAGGCAAGAGAAGTATGAAATTAACAGAATGAGATCAGAGCCCTGTGATGAGACAATGGAGGCATGATGTACAGTGGGCACAAGGTTAGAGAGAGCTAGATGTGTATGAGATGCATTTTGAAGATGAAAGAGGGAAGCCTTGCTATAATTAGGTGGGGAGGAAATGTTCTCAGGTTTCTGGCATCAGCAAGCAGGTGCACAGTGGTGGTATTTACTGAGGTATAGGGACTTTGTTGGGACTCATAGAAAGATGGCCAGCTTTCTTTCAGATGTTAATTCAGAGACCTGGAACATAGAAGATGGGTCATTTGAAATCACAGAAAGAATATGGGATCCAAAGACAGGATGCTTAGGAATAAGATCTAGGAGCCTAAGTATTAGGAGGAGCATCCAGGTAAAAGGACAAAAGAATGTCAAGCTGATGAGAATTGAGGATATCTAGACAAGAATGATGGTATAGGAGCCCATAGCCGAGTGGGTCTTACCCAGGAGAGGGGATGACAGTGTGAGAGGTGGATTTCAGGGAAGGTGCTGGGAGCCATCTGTGTTGGGTGATTGAGGTGAGATCTTGATTAAGCTGAGCAGGACAGAGAAGTTAAAAAAGTCATAGAAGCATGTGTAGATGTGACAGCCAGCAGCTGAAAGGAGAAATGGATTTAGGGATTATTATTATTTTTTGTTTTAAATATCTTATTATTCTTATTTTATGTGTATAAGTGTACTGCCTGCATGCACGTGAATGCAATGTCGTGCAATGCCTAGGAAGGTCAGAAGAGCAAGTCAGATCCCTTGGAACTTGAGTTACAGGATGGTTGTTAGCCACCATGTAGGTCCTGAGAATTGAACCTGGGTCCTCTGAAAGATCAGCCAATGCTCTTATCCACTGAGCCATCTCTTTAGCACTTAAATGCATGCTTTAACTTCTATGATTAAAACAGAGGCTTATTTGGTGCACTGCTGAAAGAACAGTGAGCATGGTAGAAATAGGACTGCTTGCCTATGGTGATGGCTGCAAGGTTTCCATTTTGGAGGAGACCACATTTGGTTAGGGTGAGCCACTTTTAGTGTAATTTCTGTCATGCAGTTACCACCCTGCAAATGAGAGCAGTTGTTCTGTTTGGGCACAATGATGTTGTGGTATTTCTGTTTGGGGGAGCTTTATGGCACAAGTTTGTATTGGAGAACCATTCCCTTTCTGATATCTCAGTCATGGCCACAGAGCTCCACTCCAACAACCTGTTCCCTTAACAATGGTGGTGCGATGATGCTTGACCCCCAAGTGTCACACCTTGGTCCTTGGGAGCTATTTGTCTTTTCAGCATTGCTTTTTGCATTCTTGAAAGCTTTCTTGTCCTGAATTTCCCTGCTCTGTGAAGTAAAACTGGTTACCTTCCAAGAGATGAGAGGCTAAAATCAGAATGGTGCGTGTGCTCATGGGATTTGGTGGAGGGCCAAGTGCTGGTATTATATCAGGCCACTTGAGTATCAAGGAGAAAATATTCTCCTTGCTTCCATGACTGGTGATCAGCGGTGACTATGATCAGGCACTGTGGTTAGACTACTCTTGGACAATTTAAGTTAGTTGCTCCAGTTCTTTCTTGTGAACCACCTGCTGAGAGGCAGGAATGAGGGACTGAACATTCTCCTTCCTGTTCACATAATGGTGGGAAACATTCCTCAAAAGCTCTCAGAACTAGGGATGTCTGAGCATTTTATGGGGCCTTTTTTGTAATTGTTCCAATGAGATAATGTCCCTTGGAACTTTGTCTGCAATAGTTTTCATCACCTAAATGGTTTCCGGAAGGCTAGCAGATATAGAGATGTTATCCTCATCATTGATGAATTTGATTTAAAAAAATCTCTGGATATGACATTAAGAACATGCTTTGTTTTCTCAAACTGTGACTTCCTCCAACTAAAAATAGCACCAAAATTATGCTGGAATAATAATAGCCACTAAGGTCTATAGCCAGATATAGCTATTTAACCAGACCTTTATATACATTATTTGATTCTCTCCTAAGAACCTTATGAAGTAGGTTCTACATTCTTTAAAATATATGAGAAAGTGAGGAGGCTTAGAGAATTAACTTGTCGAAGGCAATATGCTTAGTGAGCCAAGAGACATATTTAGGTGTGCCAATTTTTAATTATCTTCTGTCTATCTATCTATATCTATCTATCTGTCTATCTATCTATCTATCATCTATCTATCTATCATCTATCTACCTATTATGTATGTATGTATGTATGTATGTATGTATGTATGTATGTATTTAAAGAGGGTCTTACTATATAGCCCTGGCTAGCCTGGAACTCTCTTTGTAGACCAAGCTGACCTCAAACTCATAGAGATCTGCCTGCCTCTGTTTCTCAAGTACTGGGCTATGTCACCACACCTGGACTGCTGATTATTTTTTATAAAATGGTTCAAAAGCTTGATTGGACTACTAGTGTCTTTTAGAAACTGTAAAAACTCTGATATCTGGGCCTGTCCTATAAGACTTTGGTTTAGTTGACCAGAAGTGGACCTTGCACTTGAAGTGTGTGACCTCAAGCAAGTTTAATGTACAGTCAGAGTTAAAAACCAGTGCTCTCAGGGGCTGGAGAGACATCTCAGTAGTTAAAAGCACTGGCTGCTCTTACAGAGGACCTGGGTTCAGATCCTAGCACCTACATGGTGGCTCACTGATGCTCTCTTCTGGACTCCAAGGGAATAACATGTACATGGTGCACATACGTATATACAGGCAAAACACTCATACACACATAAAATAAAAAGAAATAGTGTTTAAAACCAGTGCTATTCAGCTGTGTTGTCCATGGCCCTAACTCTGTTAATTAAATAAAAGGGTGATGCCTTAGCAGCACTAACCAATTTTAAGTGCCCAGTAGTTATGTTTGATTGGTGGCCATCATATTGGACTGTGTAGATACAGAAAATATTCATCATGAAAAAAGTCTATGGAACAGTATTGTTGAGCTTGTATACACATCATTTTTGAGAATTAGGAGAGATAAATAAGCAACAATCTAGCAGGTAGAAATATTTGCATACCAGATATGAGTGTGGTTCTCAATATGTGTAATAAGTTATTCCTAGTTTACATAACTTTTTTTTCAGAATGGGAAAAACACGCCATCATTCTGATGTGTGGGGTCATGTTGAAATGGCAGTTGTGGGGTCGTGTTGGAATGGAGTTGTGGGGTCGTGTTGGAATGGCAGTTGTGGGGTGTGTTGGAATGGCAGTTGTTGGGTGTGTTGGAATGGCAGTTGAGGGGTGTGTTGGAATGGAGTTGTGGGGTTGTGTTGGAATGGCAGTTGTGGGGTCGTGTTGGAATGGCAGTTGTTGGGTGTGTTGGAATGGCAGTTGTGGGGTATGTTGGAATGGCAGTTGTGGGGTGTGTTGGAATGGGAGTTGTTGGGTGTGTTGGAATGGCAGTTGTGGGGTGTGTTGGAATGGTGGTTGTGGGGTGTGTTGGAATGGCGGTTGTGGGGTGTGTTGGAATGGCAGTTGTTGGGTGTGTTGGAATGGCAGTTGTGGGGTGTGTTGGAATGGCAGTTGTGGGGTGTGTTGGAATGGCAGTTGTTGGGTGTGTTGGAATGGCAGTTGTGGGGTGTGTTGGAATGGCAGTTGTGGGGTGTGTTGGAATGGCAGTTGTTGGGTGTGTTGGAATGGCAGTTGTGGGGTGTGTTGGAATGGTGGTTGTGGGGTGTGTTGGAATGGCAGTTGTTGGGTGTGTTGGTATGGAGTTGTGGGGTGTGTTGGAATGGCAGTTGTGGGGTGTGTTGGAATAGCAGTTGTGGGGTTGTGTTGGAATGGCGGTTGTGGGGTGTGTTGGAATGGCAGTTGTTGGGTGTGTTGGAATGGCAGTTGTGGGGTTGTGTTGGTATGGGAGTTGTGGGGTGTGTTGGAATGGGAGTTGTGGGGTGTGTTGGAATGGCAGTTGTGGGGTGTGTTGGTATGACGGTTGTTGGGTGTGTTGGTATGGGAGTTGTGGGGTGTGTTGGTATGGTGGTTGTGTTTTTCCTATTTTCTTGGCATTTTTTGCTTATTACCCTCGATAGATTTCTAAGCAAAGACTGGGTTTACAGGTCCTAACATATTTAATCTTTTACAAAAGTGATTTTCAGAGTGGTTTTATTTGTTTATTCTTCCACTAATATTTGAGAATGTTCTTCCTATTTCTCCTGTGACTCCAGTCATCATCATTAAAAAAATTAATTTAAAAGGAAACTATGGTAACTTGCTTTATATTTTTTTGAGAATTATTTTATATACTAGAAACATGTTTTATCTGTGGTTTTTAGAAATAGAAATTTCTTATTATCATAGAGCATAAAAATGGGATTAAACCAGTATTTTTCCCCTCTAATAATGCTTTCTCTATTAAAGTAATGAAGAGTGAGCAATATGTTCAGCAGATAAAAGTACTTTCTGCCGGGGCTGGAGAGATGGCCTAGCGGTTAAGAGCGCCGACCACTCTTACAGAGGACCCAGGTTCGATCCCTAGCACCCACATGGTGGCCGAGAACCGTCTGAAACTCCAATTCCAGGAGAACTCCAGTTCCAGGGGAATCCAACACCCTCTTCTGACCTCCGCGGCATTGCACGACACGGGTGCACAAACTTGCCTGCAGACAGTACATTCATATATATATATATATATATATATATATATATAATATATATTAATAAAAAAAAAAAAGTACTTGCTGCCCAACCCTGATGACCTAAGGTCAATTCTGGGAATGCACATAGTGGAAGGATGAAACCAGCTCCTGCAGATTATCCTATGACTTCTACACCTGCAGGATGGCACAAGCACACATGCATGTGCACACACACACACACACACACACACGCACACCCATATACTAAATGAATGTAAAAACGTTTTTTTAAAGAAATTAATTGGGGGGCTGGTGATAATGACTCAGCAGTTAAGAGTGCCGAACTGCTCTTGCAGAGGACCCGGGTTTGATTCCCAGCAACCACATGGCAGCTAAGAAAGAACTGTCTTTTAACTCATTCCAGGGGAAAGCCTATGCCTTCTTTAACCGCCCACGGTGTTGCACGACATGCGGTCACCAACCTACATGCAGAGCAGACATGCATACACATAAAAAATAATAAATTAAAAAAAATTAAAATAAAAAAAAATAAAAAAATAAATTAATTCAAGTTAGTATATGAACTTTTGTAGCTCTTGTATGTTTGTTCTTGCTTCAGAAACACATTACTTTAGTTCTAAGTACAGCTTTCTCTAATCTTTTTTTTTTTTTTTATTAAAATTTTTTTTTTATTATTATTATTTACCTTTGTATGTATATGAATGTATTGTCTGCATGTAGGTCTGTGCACCAGTGTCGTGCAATGCCGCGGAGGTCAGAAGAGGGTCTCGGATTCCCCTGGAACTGGAGTTCTCCTGGAATTGGAGTTACAGACAGTTGTTAGCCGCCATGTGGGTGCTGGGGATCGAACCCGGGTCCTCTGCAAGAGCGTCGGTGCTCTTAACCGCTAGGCTATCTCTCCAGTCCCGCTTTCTCTAATCTTAAAGACATTATTTTGTTCTCAGTAATCACAATCTGAATAACATCCTTATTGCTTTTATCTAATAGTTAATCTTTTTTGTTTTTGTGTTATCAAAATATTAAAATATAGAGATAGCAATAACATAACGTTTTAAAAGTAATTAAAAATAATCACAAATGGTAAATGTTGTAACTAAATACATACTTATGTAGTGGATACTTATATATTTCTTAAATAACCTTCCTATGTTAAATGGGTTTTTTTTTTCTAACACAATAGGGGCAGGACGGAAATGCACTGAACTAGAGTGGTTATTGCTAGTTAATACTACTTTGGAACCCAGATCTCCTGAGTCTTGTCAAGTTCCTTTCTACTCAGTAACTCCTTAGTTCACATAAATGTTAGCATGGCAATAAAACTTCAAGTTGGCAGTATCCCTAATCTAAAACCTCCAAATCCCAATGTCCCCCAATCCAAAACTCTTTGAGAACTGACTTTTAAAAGTTTCATGTTTTGAGCATTTGGGATTTGGGATCTTTGGATTAGGGATATTCAGCCAGGTATGGTGGTGCACACCTGTAAGCCCAGTGCTTGGAAGGCAGAGGCAGGAGGACCAAGTCAGCCTGGTCTTCATGGTGAGTTCCAGATCAACCAGGGCTACAAAGACCTTGTCTCAAAAACCAACACTTGATGAGAGCACAAGATTGCTCAGGGAGCTCCAACAAGTACAGAGTGAGAGGAGGCCCCCTCCCAATATGGTTTGTCTCTTGGGTCCCTCTTACAGAGAAACACACCTTGCTGAACAAGTGACCAATAATCTTAAAGAACTTGCACAGCAAGTGACTCCAGGTGATATTGTAAGCATGTATGGAGTTTGAAAAGCAATGGGGATTTCTATTCCTTCCCCCATCATGGAAAACAGCTTCATGGATTTGACAGAGATTTTGAAGAACCTAAGAAGACTGATGTTGCTGAATGTGGGCCCACGATGGGAGCTGAGGCTAGCCTGTTTTTTTTTATTTTTTATTATTTATTTATTTATTTATTTATTTATTTATTTATTTATTTATTTATTTTCATATGTGTATGAATGTACTGTCTGCATGCAGGTTCGTGCACCTGCGTTGTGCAATGCTGTGGAGGTCAGAAGAGGGTGTCGGATTCCCCTGGAACTGGAGTTAAAGATGGTTCTCAGCCTCCATGTGGGTGCTGGGGAATCAAACCCCGGTCCTCTACAAGAGCAGTTGGCACTCTTAACTGCTAGGCTATCTCTCCAACCCCTAGCCTGGTTTTTTATTATATATAGTGTACATATTTTTTTAATCTGAACTTGGAAATGCTTTTCAGAAGATAACTATTTGTAAATTGTGTTCTTAATTATAATTTGGGACAGTTCATTTTAATGGTCCACAGATTGGACTTCTATTAGGTAATAAAACTGACCTTGGAACTGTGAAGATAAAAACAAAACAAAACAGAACAAAACAAAATGGACTAAGGATGCACAACCAGGAAGATTTGTTCCAAAAGGTAAAATAATCTAAAATGTGGAGCCCTTCTGATTCAGGCATTTTTGATGAGGGATATTCAACCTGGATCACTTTAAGCATTTGTAGGTGACTGGACATTAGACTATCTAGTTGGTAACAACTGGTAGAGGTTTTACATGTTGAGAAAAATGAAGAGACTAGTGAAGGTGGACAGGGGCTCATATGGAAAGGCCAGTCGGGAGCTCACCTTTGACATTTCCTAGCAACCAGTTAATAAACTACTTCTTGAATTGAGGAATAATCTATGAGGAAAGATGGGAGGGAATCTCAATAGAAGAAAGGTTTAGTGGCTCAGGAAATCTACGACAGATCATTGAAACTCTAAAATATATCTTCTTTTTCCTAGGGAGTTTGTGTGTGTGTTACAGCCCGAAGTTTGACTCTTGGGAACAAATCACATATTCAGTGTTTTATTTACATAAAGGTATTTTTCATTTTATTATGGTTTACTTTTACACTTTGCTTTCTCCAAGTAGTAGCAAGTTAGATAAATTGTAAATACCTTATGACCCAGCAACCAAATTTTATCAGTATATTCTACAACTGTGAAGTTATAGAGTTTTATGGAGAAATTCGCTAATAGTAAATGTTAGTTAGGTAACTTATGTGCTACATATTTTTTAAAAAATATCCTACCTGATTATCTTTTTTTAGACTATGGACCAATTCTAATGGATGTATTTGCCAAAGTATGTTAGTAGTCTGGTGTTTAATTGTTACTAATTGGAAAATTATCCATAGCTTTGCTGCACATCATTACACAGGGTTTTAATTAAAGGCTTCTGTGATCTCCAACATAAGCAGGCTGTTCTTCCAGGATATGCTGTGTTCTTAGACAGGCTGGGGAGCCTTTGCCAGTTCTACAGTCACAGCTTGCCCTGCCATAGTTTTAGCCTGAACCATATTTAGGGGGGGATTTTCCTTGTTTGTTTAGTTCCTGAAAACTTACATTTGTAGAGTACATACTGTGAATATGCTCAACAGTTTTTAAAGGTAGAATTTTTGTTCCAATATTTAGCAACTTTTTTATGCCAAACCATATGAAAGTTTATAATCCTGCAGGAAGGAGTGCCTAATGTCAGCTAGAGGTCAAGGCAGAGGGTGCAGGAATTTTATAATAGAGCAACTAAAAGTAACATCAGAGCTAGACGTATGTACTTAAATACTATAAGATTGCACATTTCCACACATTTCTAATAATTAATGCACTAAGGCAAACCAGTACATAAAACTTTTCTGAGGACTGAGTTGAAAAGTCTGGTGAAGTCCTACCTTGAGTTTAGTAGGCAGCCTGACCCCTTTTCTAGTTAAAGGTGGGCCTGTGAGTTGGAGGAGTCTTAGAGGAGTGTTAAACTGTAGCACGTAAAAGTGAACCCTACGGCCTCCTCTATCGTAGATCATTGAGTAGACCCTTTTGGATGATTCTTTCCCCTACATAATCCCTCTCTTATGGTCTAGGTTTATGTCTGAGCCAAGAACATTGTTCCACCGTGGGTGCCTTCAGTGGGTCTACCGCACTGGCTTCAGGAGAGTGAGGGTGTCATGAAATCTAGAAGCCTGAATATGCTCCCCCTGTCAGTGTTACTGGCAGTCAATATGGTTACATGGCATCATGTCCTGGAGTTGAGTTCTAACCCTTTGTTTCTTAACTTTCTTTCTCTGGCTTCCTGTTTTCCCTCTGCAGGATACAGCAAGACCTTCACTACTGCTCTTGGGAGTGCTGGCTCACACGTGACCAAGGGCATCACTTTTCTCAATGTTGGTGGGTATTGGACATAAGCACCTCTCTTCTATCACTGTCTTTCCAGTGTATTCTCTGTGTCGGTGTTTACTTTCTCATTTTCTTCTCCATGACGCCATTTTCTCAAACCTCTGAGCTGTGCCTTGTGTGTTAATCACTGACCCTTTTAAGTCTGATGGGAGATTTTCTCTGGAACACACCTGTCCCACTCAACCCATTAGCTTTTGAGTTTGAAGTGTGTCTTCCCCTTTTAGAGAGCCTAGACTGTGAGCTTTCTTATACTTTTGGCAGAGACCTTTAAAAGGCCATTTGTACTATACAAATGGTCATGGGTAAGATGTTCCTTACGAGCCTTTGAGAAGTAATACATCATGTTGATCCTGGATTCTAGAGGGAGAAAGGCCTTTGGGCAGCTGTCTATTCTCTCTTGGTTATCAAAAAAAGCTTACACAACCCTCATTAATGATTTATGAACCAGTGTGAGTTGTTTTCACTAAGTAAGTATGGTGAGGGGAATCTTGGTATGAGACATGAACCCTTAAGGGAGTCTATAATGAAGAAAGTGCAGCAGGGTTTACGGTATCTCCCTCCTGAAAGCAGCTTTTCCAGGCCAATTGGGCTACAGCACACAAAGCCTTTAAGCAATAAGAACTGAGTGATAACAGAACTGAGACTTGTGTACATACGGGGTATGGGACAATGTTTAAAGAAGGAAAGTTTCAGGGTTATAGCTTATGATTCTCTGATATATTTTCCCATCCTTGTCCCCTCCCCCCCTTCCATCTGCTGTTATGACAAACATTAAGGAGAGTGAACAGTCAGGGAACTGGGAGAAGCAAGAACCAAAAATAAGCTCAATCAAATACTTTTATTTATTTTTATTGTTTTTTTTATGTGTATCAGTATTTTGTTGGCATGTATATTAAGTGCTCCCATGTCATAGAGTGTGCACAGAAGCCAGGAGAGGGCATTGGATCTCCTGAGACTGGAGTTATGAACAGGTGTTAGCTGCCATGTGGGTGCTGGGAGCCGAACCTGGATATTCTGCAGGTGCAGCCTGCACTCTGTGCCATCTTTTCGGCCCCGGAGATTTTTATTTTGAATAACACTATTGGTGAGTTTATTATCTTTTGCTAAGTGGGCACATTTTGACATGATTTTGGAATCTGTGAGAAATGGCTTTGAGAGCTTGGGTCTACTGCTTCCCGTGACAAGGGGGAGAAACAGGGTTCCTGGGTCCAGGACACGGCTTACCAGCAGTGCCGCACCAGTCTCCTGTCGGAACAGTGAAGTGGGAAACGTCTCGTTAAACATGCTGAGCACTTTACAAGGGCAGAGGCATCTTCCTCTTCTTCTCTGGGAGTGACTTGAAAAGGGCAGCATAATTTAATCTGTGCTCTTGCAGAAGGCAGAAATGCTAGAGCTTGTAAAAACACACTAAGCCTGTAAAAATAGGTTGTCTCACACAGTTGTCTCTCCTCCTTAAGGATAATGTATTCATAGGCACCAAATTGGATCCAAGTTTTGAACTGTTATATAGGGAATTTTTATGATAACAGTATTGCTTTTTTGAGTGATATGTTTTGCTATTAATTGCTTATAATCTCTGTTTATTGTTATCCTGATAAAAGGGTTTATATTGATTGAATAGTTTCCTTTTTTCCTATGAGTCCCACAGATAGCTGCTGCATTATTTTTCCTGAGGAGACACAGAAATGCCCGTTCACCTCAAATAGGGCAATGACAGAGCAAAGAAATAATTCCATTCAAGGCCAGCTTGGTGAACCAGGGTATTTTCTGGGGTTACCTATAGGAACATAGTAGCTCTCACCTTCCCTCCATGAGAGAATGTGGCAGTCTATTAGAAATAGCTGCAGAAAGCCTGTATAAGCAAGACATGCTTATGGATAAATGCTATTATTTAATAAATCTAATATGTAAAACATTTAACATATGTTGGTCCTTAGAACATATGCCTGGTGATGTTAGCCCCATTCCACAGACAATGACGCTGAAGCTGAGAAGAGGTTAGGTCTGTGCCCAGGCTTCTTCCAGTGTCTCTTGAGGGACTTGATGAATTTCTCATTGCTATATAATAAATAATCACAATTTAGGCTTAAAACAGCACAAACATGCTGGAGTTCAGAAGTCAGAAAGGAGTGCTGTGAAGCTAAAATCAAGATGTGGGCAGGACTGGTTCCTGATAGAGGGTCTGAGGAAGAATTTGCTCTTTGCCTCCTCTGGATTAGAGCCTCATTCTCAGCTCGTGGTTGCATTCGGTTGCTTTGTCACTTTGTGGTCCTCTTCTGCAGGCAAGTTCTTTTCTGCCTTCCTCTTGTAAAGACTCTGGTCACATTGAGTCTGAATAATCTAGAATGTTCTACCTATCTCAACATCTTAATTACATCTGTAATTATATCTGTTCCATTTATTAAAAAGTGAACATAAGGCAAGGGAGATAGCTCAGTGGGTAAGGGCTCTTGCTGCCAAATCTGACAACCTAAATTCAGTCCTCAGGTTGGAAGACTCCTGAAAGTTATTCTCTGAGCTCCACACGCATATCCTTCTCTCACACAAATGAATTAATGTCATAAACTAAAAAAAATTAGCATTGCCTTAGACTCTGGAGATTAGCACATGTGTACTTTCAGGGTCCAGCATTTATCCTGCCATAGGTGCTACTGGCAGTCAGAATGAAACAGTCATTCTTTGTGGTGGACTGCCTTGCACACTGAGGGACTGAACACCTCCAGAGCCCATTCAACCACTGTGATTTGGAATCTTCCACCTTATCCCAATAATTGTGACAACTCCAGAATACCCTCCTGTATTTCCAGATGTCCCCTTTCCATGGACATATTACCACTATGATTCACTTGCTATATGGTTGAGGTAGGAGGTAACCTAGATCATTTGATACACATTCTAGTATGCCCCCCCGAGATAAGTATTTCTATGTTAATAAAATTATTAAAATAAATATATTATGTACATTAACATTGTTTACTCCATGTCTTCTAGAAGGATACTTTCACTGGTTAGAGATTTATTTTCTCTTTTTTAACATTTTATTTATTATTTTTATTTTATGTGTATGAGTGTATTGGCTGAATATAGGTAGGTGTACCCATGTCATATGAAGCCTGCAGAGCTTGGAAGAGGATGTCGGATCCCCTGGACTGGAGTTATGGAAGGTTGTTAGCTGCCATGTTAGCTGGAAATTGAACCCAGCTTCTCTGAAGAACAGCAAGTGTTCTTAACCACTGAGCCATCTCTCTAGCCCCCATGTCCTCTTTTTAAAAAAAATTTTTTAATTAATTTTATTTATTTCTGTATGTGTATGAATGTACTGTCTGCATGCAAGTTTGTGCACCCGTGTCGTGCAATGCCGCAGAGGTCAGAAGAGGGTGTCGGATTCCCCTGGAACTGGAGTTCTCCTGGAATTGGAGTTTCAGATGGTTCTTGGCCGCCATGTGGGTGCTGGGGATCGAACCCGGGTCCTCTGTAAGAGCGGTCGGTGCTCTTAACCGCTAGGCCATCTCTCCAGCCCCCCCATGTCCTCTTTCTCAATCCACAGAATACTTTCTTTGCCAATGATTATTAGCATGTGTTTCTTTGCTTCTTAGAGAAAAAGCCTAGCTAGCTCATTCGAAATTGATGTTTCCTTTACCTGTGGATTTCCGTGTTTTTCTAAGATCCTGGAAAAATGATTACTTGACTACTTTCTGTCCTCCCATTCTATGGAAACCTATTTTTATACTGTGATTCTATTTGGGTATAGTTGTTCTGGTTATGCAAATATATAGTGGAGGGACTGCAAAGGTGTGAATTCTAGGTAGTTAGCTATGTAACAAGAAAAATTAATACTCCAAAGAATGTCAGGTTGCCTGTACAAATGCTCTTGATAAATATAAATTTAAAATTCTTCCACATAAAATGATGATGATGGTGGTGGTGGTGGTGGTGGAGTGAGCCAATATGCAAAAATTTTACAGCTTCCACAAACCATCAGAAACTATTAAGATAATTCCCTTATAAGCTATTCCCAGCCTATCACATTAAGGAATCTTTCAGGTAGCTTGATATTTTGATATTTGGATTCTAATTTCCTCTCATATCACTTAGATGCATAGAAAGCTATAATTGACTAAGAAGTAAGTCTCTACTCGTAAGCTAAGATAACCATGGCTAAATCAGACTCCTTGTTATTGTTAAAACAAAAAACTGGTGTTTTAGGGAACTCATAGAAACCTTTGTGCAGTTCTAGAGTTTGTCTGAACCTGTCTAGATTTTCCCACATGTAGATGACTGACATCCTTCTCTTCTACAGGCTATTATGTGGCTGTTTACTTACCTGGACATTTCCTTCATTTACTGAACATTCAACACCCAGATGTGATCTGCCATAGTCTGTTTCTGACAGGTATGGCTATAGCTCTAGTTTTTCTTTAATGGATATGGCCTCCTTAGACTTGTTTTGATTTTAATAACTGTTTGGGCAAGAAGAGATTCTTTTATTTGCTGATCTGGTTTTGTATTTTGGTGTGTTTGCCAGGAAACAGCAAAATAACAAATATACTACCTCATCAGCCTTTACAGTCGTTGACAGGGTCCCTGATATTTGATCACTCTTCTGGAAAGCTCTATAAAGTGTTTCTTAACCAGTCAAATCTGATGTGGCTCCTATGGAACTCTGGCCTTGACTGTGAGAAGATGGCTGCATTGCACTGTGTGCTTTCATGTGGACGAGACCCAGGTTTCCTGGAAGGCCAGGTGAGAAACAGTTCATGTTTGAACATTGGCAGTAGACAACACCAAGTACACTTATTTCATGGTCAAAAGTGTTTAGAAGCTATTTTTGCTTGGTGACAGTTAAATGAAAACTATGGCCTCTGCCTTGACTTGAATATGTCCTTTGTTATGGGTCTCTACCAGACCTCAGACTGTTAAGGTACATCTACGTTTTTAATAAAGCAGTCCCCCTTTATTGATAGTTTCACTTTCTGCGACTTCAGTTAACTGAGATAGACTCTGGTTTAATAATATTAAACAGAAAATTCCAAAAAGAAACATTTAACATTTTAAATGGCAATTTAAATCAGTGCGATGAATCCTGTGCCATCCCGCTCTATCCGGCCTGGGGTTATGAATCATCACTGTGTTCAGGGTATCCATGCTGTATTTGCTACCTGTCCATTCATCATTTAGCAGTTGTCATGGTTATCAGATCAACATTATTTTTGGCTTTTTTAGGCAAGGTCTCCCTGTAGCCCTTTTTGTCCTGGAACTTACTATGTACACCAGACTGGCCTCTAACTCACAGAGATCCACCTGCTTCTGCCTCCCAAGTGCTGGGCAAAAAAGGCATGTGCCACTACACCCAGATCCAGATAAACTTTTGTGGTACCATAGTACTTGTGTTTATATATTCATATTTTACCTAATAATGGCCACGATATTCAGATATGCCAAGGAGAATCCCTAAAGTATCTCCATTAAGAAAATAGTTCAAAGTTCTTGACATAATGAAAAAAAAAAGTGATGTTAACATTGTTAGGCTTGTGTTTTCAGCATGCACAGGGGTCTTGAAATTTATCTTCTAAAGATAGGGAACAACTACTCTATTTTTTTTTCTTCCTTTTTCTGTTTTTGTTTGTTTTGTTTTGAGACATCATTTTTTTTTTCTGTAGCCCAGGCTGACCTGGAACTCACCATATTGCTCAAGGTGGCCTCACATTTGGGGCTGTTTTCCTCCTCAGTCTGCAAAGTGCTGTGATTACAGGTGTAATGCAGCCAGCATTGTACTGTCGTTTCAATACTGTAAATAAGTGTCGAGATGTGTCAGTAACATATAAAGGAAGTACTCAGTAAACACTGACTTTCTCAGATTACCTGCTGTTTTCTCTTATATTTGCTATAACTATATTATCAAAAGGACTGAGACAGCCAGGTGTAGTGGCTCACACCTGCAACCCCAGCCCTGAAGAAGCTAAAACCACAGGATTGCGAATTCAAGGCCAGCCTGGGCTATAGAGTAAGTTTGACGTTATTTTGGGCTAGGGGATGAGATCCTATCATTACTTTCTTAGAACAAACAAGCAAAAAAAGGACCAAGATGTTGTGGCATAGGGCTGGATTGAGTTTGCATAGGACTTCTGCATGTCATCACCGCTGTGAGTTCATATGAATAACTGATCAGCCATTTGGAAAACTCTGGTTCCTTGTGGTCATCCACCCCCTCTGGCTGGCTCGTAGCAATTTTTCTACTGTCTCTTCCACAATAATCCTTAAGCCTTGGGAGGCAGAAGTTCAGTACAGGTGTCCTACACAGGAATAAGCACTCTGTGGCCTTTTGTTTCGAGGAATATTAATCCTATGAGGTTACATTGAAGATGTTTCACTTAGGGTTAACTGTCTCACAGTTCTCTGCATTTGACCTATTCTAGAGTTCTGTAATAGTCTGCATCTGCTGCAAAAAGAAGCTTCTTTGATGAGTAAATATTTACTGCATTTTCATGAGGATAGCTTACATTTGAGCTGTACATTGTAGCTTACATTTGAGCTGTACCTTGCATCTTACATTTGAGCTGTACATTGTATCCTACATTTGAGCTGTACATTGTATCCTACATTTGAGGTGTACATTGAATCTTACATTTCAGCTGTATATTGTATCTTACATTTCAGCTGTATATCGTATCTTACATTTGAGCCATACATTGTATCTTACATTTGAACTGCACATTTTATCTGAAATTTGAGCTGTATATATTGCATCTTACATTTGAGCTAGATATTGTATCTTATATTTGAGCTGTACATTTTACCTTACATTTGCAATATACATTGCATCTTACATTTGAGCTGTACATTGTAGCTTACATTCCAGCTATACATTATAGCTTATACTTGAGCTGCACATTGTAGTTTATGAAGTACCTTCATCTATTCTGTCATTTGAATTTTTGCACCTATCCTATGAGGTCTGAAAATGTCTTATCAGTGATGGCTGAAGTCAGTGTTTGATTGGTTAATTGAAAAAAATAGACATTTCATTTTAATCTGAAACTAATACTGTACATTTCTCTGGTTATCATTTGATATAGACTAAGGCCCTTTTTTATGAATAAGCTAACTAAATTTCAAAGTTCTTTTTTTGCATAAAGTTCCGATTACTGTCTGCTTATAAGGTTTCCATTGCAGATGTGAGAAGGAGATTTCCTTGTGCTTTCTGTCTGTCTGATTGTGGCAGCGAAGACTGAATAGAGGAACACAGAGAAAAAAAGATAAAACCAAAGCAAGCAAACAAATACCCAGCCAACCAAACAAAAACTCTTACTGTGTTATCTCCAACCTCATGTTTCTTTCTAAAAAGTTTGGGTGTGAGTGTATGTGTGGATGTGTTCACATGTGTGTTCACACATGTGCTCATGTGTATGTGCATTTACTTGTGTGGAAGGCCAGAATATGCTTGGATGTCTTCCTCTGTTATTCTTTTTAAAAAAATTTTTTGAGACAGTGTCTCCCTGTAGCCCCAGCTAGCTTAAAACTCACTATGTAGACCAAGGTGGCCTTGATCTCATGGAGATCCACATGCCTCTGCCTCTGGAGTGCTGGGATTAAAGGTGTGCACCACTATACCTGGTTCTCCACCTTATTTTTGAGCCAGGATCTCTCACTGAATCTAGAGCTCGCCTTTTCTGCTTAACTGTCTAGCCAGTAAGTCCTCAGGATTGGCCAGCTTGGTCTATGTAGTGAGTTCTAGGCCAGATGTGGCCACAGGGAGACCCTGTTAAAAAAAGTGAATAAGATGGAGAGTAACTGAGGAAGACATTCAGCATTGGCTTCTGGCATACCACACACAAGTGTGTACATACACGTATGCACATGTGGAGACCTCCTGGAGTTATAGACGTGTGCTGTGCCTTACTTTTTACATAGGTTCTGGGGACCTCAACTCAGATCTTCATGCTTCTGTGGCAAGTACTTTAGTCACTGAGCTTTCTCCCGAGTCCTTCAAAAATGTTATTTCTAAGGAGATAGTTTAAGGACATTTCCAAAGTAATCTGTGTATATTAGGCATTTAAAAATCCAATCTTTTATGGTTGTTTTATCTACATCTAGTCTTTTAGCATTTTAGAAACATGTTTTTGTCTTTCCAAAATAGCCAACACTTATAGATCCAACAAATACTCTTTTTGCTCTACATTTCACTTGTATATAGAAATTTTTATTAAAATATCTTAGTAAAAATAACTATAACTACAACAATTGATTTCAGGAAAGCATTTTATTGAGAGTGAGCTATGGCCAGCCAGGCCTGATGTATCCTCAATTCTCAAGCAGGAAACAGGAACTTCCCTCCCCAGCAGTCCCTGCTGGGGATGCAAAAGAATTGCTGATATAATAGAGGTCATCCCTCCCTCAAGAGAGAAGTACAGTGCAGTAACACGCTTCATGGTTAAGTGGTGTGGCAATGTTCACACTGATGGCTGCCCTGGACTTGAAAACACAGAATGCTGGCCACAAGTCTAGAGGCTTTGTTATGCATTGTGCCTGTGTCCCAGATCTCTCTCCATGGGTGCTTTGTATTACCATGATCCACTCTTGCAAAAGCAAACATATATCCAGTTGAAGAAAGTTTGTTTGGATTCCATTCAAGGGCTTTTGTTTAAAAGATATGTGAAAAACATTTTATTTAAAATAATACTGTATTCTCAGCCAGATCTATATTGTTTCTTTAATGACAGAAATAAATATATCCTCAGGCCACTCCAAAATATATTTAGAATGAAAAAGATTCACTTATATATGTGTGTTTGTTATTATTATGTATTATACATATTTTTGTTTTATATATAATATATATTTTGTTCTTTGGTGGGACAGAGTACAGACTTATTTAAGTCTAATAGAATACTATGGTCTTATTTTTTAAAGATCATTCGATGGATTTCTGAGCATGTCTCTGCCTGCCATTCATTTGACCTCATTCAGGAATTTCTAATTGGTAAGCGTGGCTGATGTTGCACCTTAAGCTGAATGTTTGACCCTTTTGCTTGGGGGAAATCAGTAAGTTGATAATGAACACCCCTGTCAAGAAACTCTCTTGCCGGGCATGGTGGCACACGCTTTTAATCCTAGCACATGGGAGGCAGAAGAAGGCGGATCTTTGTGAGTTCAAGGCCAGCCTGGTCTACAGAGTGAGTTCCAGGACAGCTGGGGCTACAGGGAGACCCTGTCTCGAAAACACACACACACAAAAAAAGAAACTCTCTTGCAGTCAGCAGTGGTTTTTATGAGAAGCTGTGGTTTTCAGAGACTGATGTGCTATAAGATAGGATTCGGAATCTATAACCTTAATAGCAAAACTTTCCATAAAATGTTTCTTTCTTTAGCCTAGCTTTATGTTTCCTGGCTCTGTACAGGTAGCGTAATGTCATCTGTGTAGAAGCAGTACTAAATAATTTTTTTGAAATTATTCTCATTATAGACAGAAGAACCTGAACATTTTAGGCAATAGACAAAATCATAATGGTTTAACCTTCAGAGGATGAAGGATCAGGCAATGAAAACTTTTTGCTTGATTTGGTTAAATTGCAATGCTGACTCCTCTACTCTATTAAATCCTGTGTTTTGTTTTCTCCTGTTTTTTTTTTTTTTCTCAGCTTCTTCATATTGGAGTGTATATCCAGAGTCAAGTAACATAGACACACTCTTGCCATATTCCTCAGTGCTCACATGGAATACAGTAAGTTAACACTTTGTATTCCGTATGAGGTAAAATGGGTTCGCTGCTGTGGGTCAGTGCTAGAACATTCCTGCTACAGTAACCAAAATTATAATTTCACTTCTGTTTTGACTGCTAAGGAACTGAGTTAAAATTTCATGACAGCAAGCATGAACATCCCCAGTCTGAAAATCTGAAATCTAAATGCTGCAAAATCTGAATATTTTTAGGGCCAACATGATGACACAAGCGAAAACTTTCATACCTAACCTCATGTGGCAAATCAGTCAAAACTTAGGCCCACTAAAATCTCTCTATATAGTCTGGCATGCAGATGAAAAAAAATCACTATTAGATCAATAAGAGTTGGACACTTTTGGATAGATTCAAAAGCCTGTATGTAAAAGTTATATATATAGTGTATATCAAGAATTTCAAAATCTAGAATTAAAAAAAATCCCAGATTGGAAGCATTTCTCATCCCAATCACCTTGGATGAGCGATGCTCAACCTGTAGTATATCTCTTCCACTGGCCAACAGTATTTATTTACATAAAAGGATAGTACTGATGGAGCAGTCACAGGGTGCTGGTCACTCTATTGTGCAAAACTAAGCCTCTTTTTTTTTTTATTTATTTCTGTATGTGTATGAATGTACTGTCTGCATGCAAGTCTGTGCACCCGTGTCGTGCAATGCCGCGGAGGTCAGAAGAGGGTCTCGGATTCCCCTGGAACTGGAGTTCTCCTGGAATTGGAGTTTCAGACGGCTCTCGGCCGCCATGTGGGTGCTGGGGATCGAACCCAGGTCCTCTGTAAGAGCGGTCGGCGCTCTTAACCGCTAGGCCATCTCTCCAGCCCAAGCCTCTTTTATGGCATTTGATAAAATTTTGTTTTCAGTTCTGTATTGAATGGAGTGAATTGAAGTATTCAGTTTTTATAAACGTGTGGCACTGAGCTCTGTGGTTACACTTGGGCAATTAGGACTTTTATAATGATTCTTTTCCTTATTTTATAAAGTTTTTTTTTTTTTTTAGACAGAGTCTCCCTGTAGCCCCAGCTGGCCTGAAACTCATTATATAGACCAAGCTGGCCTGAACTCACAGAGATCCTCCTGCCTCTGCCTCTGCCTCTGCCTCTTGAGTGCTGGGATTAAAGGTGTATGCCACCATGCTTGGCCTTATTTTATTTATTTATTTATTTATTTATTTATTTATTTATTTATTTATCATATTTTTATTGTATGTGTTTGAGAGTTATGTCTACATGTATGTAAGTACACCCATGTTGTGCAGTACCCACAGAGGTCAAGAGAGGGGGTCGGATTTCTTGGAACTGGAGTGACAGACAGTTGTTAGCTGCCATGTGGGTACTGGGATTCAAATCCAGGTCTTCTGCAAGAGCAGTCAGTGTTCTTAACCACTGATTGGCCTTACTTTATAAAGTTTTATAAAGAAAATTTGATCACGAGGGCTTCAGGAGGAAACATGTTCACTCTCTCAGGCTGCCGTTCCTGTCAGGCTGGACTCCTTCTTTTACATTAGGAGATGAAGGGCTCAGCCACTATCATTTCTCCTTTACTGTGGTGTGGCAATTGAAGCCTCTTTTCCTTTGTTTAGATGGTGGAATAGTGTCTTGGTCTTGAGGTCTTTGTATCAAAAAGGTTTTTAGAACAATAAATTTAGTTTAGGTAACAGACATAGGAGAACATGTACTAGAATATGCTGTAACACTTTTATTTTATATTAGTCTATGTGTTAATATATTCAGTATAGACATGTAAAGGTCCTGAGAGGGTTGTGCTTGCTTGGAAGCCTGTCCTCATGAAGCCAAGGATCTTGAGTTGGAAGCTTAGGTCATATAATAGTGAGACCCTTTCTAAAATACACGCACACACACACACACACACAAACCCAAAAAATCCAAAATATGTTTGATTAATTTCTTGAAAAATTTTATTTTTGGGTTGTTTTTGTTATGTGATATGGGCTCATGCAGCCCAGGTTGGACAGCCACTATGCTGCTGAAGACAGCCTTTAATTCCTGATACTCCTGCCTCTATATTCTTAATGATGAGATTATAGGCATGTGCCATCATGGCCAGTTATGTTTGATTAATTTCTAAATTTTTGATATGCACAATAGTAGTATATTCCCAAAGGCTTTCTCTGCTTGTTGTTTGAATTATAGTTTCAAGCTTCAGTTTAGAATTGTAAGGGAAAGACCTGGGCTTGTTCCTTCTCTAGGCACCCACATTGTTTTTCTTTTAGAGTACTTGTGAATATACAGGCAGACTCTGTGGTTATGTGCAGGAAATCTACAGGCTGCCACACCACCCTGGGGGCAGGAAATGGCCCATCTCCCTCTGCTTGTCACCTACTGCTCTTTTGTGCTGTGTTTAAAGTGTGGAAGATGTGGGGCTGGGACCACTGATTGTAGGACTGTGTTCCTTTAGTCAGATCTTTTGTGAAGCAGCGATTCATTTGTTCATTTCTCAAGCCTCTGTGGTGCACAAAAACTTCTGTGACCATACACACAATGACATTAGGCAGTTCCACAAGAATAGTGTAAAGAAACCCACAGTTATAACCTCTGTGTACCAGGCTTAGCTTGGGATTTACCACGTTGCTTTAAACCTTCTTGTGGTTGGAGCAAGTTACCTTAGATGCCTCATCTGATCCTGAAGTTCTGTGAGTTTACGCTTATCTTTAGGAATGATGTAAGTCGTTTACTTTTCCTTTCTCTAATTTAAGCTGTTCCTAGTGCTACAACCTTAATAAAAAGTTGCCATAATAGAAAATATCAATTCCCCAATGGAGACAATTGATGGATTTTTGTCCAATTTTGTGACAAGGACTTTATTATATATCTCAGGCTACCCTCAGGAACCCACTGCTGGGACTACAGGTGTGTACCATCACAACTACTAATAATTGGCTATTTTGATTGGTTGGTTGGTTTTTGAGACAAGGTCTTCCTGTAGCCCTAGCTTGCCTGGAACTTGCTATGTAGACTAGGCTGGCTTCAAAGATCCCTTTGCTTCTGTCTCCTGAGTGCTAAAATTAAAGTCATGCCACCAAGCCCAGCTAATTGGTTTAAAAAAAAGATATTAGGAACTAGAGTTCTCTTACACATAGATAATCCTGAAATGTGCTTTGCAGTTATGGCTATTTTTAAATGCTATTTCTGTGCCTATTTATAATACTATCTAGAACCTATATTAATAGTTTCCTTGTTGTTGTAACAAAATAATCCCACAAGCAGTGATTAAAGACAGGAAGGGTTTATTTTTCTCTTACGGTTTGAGGGGATACAATGCATCATGTGGAGAGAGGATAGTGGCAGGATAGGGAGGCAGCTGTCAAGAAGCAGAGAGCAGCAAACTGTCCTGCTTAGTTAGAGTTAGAGTTAGAGTTCTCCCTTTTATGCAGTTCGAGCCCAGCCCAAGAAATTGGTACCGTTTACATGTGGGGGTGGGTTTTCCCACCTCGGTTAACATAATCTAGGCAATCCCTTACAGTTATGCCCAGAGGCTTGTCTCTAGCAATTCTAAATGCTGTCAGGTTGACATAGCTAGTGCAGAACCTAAAACTGCAGTTCTGTCTTAATGCTCTTTTGAGATGTATCTGTTGCTGAGTAGTGTGGAGTGAAACACACAGTAGGTTCTTAGCACAAACTTCTGTCTTCCTATGAAGAACTCTTTCTGGGAGTGGTGCATGCCTTTAATCCCAGCACTTGGGAGGTGGGCCAATCTCAGTGAGATCCAGGCCAGCCTGGTCTACATAGAGAGTTCTAGGCCAGCTGGGTATGCAGGGAGAGCCTGTTTAAAAAAAGAAAAGGAAGAAAAACCCATGGATAACTCAGTTGTTCAGATGTTTGGAAAATTTCCTCTTCTATCACATATCATTGTTTTTTCTATAGGTAAATTATGGGTCAATAAAATCCAGGTCATTTAAGTTTTAATCAAAGACCAATTTCTGTTTTTACAGAATACTTCCTAAATTGTTTTCTCATGTATCATCTATCTTTTGAAGGAAATCTGAATTGACTAGCTGAAAGGCTAATTGTATAGTCAACACAGAGGCATCTTTTTCACAGTAACAGTGAATTCAGAACAATTTTGGAAACTTATCTTTTTGACCTTGGTTGCTTTTTCTTTATAAGGTCTTATGTAACTCAGGCTGGCCTTGAACACACTATGAACCTGAAAATGACCTTGAATTCTTGACCCTACTGCCTCTACCTCTCTGCCTGAAACTATAGACATGCACCACCACTCATTAAACTTGTTCTAATGCTCACTAGTTGGCAGAATGCATTTGTTGAGATTTCCTGAATTGATCTCTTTTTTTTCCGCTTGAACACAGAACTAGTACAGAAATTCTTCCTGAGGAACTCTTGTCCCTGAAATCATGGTTGCACAATGAGGTGCAAAATATTTTCTATTCAATATTTTCCATTCAGTGTTCCAACTGGTCACATACAGAGAATAAGTGTCTGTGAGATGCCAGCCCTAAGTGACACATCTACAATGGAACCTCTACACCTAAAGCTCATGGAACATAGTATAACAAGGGGTAGATAGAATGTTAATGCATTTCTCAAGTCTCACCAGCAAAGCTTCCTCTTGCAACAGAGTACAATGGACACAGAAGGCCACCAATGGCCTGAGTGTAGAGGATAAGAGAATGCAGAGTGTTCTTGTTAGGACTCCTATTTTAAAGCCCCACTCGCCCACGGCTCAGGGACCATTGTGGAAGACGGTGGAAAGATTCTAAGAACTAGGGGGTGGTGGTGCGTGACCAGAAGGAAACAGAGTCTTCCAGGCTTCTGGAAACTTACTCACATGAACTTATAGCAAAAGTGACAGCATGCAAACTCAATCAGATAAAACCCAGCATAGAACTGGGGAAATAGGCTAGAGTCTCCCCCCCCCCCCCATAACCTTACCAGAGGAACTATTGGCTGCTGATCAGTGCTGGGTGAGGGAGAGTTGATCTTTAAGGGAGTGACACTGGATAGGCTGAACAGGCTCTAGCAGATGAACCCATATCAAGAGACAGCTGGGTACAGAAACTTGACTTGATAGTCTTTAACATATAAGACAGAATTCATGAAATATTGTGGGTGGGCTATGTGGGTTTGCAAATAGAGGAGGCCTAAATATAATTAAAATGTATTATATGAAATCCATAAAAATTCAATAAAATACATTGAAAAAAAGTAACAAGAAATTAAAAAAAAAAACGATTTCATGCTGGGTGTGGTGGTGCATGCCTGCAATCTTGGGCTTGAAGCAGGAGGGTTATGAGTGCTAGGCTAGATTAGGTTATATAAAGAGACTCCATCTCAAAAAAATCTAGTAAGTAAATGAATACAAACAAGTAAAAAAATTCCATTCAGTATGTGAGTATCCCACTGAGTTTGGTTCCCTCTGAGAGAATGGACCAATGATCATGCATGTGAGTGAAAGAGACAGGGGGAGGGAGAAGTGCAGATAACGGAAGGCTTCCCTTTTATGCCTACATTTGATGGTTCGAATATAATTTGCCTCATTTGTTCTTACATAGAAATGTATAAAACCACAATACTTGCTCTGTACATTCTCATGATAATCTTTTCTGTTTCTTTAGAGAACCTGTCAGTTATTATTTAAAGAATATTTCCTTTCCCAGGGCAAGAGTCACAGTGTGTCTACTGTTATTTATACACCATGCAGTTTATTTAAAGAAGAGGTTAGCACACTGGAAGTTATCCTTGACTTCTGTCTACGCAGAAAACACTTCCTGAAGGCTTGAGCCTGTGGTGGTTGATATGTCGTATGTCTGGTTTTTCCCTTACCGTAGGAAATTCCTGGAATAAGCCTTGTGACAGAGGAGATCGCTTTGCCTCTGATGAAGGTAAGTCAGTTTCCAGGGGGAGAGGAAAGCATAGTCATGCTTGAAGAAACCTCTGCTGCCCCAGGTCTGTGGTGGTTCTGGAAGGTATTGCAGCCTAGACAAGGAAGATGAGGATTGGACCTTGGCAGTGTGGGCTTCCAGGGGAATCCTTCCTCAGTGGCTAAGTAATCACTGAGTATGATATCACAGCAATTCTTGGAATTGAGCTTTGAAGATGGAATTTTCTGAAAATAGAAAATTACAGAGCTCAACTCAAGCTATGCATTCTAATACTTACCACAAGTCCTCCTAGTATAAATTATTTTTAGAGCACCTAGAAGCTGTTTTTAGCCTGTGGTCCTGCCTTCTAATACACACACACACACACACACACACACACACACACACACACACACACATACAATTTCTAGTCATAAAACCATTAAATAAACTGGGCTGGGATTATCCAATTTCCTTGTGGTTCTGGGAGCTGCTGTCTGTGTCTGCACTGGCTCACTACACAGCCTCCCTCCAGCCCTGTGTACCTCTGTCCTGTGCATGAAGGTGTGGTCCTTGGTATCTTTCTTCAGTCTTCTGGTTTCAGAGTATAATAGGGAGGATGGGGAGGGGTGAGGTAAGTAGAAAAGAACATGCATGTAGTTAAAACTGGAGGGTCCTTAGTACAATTTCCTTGAAGCTCTGTTGTTGCCTTTGGCATGGCCTCCCAGTAATTACAGCTTGGTGTAGCCTGGGAAGTCTCAGTCTCTGGCAGCAGCAGGTCTGCGTGCTAAGGCCTTTTATTTACATTTGATTCTTTTGGCTCCATGGGCCTGGACAGCTGGGGGAAGACTGGGGTGTTTGAGGTCACAGTGGTCTACTGGAGGCAAGAGAGGACAGATGGAATCTGTCTTAGTGGTTCTGGCTTTTGGGCCTGTCCTTGTTTGCTTTCAATTGCTGTGACAAAACACTCTGACCAATACCAACTTGGGGAAGAAAGAGTTTATTTGGCTCACATCTCCTGGGTCACAGTTCACCACTGAGGGAGCCCAAGGTAGGAATCTAGGGCAGGAACCTGGAGGCAGGAGCTGAAGCACAGGCCATGGAGGAGCACTGCTTACTGGCTTGCTCTCCTGGCCCATACTCAGTCTGCTTTTTTATATAATATAGGACAACCTGCCCAGGGGTGGCACTGCCTACACTGGGCTGGGCCCTTTCATATCACTCAAAAATCAAGAAGACATGACCACAGGCCAGTCCAATGGAGGCTCTCTCAACCAGGTGTGTGAGGATGACATCTAAAGCTATCCAGCACAGGGCCTAAGAAGAGTCCCTTGAGGAGAGACTGGCCAGCTGTCTCTAGGAACAAGTGCCAGGCCACTGTGCAGTGACCTGATGTAGGAAGATGAAAGGAAAAACTAGGCTTTTTTCTCCATCTTTTAATTTCATTGTTTCTGCCTTTACTAGGTATTTCTACCAGACCCATAATGTGTATAATTGACAAATAAGTGAGGAGCTTTATTTTCTTTTTCTGCTTTGGTGCTGAGGATTGAACTCAGACCTTGAGTATGCCAGCTAGGTTCTGAACCATTATGCTGTATCTGAGTAGCTAGGATTTGGGGTACACACCACCATGCCTGACCAGAAGAAAAATTTAGAGGAAAGAAGTATCATCCAGAGGTCTATAGTTTCTAGAATAACTTTCTCTTGGCCTTTGCCATAAGTATCCATAGTTTACTCAGCAGTTATGATGATGTAGAGAAACTTGGTAAATATTATGAATTCATAAAAATTTTCATGTTGTTAAATAAGCTATGGTTTGTAATGATTCCCTTAGATCACCGTGCCTAAATTTATTTTATCAGTCTTCTGGTTCGGGACATTTTGTTATCTCTAGACACCATGCAAACATTTTCTGAGGATACGGCCTAGTGGTAAATGCTTGTCTATCATGTGTAAGGTCTGAGTTTGATCCCTAATACCACCAACAATTTCTTCTTGCTCTTAAAGATAATGTTTCAGAGCATTTTTTTTTTAGTCAAAGCATATTTTTATACATGTAGTTTTTATTCTTATTTAGTTAAATGCTGGGAATATCTTGTGATGAAAGACTCTGACAATTTTTATATAGCTTTTGATTCTTTTTACTAAACTAACATTCAACAAAAATTTTAGTAATTTACACTATTAAAAAGGATTGGGAGCAGAGGCCGGGCATGGTGGTGCACACCTTTAATCCCAGCACTCAGGAAGCAGAGGCAGGTGGATCTCTGTGAGCTCAAGGCCAGCCTGGTCTATATGGTAAGTTCCAGGCTAGCTGGGGCTACAGCGAGACCCTGTCTAAAAAGATTTAAAAAAAAAGGATTGGGAGCTTATGAGTTTTTTTATAACTCTACCAGCATTGCATGGTTTCATTTTTTAAAAGTAAGCACAACAGAGTTGTAGGAGGGTCCACTCTGCAGTTTTCCTCATTGCATTATTGTAAAAAATGATTTGGCGGTGTTTGAGAACTATTGCTTGTTTCTATATGTTGGATCTCTCTCTCACACACACTCTTCTTCATTCCCCTCTCTGTATGTGAAGTGATGTGCTCTATATCCTCCACTTTTTTTCTCCTTTGACATTTCTCTGTCTTCATTTTTTTCCTTCTCTGTTATAGTTCTTTAAAAATTTTGTTGTTGTTGTTCATTTACTTTGTGCACCCCTGTCATGCAGTCCCTACAGAGGTCAGAAGAGGGTGTCAGATCCCTGGAACTGGAGCTACGGATGGGAGTTAGCTGCCATCTGGGTGATGGGACCCAAACCTGAGTCTTCTGCAAGAGTAGCCATTACTCTCACCCACTGAGCCAGCTCTCCAGGGCCTCCTATAGTTACCTCTTAGCATGTGGTATAGAGACAGTTGTTTCCTATTCCCCATTCCCATGGGTGCTTGGGAGCTCTTTAGTAACTGCACAAGTTTTATAAGCCCGTGGTACCTGGGACAAGTCTGGTGTACTTCAGACCTGTTAGGATCCTGTCCATGAAGTTATCATCTACCCAGAAGGCAGAGATGTACTTCTGGGACAGGCCTTGCACTTAGAAGCTGCTACTGGCTTCCATGTGACCAGGTCACTCCACCCCCACCCTGTGGCTCAGCATGAGTCTGATCAGTACCTTGTGGTTCACAGGACACCTGGCCCTGGGAGCTTGCATTTGCTTCTCCGTCTCTGCTTGCAGAATCCACTCACTATAAGCTGCTGCCTTTGCTTTTGACCTACTTCTTCTACCCCAAGTCCCAGATTAATTCCATTATGCTGGCCCTGCTTTCCTGGACACCTCCCACTTTCTGCCCTGCTCTAGCTCCAATCCTGTGACTGTTCTTGCCATGGTTGCCTGGTAAGAGTTACCTCTGAATGCTCATGACCTAAACCACAGATAAACTTAGAATGCTGCTTGCTGCTGGACTCTGGGTTGAGGCCCCAGGGCCCTCTGTTTACCGTGACCACACTTACTTCCTTTCTCCTGGTAAAGAGTCCTCCCACTCTTTCTGCAGACGACTTAGTATGAAAATATGGAGCACTTTACAAATGTTTACCATATCGCTATTCTGAGTGTTTGTGTCCCTTCAGATTTATATATTGAAGTCCTGACTCCCAAGTGATGGTTTTAGGAGATGGCAAATTTGAAAAGTGGTTAGATCATGAGACCTCATGATTTGGTTGGTGTCATTATTTTTTTTTTTTAAAAAAGACCCAGGAAAGATAACTCATCCTTCCTACCACATGATGTCACAGTGAAAACAAGACTGTCAAAAAATGTAAGAAATGTGCCCTAGTCAGACACTGGATTTACCTATACCATGATTTTCGATATCTCAGTCTCAAGAACTTTGAGGAATAGGTGTCTGTCATTTATAAGTCACTTAGGTGATGGGTCTTTTGTCATAACAGCCATATGAACCAAGACATGGGGACATGCTGGGGCAGATAAATGTGTAACATTAGAAAGAAGCTGTCACCTGAAAGACAAGACTTTCTTACTTCATAAATAGCTCATTAAATAATTTTTAAAAATTCCACAAAAAGCATGTTGTAAACAAGGTCCATGTTGTCAAGAGTGACCTTCCTAGGAACGGCTTTGTTACTTGGGAAACTATGGGTCCCTCTGGGGAAGCAGCAACTTTCCTAAAAGGTCAAAAATTGAAATTGTTTTTATAGTGAGAAAGGAAACTTCTAAAACTATTTAACCACAGGAAACAATAGCTTACTCAAATATAAACGTGGACATGCTACAGTAGAGAAATTTCATGTTTTTGCCAAAATAGTTCTAAAAATCAGACCTTTTACTCTTTCTTTGTTTAAATAATTGAGACAGAATCTTTCTTTTTTTTTCTTTTTTTCAGAATCTTTCTATGTAACCCAGGTTCACCTTGAATTATTGATACGTCTGCCTCAGCCTCCCAAGTGCAGAGAGTCTACTATTCCTGGCTCAAAACTGGACAGATTTAGTATATTTGTTCACTTGTTTAGAGATTACCTAACACAGAGACTGGGAAGGACAAATGAATTAAAGCACTACCTTCGTCGTATGGCCTCCAACATGAATATTGTGTGTCTCTCAGGGTATTTGGCCCCTGAGCATCAGTGTAAAAGCATCCAGCTGCACTACCTGGGCTCTTCTCCATTCACTCTTGATTTTGTACTTCACTTAAAATGTGTTTTAAAAGTGCTTTAATTAGACAGAGCAAGAGTATAATTCACTATTTAGTGAGGAACCAAAGCCACTACTTTTTTCTTGGAAACTGCCCCCCCCATACAGACAGAAACCATCACTTAGGCAAAAGATTTGTTACATATCTGAAGTGTTGGCACAATCACAGCATAGATAGCTCACAAGTTTTAAAAAAGTCTTCAGAGTCATTGTTTTAAGAGAGCTGCAGCAATGTTGCAAGTGTCAGTGGCCTGTGTGGGGCGTAATGAGTGTCCAACTTTGGATGCCACATGTTTTCTGTGAGACTGAGTTACAGAAAACTCAATTAATATCATAAATATTATGATGCCACAAAGCACTATTATTGTACACAGAGCTCCAGGCTGATAAACTAACACTTGCCATTTCTGTAGAGGTGGGATCATCACAGTACTTCCTAGCTATAAAATTGAGAAATGGGCCCAGGATTGAGAATTCTTGTTTCTGTTCTCTCTTACCAGCTACTATATGCTGGGATTCTCTAATTTGTACTTTGGGCTAGAAATATAATGTTCAATTTCTAAGGCCGAGAGGAGGGAAATATCTTACTTAGCATTGGCCTTTTCCAGTCATATGCACTGAAAAAAACCCAGAGAAAATAATGTGAGCTAGATGGCAATATTTAATGATTGTGTTTAAACTTATACAGCTCATTTAAAAAATGAAAAAAAAAAAAACCTGGAGTGGCTGGTAAAACTACACAGTTGGGTCAAGGAAGTTGAATTTTTTGCTAGATAGTAAATAGGGCAGGAGGAAGCTTATTTCTATAGATGGAACTTGAACTTGTGCATGCCATTATTTTAGTGGTCAGCCTCAGGAATGCTAGTCATTTGTCACATTAGGGCTGTTCCTATATAAAGCATCTTAGCTTAGTATGGTGCCTTGCTAGCTTATGTCCACATAAACATTTTCTATTATACTCCATCTGTGTAAGAGACAGTGGGTTGCTGAGTTTCTCTGGACTGTAAGTAAAAGCTGCTTTTCAAATGAGATAGACTGCAGATCTAAAGCAGACTGAGAGGCTAGCTCCCCTCCTTGAGGCCTGGGGCACAGAGTAAAGGGCTCTCTCAGAGTTGGCCTCCTCCCCTAAGAAGAAGTAGGACCAAAGCCAAAGGGCCTTTGAGAAGTGGAGGCAGATGTGTATTCCCGGCAGCACCGTGCAGACGATCCAGTACCACAGGGCCTTTTTGTTCTGTTTTTGGATCAATTGGCAATCCAATCATAAATGGGAAATAGTCCCTCGATGTAACTCACTGGCAATCCAATCATAAATGGGAAATAGTCCCTCGATGTAACTCACTGGCAATCCAATCATAAATGGGAAATAGCCCCTCAGGGTAACTCATTGGCCCTTTTGTTCAATTGATG
The DNA here is from genome assembly GCA_009823505.1 of Rhizomys pruinosus. NCBI lineage: Eukaryota > Metazoa > Chordata > Mammalia > Rodentia > Spalacidae > Rhizomys > Rhizomys pruinosus. The sequence goes on along the minus strand of VZQC01010551.1, from coordinate 1,751,487 downwards.
GTTGTGATGGCTGTGTATGGCAATTGTTTCATAGCATCCCAAGAGACAATGAGATGATTTCTCAATAGACTAAGAATAATTTTCTTTCTTTCAAAGTAAAAAAAAAATCAGAAGTCTCTTTTGTGAAGGGAGAAGGCTCTTTGCTATTCCTTGGCTATCTGTTTGCTTCTAATGGTAGGCTATCCTAGGAGTAGCTAAGTTCATACATATTTTCCTTATAACAATTTTTAAAATACTTATAAAGATTTATTTTGTGTGCATGTATGTGTGTGTGCCAACATGTCTGTATGTACACTGCATGTGTGCACTTGCCTGATGAGGCCAGAAGAGTGCATCGGATTCCCTGGAGCTGGAGTTATTGGCAGTTGAGCTTCCACGTGGGTGCTGGGCCACCTCTTTAGCACCAATTTTTGTATTAAAAAAACTTGTGAATTTTTTTCAAGTAGTTGAGAAGTGGGTCTCAAAATTTGTAGCTTTCACTCTGTGTTGTCATTCTTGATGGATACAATATTTGGTGTCCTTTCCACTCCTATTACACAAATGTTAGTTGTCTCTGTTCCCATCTGACTGAGTAGCTTTCTGTATCCCAAGCTACCCCCAAGTACAGTGTGAGGTACTGGGCTGGGATGAGAGGTGGGATGTGCAGATTCTGTTCTCTCTCCCCTTTCTTTCAAGGTGCAACATCAAACATTTTCTGTTAAAGCTACTTTTATTCCCTGGGTCAGTAAAAATGTTGCGTCATCTTAGAATTTGGGATCCCTTAAAGTGAGGTCTTAGCCCCCTCTGTAACCACATCTCATATTTCTAAGCAATCACACGTCCTCACACAGCTACCTTTATCAGCCCTCAGACAGAGTGTGGATTGAGTGCTATGTTTGAGGGGCAGGAAAGTGACTGGGGTTACTTGGACATGCTCAAACCAATGAGCATCAGAGGAACTTGAAAAACTCACAAGGTGCAGGTCACACATCAAGCCAATTAAATCTCTGGCAGATGGAATTTTCCGTTTTCATTTTCTTTTTCTGATTTATTTATTTTATTATTTACTTTACATTTTTTATGTGTATGAGTGTTCTGTCTCTAGGTGTAAAACGTGTGCAATGCCTGTGGAGGCCAGATGAGGGCATTCGATCTGCTGGAACTGTTTCTTAGCTGTTACGTGATTACTGGAAACCAAACTATCCTCTGCAAGAGCATCCAGTGCTTTTAATCACTGAGCCATCTCTCCAGGCGCCACATGGTGTTTCTAGTGGGCAGCTGAAGGTGGGAATCACATGCTAGATGCTGCTGTCCACCACAGAGTAAAAAGCTGTGGGTCTTTGCTTAAACCTCTAATGATTTGCCTCTGGTCTAAACTCACAATCCACATCCTGGTCTCTCAGGCTTTGCTCACTCTCTAAGAGCCCTCCTGGAACATCCTCTCTTTAGCCTTCATTTTCTTAAATCCCTTTCCCTGGATTATAGTTTCTTCAGCCTCCCAAATACACCTGTAATTTTATAGTCATCTCTGAATGTTAGTAACTTAAAAACGGAGTCACTGATTAAATACTGACTACACACTGATTATGTTACTTGGCACCCTCTTACTATCGGTAAGAGAACATAGAGTTTATAATAGGCTGCCAGACTCTGAAATACTGGTACGTTCATATGAGTATATTTCTAGGACCTTTGGATAACAGTATTTCTTACTTAAGTATAAGTTTAAATTTTTATTTGTTTAAAATGCAGACCCTTTGTCTTCTGTTGTGTGATTTTTTTTCCCCTGGGTAGATGTGAACAGATGCCTACTTACCCCAGAGAGGGTACCAACGACAGACTAAGGAAATGATTCTACCTAGGTACAGCTTGGTGAACGAATGAATTTATTTGGGTCACTTGCAGGAACATGGCTGAGAGGCTGCTTACAGGGTCACTTGCAGGAACGTGGGTGATCCTTGAGCAGCTGTATAACTGTAGTTCCCTGTCTACCTTGCATACTGCTCTTCTTCCTCAGAAGAGGTCTCCTGAGTTGTGTTAGCTTCCTGAAGCTTACGAGCATCCATCCTTCCTCTAGGAAGAAATGTCAATTTAGAAGAAATAGCTATACAGCACCTTTTTTGGTATTTTTTGAGACAGGGTCTCCCTTTAGTCCTAGCTGGCCTGGAGCTCACTATGTAGACCAGGTAGGCCTTGAACTCACAGAGATCTGCCTGCCTCTGCCTCCTGAGTGCTGGGATTAAAGGCACATGCCACCATGCCCAGCAACATACAACACCTTTTCACTCAGTGGTTCTGAACTAGGTTAGGGCAGAGACTCTTCAAAATCTACTGCAAGTTAAAACATCTCTCTGGAGAATCCCTCATATGAGGAATTTACAAGTTGGAGCTCTAGCACTTTTGAAGATTGCCCATGGAGCTGTTCATAATTTTATTTTATCTGTTATTCTTGCTCAACATAAGACTATGAGTTTTACTTACTTACTTATGTATTTATTTATAAATCGATTTATAAATAAATACATAAGTAAGTAAAGAAATAAATTTGCACAGGTGCGTATGTTTGTGCGTGGAGGCCAGAGGACAGCCTGCAGGAGTTGATTCTCTCCTTCCAACAAGTGGGCTCAAGGGGTCAGCTCAGGTCATCAGCCTTGGCAGTAGGTTCCTTTACCCACCAAGCTACCTCACTGGCCCAAAATGGAGCTTCGTAAAATAAAGAGAAGATTTTAAAAATATGTTCTTGGTTTTTTAAATTTTGTTTATCTTTATTTTATATGTATGTATGTAAGTGCACTCATCTGTGCACTGCCCATGGAGGTCTTCGGAGGGTGTCAGATCACCTGAATCTTGGCTTACAAATGGTGGTTGGCCTCCATGTGGGTGCTGGGAATTGGACTCCTTTATAAGAGCAGCCAGTGATTTTAACCACTGAGCCATCTCTCTAGCCCCAGAAGGAATTTTTCAGGAGCCACAGTGTGTGGGGGGACTTCTGTCAGGAGTGTTTGGCCTTAGGGAACTAGGCCACACAAGAATGGAGCCCTACCGGAGTTCGCTTCCTTACCGCATCCTGCATGATTGGTGTAAATCCCATATAAAGACTGCTGTGGCAAAGAAGACAAGTCAGGTCTATAACCAATGTGACCACTAGATGTCACCAGAACGCCATCTAGTTTTCTGGCTTTGAAGACGGTGGGCCAGAAGGCTGCAGACACTGCCAGTCAGGAACTTAGTCCTGCCACAGCCCTGGGCGATTAGTCTATGGAGTATTACTGTTTTTTTTTTTTTTTTTTTTAATGCAAAGAAGGGATAAGGGGAAATAAATATGCATTCGGTATATACAGAGACAAGGCGAACAGTCACCCTGTAGGCCTTACCTGATGAAGATAGAGTTCGACTTGACTACAACATACCCATTTACCTTGGAAACACATTTCAAGATTTTGAGATTTTCTGTTTCTACAGGAAAGGAGGTTAGCCAGTGGGGCATTTTAGCTTTGTAATTGAAATTTAAAATATCATGTTACTTCACTGAGGACTCCAAACTCTACTTGAAACCAATGCTTTTCTTTCAATAACAGCACATTAGCTACATTTTTATTTAACACTAGGACTTTTTGTGATTGAGGCATATTTTATTTAGTGTCTCTATTTTATTTATTTTTACTTAGTGTTTGAGAATTTCATATGTGTATATAATATGTTTGATCAAATTCACCCTCCATTCCTCCCCTTCGTCTCCTCTCATCCTCCCACGACTTTTCCTTCCAAACTTCATGTTGCTCATATGCACACGGGGCTGCCCACTGGAGCACGGGGAGCATCCCTGAAGCAAACAGACACTCTCCCTCCTCTAGCAGCCATCAGTTGCCAATACATCTTCAGCTAGGAGTAGGATTTTATAAGCCCCTCCCCTATTCATGCTAGGATTTTGGCTGCCTTGATCTTGTGCTGGTCTTGTGTATACAGTCACACCTGCTGTGAATTCATGTGTGCAATGGTCCTATCATGTCCAGAAAGCATTGCTTCAAAGCAGTCCTTCACTGCCTCTGGCTCTTCCCATCTTTCTGCCCCCTCTTCTGAGATGACTCTTGAGCCTTGAGAGGGGAGAGGAGCTGTGATTAGGGTTGAGCGCGCCATGATCTCTTATTTTCAGTATACCAACCAGTTGTCAGTTTCTGTATTAATTGCCATATACTGCAAAAAGGTTGAGAGCTGCACTAGTATCTATGGATACTAAGGTATGCATTTAGGAACAGTTTAATACTGTGTCCATTTAGCAGAATAATAGTAGTAGGTTTAACCCTAGGGTTATGACCTTGATCTAGTTAACAGTATCAGACATGAGTTCTGTGTTGCAGATTAGTCATAAACCTAATAACAAAGTCTTTGGTTACTCCCTTAACATTCATGCCATTATCACACCAATGGGTGTATTTTGCTGAGCTGGTCATTACTGTAGCTCAGTGGGTTCATAGATGCACTTTCCAGCACTGTAGAAGCTAGCCAGCAAGACTGAAGCTTTTAGGTCAGTCCCAGGTTGATTTCTCCATGTTCTATGATTTAAATATGTGATGTTTTCAGCAATAGGGGTTTATCATCAAGTTGGGGGGTAACTAAAAGCAATGGACATGACCTATAATGTTTTGAAGGTTCTATGGCACCCCACTGACGATAGCCTTATTATTTTCTTGAATTCAACCAAAACCAACCTCTACCACATTAGGCAGTAGCTCTCCTTAAGACTATACATGGTATTTCTGAACACACTTAGATCTTTTTTAAATGTATAAATATATATTTTTTAATTTTTTTAATTTTATTTATTTTTCTTTGTGTATGAGTGTACTGTATGCATGTTGGTCTGTTCACCTGTGTTGTGCAATGCCGCGGAGGTCAGAAGAGGGCGTCGGATTCCCCTGGAACTGGAGTTCTCCTGGAATTGGAGCTTCAGACGGTTCTCAGCTGCCATGTGGGTGCTGGGGATCGAACCCGGGTCCTCTGTAAGAGCGGTCGGCGCTCTTAACCACTAGGCCATCTCTCCAGCCCCAAATGTATATATTTTTATAAGAATGTATAATAAAAAGCAATTTATGTCAGTGATAGAGGAGATTACAGTACTGGAAGGACTTATCCCCCAGTACCACCAGGTCTACCAATAACAGAGTGCACACAAGAAAGCCCATGCTCCGTGAGTGACCTGAAGCCAGCAACACTGGGATGTAACAGTCCCAGTGCTCTGCACAGTGCTGGCCACTGATCTTCTGACCTTTCTCCCAGCTCTAGCCTGCTTTCTGTGTATAAATACCCTGCTTCTGCTGCTGTCCATGTGCTCTGTGCAATCTCTTGTTCTGGAACACAAGAACCGGAAAATTCCAATGGGTGCCTGCCCAACTCGCATATCTGGAGATATCATCAATACATTCTTCAACATTAAACATAAGCTACTATAGTTATTATTAAAAAGTGAATATAATGGTTGCATTCTTCAAGATAATACAATTATTAACAATTCAAATATTTAGAGGGCCAACTAATTCTGTTTGGGAGAATTTAGCAGCTATTGTGAAATTAGTTTATTTCATTTTGATTCCTCGGTTTTGGAAAACATTTTCAGAAGTGAATAAGCTTAGCAGGAAAATAAGCCTATTCTAGTTGTTCCAAATTATAAGCATATTTTCTGACCAAACATGGTGTTGTGATACCTCTCAGGCCAGGAGAATGGCTCTCTAGGGAGGAAATGTGTTGAACACAGGCTTCCGGCTGAGCCCAGCCCCAACAGGGGAAGTCCTGTTGGTTTGGAGAAGTGAGCAACAGTTTTCTCTGTTATAAATCAGGAGAGAAATAAAAAAAAGAGAGACTAGGCTCCTTAATCTCCTGAGTTTAGAATTCTCAGGGGAAACTGACTGTACTGTGTGAGAAGTAGTCACCAAGAAATGCTGCCACCCAAGAGCCATGGACACAAGGCACGTGGTTCCTAGGCACGCGTGGTTCCAAGGCACATGTGCGCTTTGCTGTAGTCTGAGCTGCATGGCCAGCTTCTTCAGCTCCTTCTGTCTTTGTCTTCTACAGGTCCATGGCTTGAAGGAGTACTGGGCCAGGCTGAATTCCAACCTAGAGTATGTTAAGTACACCAAGCCCTGCTTATACTATCACAACAATGTGGTCAGGAGAGAGTGGTACAACCTGATCTCTGAAGAGGTATGTGTGACCAGTGAGAACGTGGTGGGCAGCAAAGGCTTAGAAAGGCCACTCAGAGGCTGGCTCAGGGTGGCCACTCAAAGGGCACTCAAAGGCTGGCTCAGAGTGGCCCCCTCTTCCCATCAGCAGGCTGTGTTGTCTCATTGACTTCTCCGTGGGTAGTCAGGGCTGTTTCCAGTGTCTCATTCTCTGAGGAGGAAACTGGAGTACAGAGAGGTGAAGGCACATACAGCACATTCACAGCAGAAATGCAAATGATGTGTTTCTGGGTCACTTGCACATGTACATTGTAGTACATGAATCTCTACATATGATAAAATGGTGTAGAACTATACATGCACATTGTATAACGGTGGGTCCTTGACTTTGATATTGTAGTGCAGTTATTTAAGACATAAACCTTAAGGGAGACAGGCTGAAAGGTACATGGGCTCTCTATACTACTTTAGTTCAGTCTTGTTACATACAGTTGACTTTCAAGTTTCTGTGATGATGTTGCTTACAAATAAAGTGTTTAATTTTTCTAAAGCAACACAGGTGTTCTCATTACTGGGGGAATATATTCATTATTTCTGAAGCTTTTAACTACATGGCTTTGTGTTCTCACTTAAACCATTCACAAAAATCTTCACCTTCCAAATTCTTGATGTGTTCCTAGAAAACAGGGAGAAGAAGATCCACAGTATATGTGAAGAACATTCTTGATAATGCAATAAAGTAAGTAAAATCAAGGGTTTGGCATCTGTCAATGGCTGTCTTTTGCCTTCTTGGCTGCTGCTATTATATGTTCTCAGCACAGTGATGCTCCTGGTTCTATGAACATCACTTGACTCTAGGAACATGTTTGTAGTGGGGAAAGTGTCTAGGTTAAGCTTTGTTGATTTGCACCGTGGAATGGATGAATCATGACAGGTAAGTGGTAAAGAGGCTTTTTTTAGTGTGTGCTTTTGAGGATGAAAATAGAAAGTAGGTTGATTTTTTTTTTTTAAGTTCTTGGTGAGCTGGGGAGCTTGCTCTTATTTTGAAAGCATGATTTCTGGGCAGATGAGTCATCTCAGAGTGCTAAAGTTATAGGCCTCATTCCAATCTCTGTTCTATTTTCTGTCTTCATTATTTCCCATAACTGTGAGCAGCAATTGTCCTAAATAATTGCTGTTGTTGGCACTAAATGACTTGAAGACTTATAATTGCTTAATGTGCCTTTGGTACATTGACTAAAGTTTCTGAGGTTTCTGGGAGCCCGAGAACAGTTTCTGTAATGCTCTTATGGGGCTTTAAAGAGGATATCTTTGTATAGTATTATGGCTTTACGTTTTTTAAAATGATGCTTCCTTTGTAAATTTCTTTATAGGGTGATTTCTTACCTGGAAACAAGGAATTTGGGTAAGAAAAAACCTGCTCATAGCCTTCTGGAGTTTATGTTTTGCTGTAACACTGTTCTTACTAACCAGCGGGTTGGGAAGAAAATCATTCAGCAGCCTTGAGAGAGTGACCACGTAGCCACTGCCACGTCCATCTTGGCATCGGGACATTCAGGGACAGCTGCTGAGTGTGTTTTTGCTAGAGGAGGCCCTGGGAGCTGGCCTTCTGGCTTTCCTCATTTTTCTTCTCAGAGCTGATCTAATTAGCATGGCCTCTGGCTGTACCACAGGGTGAACTTGGCAGTTCTCTTGTGTGGGTTGAGCTCTCCACAGCTGTCTGATCACACAGAGTTTTTGACTCATACGTGCCTTTCATTTTGATTGTACCCTGGGCTTAGTCCCAGGGGAACAAAGATGAGCCCACAGGTAAGCAGTGTGGCTCTATGGGGTAGACACCAGCTTAAATTCCAAAACTTCTCCATGCTGGCCATAAACATCTGTACATTGTCCTTGGGGCTAAAAAGGGGACAGATGAACTCATGCAAAGAACACTTAGTCAGGGCCCAAGTATATGTGGGGTGCCAGAGGCTCTATTTCATCGTGTGTGAGTGTGTGTGTGTGTGTGTGTGTGTGTGTGTGTGTACATTATTTCTTTTTTGGTGGACCATGAACGTGAACTAGACTTCACAGGAACCAGCTTCAGCCTGTGTAACCAGGGCATCCATGCCAGGAGCTCCACCCTGCCAGACAGGGTATTGAATGTTTGAGGTCCAGGGTCATCTTCCTTGTGTGGTTGAGAGTTTTGCAGTGTGGAAACTGTTACTGCTGGTCTAGGGGAAGGCTTCAGATTGTGTCTGCCCTGCCTTCTTTAGTTCCTCTGCTCAGTGCTCCAGGCCTGCTTGCATCTACTTGCTGGTCAGTCTCTCCCAATGCACTTTCGACACTGCCCCTTCCTCTCATATACTTTGATTCCCAGGAAGAATGCTCTCACTGTCTGAAGCAGAACATTGCAAAATGTAGGGCTGCGGCACTCTGCTGAACAGTTTCATCTTAATCCAGAGGGTTGAGTGGGATGGGGTGGCATTGATCCTGAGGCTCTATACAGGTCCCATGCCCATGCAGAAGGATGCATCAGCCTGGGGTTCTGCCTTCCTGCCTGGCTTTGGGCCCCAGAGATTCTGAGAAAGAACTAGGTAGGAGAGATGTTGGGGTGCTGTAGGGCTGAGCAGCCAGGCAGCCTGCTTGCCTGCCCATAATGCAGGGTCACTCAGTGTGTTACATCTTGACCTAGAAGCCTTTTCAGTCTGATAACTTGTGCCCATCAGTATTATTTGCCACCATCAATGATTGTCCCATTAGTCCAGTAACTTCTAAGGTCATTGAACTATGGGGGTCAGGAAGTAGAAGGGGGTCACCTGGTTCTTCCATCAAGCCCAGTCTCTTTATGGCTATGGCTCCTTAAGGGTTTAGTGTCTCTGAATGAGAGCTTCTTAGATGTTGGTGAATCCTAATATTGAAGAGAAATCAAAGCTAGAACCCACTGGTGTGGTGAAAGTGTTCCTGACATTCCAGTCTGTTTGCCTGGCTCATCTCCTGAGGGATGAGTGCAGCTTGTAGGACTAGGTGACACTTAGCTATTGAGGACGTTTCAGCATGTCATGGTAGTATACTTTCCCAGTGACTCAGAGAAGGTAAACTTGGGCTGGTTCTTCTAACCCCCTCTCTGAACACTACCCTCTTGACCGCTGTGCTGTTCAATTTCAGAGCCGAGGTTAATACCCCTCTTCCAAGAGGAAGATAGCCACCAGCGGCTGCTCGTGGGTCTGGTAAGTGGTCTGTGGGCTTCTTCCGTGCTGGCAAGTGGAGATCAAGGAGAGGGAAAGCAGGGCTGTGCTGCTCATTCAGATCCAATTTTCTACTATGTTTTCAACAAATGGTTGCTGCCAGCATGGCAGTCCCCAGGTGTCCAGCAGTAAGCAGAAATAGATTGTGTCTGGCTTCTTTGGATGTATAGTCTAGTGGAAGTGACAGATTAGTCACATGAGTAAGCATGCAGTTGTAAGCTGTAATATGGGATATATGTCATGAAGGGGCCTGAACAAGAAGCTTTGTCTCTTGGTGTGTTATTCCATCCCCCTCCCAGTCCCCTTACACATCCCTCCATGCCACCCACTCTCCCTCTCAATTTTTTGTTCCCTTATTTAATTGTTAATTATATGTATATACATATATATGTACATATATATATATATATATATATATATATAATGCACTGAGTCTGTTTAATGGTGCTTGTGTGTGCCCAAGAGTAACACTTTCATGACATTTCTATTTGGTGTTTAAAATACAACAGAGGAGGGCTGGGGCAGTGGCTCAGTCACGAAAGCGCTTGCTGTGCAAGTAGGAAGCCCTGAGTGTGGCTCTACGGCCCCATAAAAGTCAGTTCAGTGGCATCTGTAATCCCAGCACTGGGGGAAGCAGAGACAGGCAGATCCCGGGTGCTCATTGGCTGGCCAGCCTAGCCGAATCAATAAACTCCAGGGTCAGTGAGAGACACTGTCTCAAGAACTAAGATGGAGAGTAGAAAACACTCAGTGTTGACTTCTATCCTCTATGTACATGCATACTTGATCTTTTTTTTGAATGTACACATGCTGATACCTACATAAACACATACATGTACCACACATGTAAATAATCAATAAATAAAACAGAATATTTTTTGAAATCCTAATGCTAAGATGACCAAAGAAACAAATAAAAATAAATTAATTGAACAGTAGATTGATAAATAAATATAAATGATGAGTTATCTACTAATTCTAATACATTTTTTAACAACATATAGACTTAAGAGTGAAATAGTCTATTACTTTAGATATGGCAGGTAAAAATGATATATATATATATATATCTATATATATATCCATATTTAGACTCAGTAATTCTTTTCAAAGCAAAGAGTTTTCTTGTTGAGTAGAAATGACAAAGTTTGGGGCTGGAGAGATGGTTCAGTAGTTAAGAGCACTGACTGCTCTTAAAGAAAACAGGGTTTGATGCCCAGCACCTACATGGTGGCTAACAACCTTCTGTAACTCCAGTTCCAGGGGAATCTGACACCTTCTTCTGACTCCTCGGCCACTACACAACCCTGGTGCATTTATATATGTGCAGGCAATACACTCATATGCATGAAATAATAAATAAAATATTAATAAAAGGAAATGACAAAACTTGATCCAAGAAGAAATAAGGCCAAAGCAGGCTGGCACAATGGGTCAGGGAGTTGTGCACAGATGCAGAAGCCCGATGGCCCAAGTTCTAACCTGCATCCCCATGGGAGTAGAAGAGAGCCCACTCTTGCACTCTTGGGAGTTAGCCTATGATCCCCATGTGCACACACACACACACACACACTAAATATCCTGAAAGCACAATATCTGTGAATTAATTTGAAAAATTTGTCAACTATTATTTCAAACAAGGTCTCTACTTAATCCTCTCAAACTTTCAAGGACCAGCTTAGCCTCACATTGTGAAAAGTATTTTTTGAAAGAAGGTAGAAAGCTTCTTGGTCCTTTTAAAGAGTCCATATACTTTAGAACTAAAATCAGTGATCATCCTTATGGATGTAGAGGCCACATGCCTAATTAAAATGGCTTCCAGTGGTTTCTTGAAAACATACTAGGGAGTCTTAATATAAGGAATTATATCAATGAAAGTCATATTATAATGGATAGTTAATATCAGGAATGTGTTAATGAAATTCATGTTACAAAATCAAAGAAGAAGAAATAATCTCTCTAGGTATTCAAAGGAAGCAAAAGTCAGATTCTATGTCTGGGATATAGTAACTCAGTAAGAAAAATTGTCTAATTCTAATAGCCAAGATTTTTTTAAATGAAATACTAGAAGTGTTCCTCTTAAAATCACAAAGAAGTTAAGAATCTGTTATTTTAAATATAGTTTTACATTGTTCTGGAAATTGTAACCAAGACATTAAGATTGTCATGAGAGCCCAATTCAGCTGGGAAAATGGAAAATGAGCAAGTCTGTGATCTGTATTCTCTTTTTATTATGATTAAGAAGCTATTAAAGCAATTCAAAACAAGTCCCACTCAAAATCCTTAGTATCTAGGCTTAAAACTACTACAGTCCTGAAGCCAATAAACATTCTTTCATAAGAATTCAAAAACTGTCTTGGGAACAGAGCAGACACGGGAGCAAGCCTGTTGGGAGGCATAGAGGAATGTTCATTACCTTTGCCTGTTCCCCATAAGCACGGTCATTCCATTTTTGGAGTAGTTCCTCTTTTTTTCCAGCATAGTTCAAACAATTGGTAGATCCCAACCTTGTAATGTTGAAGCTGGTGCTTCTTTGCATGTTCTTATCAGGGGTGCCTGGCTCTCAACTGCTGTATGATTTTGGTTAAACATGTAGATCCTCTTGAGTAAAATGTTGTAGCCCCTTGATTTATCTCACTAGAGGGATATGGAGAGAGTTATGCACCTCAGTTGGTGGGATCCTGAGATCCAATATTTTTCTTTTGGTCTTTTTGAGACAGGGTCTCCCTGGATCCACAACTGACCTGGAACTCACTATGTAGACCAGGCTGGACTTGAACTCACAGAGATCTGCCTGCCTCCGCCTCCTGAGTACTGGGATTAAAGGTGTGCTCCACCACACCCAGAATCCAATATTTTTTCATGTTGATGAGAAATATTAATAATGGCTCTATTAAAATCAGTTGCACATGTGAGTGGGTACATTGTTACTTATCTAATGCATGTCCTATTTTCAGATGATGTCTGAGCTCAGAGACCATCTACTGAGACACCTACAGGGTATAGAAAAGAAGAAAGTTGAACAGATGGTTCTGGACTACATTTCAAAACTGGTTAATTTTACCTTTTCTCCTAAGCCCAACTCCACCCCCAACCTCACCCCTTCCCCTGTGTGTAATTCTCAAGATTAAGGTCATTGGGTCCATTCATGTTTGTTCGGCCTTTTTTTTTTTTTTTTTTGGTACGTGTGTATATGTAAGTAGGGTTGTGTGTGCATTCATGTGGGCATATGCATGAGTGTGTGGGGGGTGTGCACACATGCATGTATTAGGAGATGCTGGGTACTCTCATATATTGATATTCATAGTGAAGAGATTGACACTTCTTGAACTATTTCTCCTTCTCAACAGAACTGTGGTAAAGTGCTCACTTTATGAATGCGTTGCTGATCTTCCTCATGTCAATGTTCACTGCTTTCTTTCTCCCTCTCTTTCTCTCCCATTTCTGTTATCTTTCTCTTGACTGTTGACTTTACTTTTCTTTTTAAACACTATTAGCCATTTTTTGGTCTTTTTGAGACAGGCTCTTCCTGTAGCCCCAGCTGGCCTGGAACTTACAGAGGCCCGTCTGTCTCTGCCTCTTGAGTGCTGGGATTCAAGGCACGCACCACACACCAGGCCATTTTTAGCCATTTTAAAACCACCTAACAAGTACTTCTTTCAATGATTGCAGATATGTAAGGCTGCTTGGTAGTATTCAGAAACATCACAGTAATTAGTGGTGGATTTCCTGAGGTTTGTGGTCCTGGAAACAATCAGGAGCTATTTGTATGAAACTGTCAAACCAGCAAGACCGCATTTATACATCCATCATTTTCAGCATTAGTGGTAACGTGGGTATACCTCTCTCCCCCATAGCCTGTCCCCCTGTGTCACAAGGTGCAAGTTCTTCACATTCACTTCAGTGGCTGATGGGTGATTGCACCAAAGCAGTATATAAAGGGGATGAGGGATTCTTTTATCCACCAGCTTTAGCATGCAAAAAGTGGCTCTCAGCTTGGGATGTGCTATAGGGATGGTGTTAGTCAAGTGTCTCTAGAGGAACAGAGCCGATAAGATGAATATATATTAAATCAATTTAATATACAGTCATATGTTCTCTAGAGGAACAGAATCGATAAGATAAATATATATTAAAATAACTTATTAAATCAGCTTACATTGAAATAGTAACAGCAATTGTCACACACCTGAAGCTGGGAACCCTGTACTGCTTGGTCATGGAGGCTGGGAGTCTCAGCATCCAGAGTAGTCAGTCTCACACTGGAGAGGTCAAGAATCCCAGAAGCCTGTGGTGACTCAGTCTATGGGGCCTTTGCCAGCAGTCCAAATCTGGTGCTGAAGGCCTGGAAGGTTCCTGGTAAGCAGTGAAAGTCTGGAAACACTGGTTCTGGTATCAGAGAAGGAAGAAGCAGATCAGGGTAAATCAACTCTGTGGCAAGGGGGAAAACCAACAGAGCAAAAGGTGAATAATCTTCCTTCTGCCACACCCTTTTTGTCTGGACGGCTACCACAAGGGGCCACTCATATTTAGAATATGTTTCTCCACATCAATTAAAGCAATCAGGACAATTCTTTTTTTTGTTGTTGACTTCTTTTTTTTAATCAAAATATTTTTATTGAATTTTCGTGTATTTCCTACACAAGATCTTAGTCCTCTTTATACCCTTTTCCCCAGTGGCACTCTCCCATACCCCCCCTCCCCCCACTGGACTTTATGCCTTCTGTCGTTTATGTTAAGACCTGTCCAGTCAAGTTAGTGTCCCCAGACATCCCTCAGTGCAAGTTCATCCATGGAGGTCTAGTCAGCCTATCTAGAGTCACTCCCTTAAAGAAGATCAGCTCTTCCTCACCCAGCAGTAATCAGCTATCAAACAGTCCTACTACGCATTTCCATGGTTCTATTCTGGGTTTTGTCTGATCGAGTTTGCATGGGTCTTGTGCATGCTGACACTGTTGCTGTAAGTTCATATGAGCAAGGTCCCAGGAGCCTGTAAGACTATTTCCATATGGTCATGGACCTCCTCCCCTGGCTCTATCTTCCTGCCCCCTCTTCCACAATGGTCCATGAGCCTGGGGTTCATTGCCCTCTGTTGCATGAGGGAGCTTCATTGATGAGAGTTTAGAAATGCATTAGTGGCCGGGCGTGGTGGCGCACGCCTTTAATCCTAGCACTTGGGAGGCAGAGGCAGGCGGATCTTTGTGAGTTCAAGGCCAGCCTGGTCTACAGAGTGAGTTCCAGGACAGCTGGGGCTACAGGGAGACCCTGTCTCAAAAAGACAAAAAAAAAAAAATGCATTAGTGTTCTCTCCAGCCCTTGTCCCACTATGTTCCAGGAGTCTTAGGTGTAGAGGTTCCACTGTAGATGGGTCACTTAAGGTTGGACATTTCATAGACACTGGTCTCTATGTCTGACCAGTTATGGAACTCTAATAATCTCTGTCTGTTGGTAAAGAAGCTTCTTTGATGAGTGGTGAGTCACAGACTTGTGTGTGAATATAAAGATACATATGTAGCACATAGTAAGAAATTACATTTGTCCAGGGATGTGACAGCCTTGGGGTTTTCTCCAAGACCTATGACCTCTCTAGCCATGTGTATTTGATTATTTTTATAGTACCACAGATGAGTTTCCTCCCATTGAGTAGGCTTTCTGTCCAATTATGTAGCTATTTATTACCCCAAGATAAAAGTGCCACTGCTGCCCCAATGTAGTTTGCTGTGCTGGCCATTGTGGTTATGAGGCCTTAACGCTGGAGTTGGGCCTTTGATTGATGTTCTCCCTTATCAGCTTGCATGCTGTTCTCCAAATCTATGAGAGCTCGTCTTCAGGGAGGTGGCTTCCAGGTCCGTTCTAGCTTTGTTGCTCTAAGTTCTGTGTCTGAAGTATGTCTTGTCTTCAGCAATAGGGTCTTACCTTGAAGTTCTGGGAGACAATCAAGAGCTGTGGGTCTCTTAGACTACCCTGGCCAACGGCTCAGAGTGAGGTTACTCCTGTTTGGGACTGTTTCACATTTTTTTTAAGATGGTTCTTAGCTGCCATGTGGGTGCTGGGAATCGAACCCGGGTCCTCTGCAAGAGCAGTCAGCACTCTTAACTGCTGAGCCATCTCTCTAGCCACAGACTGTTTCATATTATACAGCCTTTGGATATACACATGACCTCATGTAGAGATATTGTAAATGTTATTTTTCAGTAAGTTTTTGAACTAATATGATTCCTTTTGTTTTTTTATGCCAGCTAGGCATTATTTCTCTCTCTCTCTCTCTCTCTCTCTCTCTCTCTCTCTCTCTCCCTGTCTAACCCTCCTTCCTCCCTCCCCAGTACCCCCATTCCCCCCATTTCTCCCTTCATAATACCTGTCTTCTATGGTCCCCTCTTTTGAGCTCCTTCTTCCCCTTTACCCACATATTATTTTTTATTTTATGTGTATGAATATTTTGCCTGCATGTATGTAACTGTGCCATGTGCCTGCAATGCCTGCAGAGGTCAGAAGAGGGCGTTGGAACCCCTGAAACTGGAGTTAAGGACAGTGGTTGGCTTCCACACGTGGGTGCTGGGAACCACACCTGATCCTCTACAAGAACAGCTAGTGTTCTTAGCCACTGAGCCATCTCTCCAGCTCAAATAAGCAAAATTCTTCATTTGAGGCTCCCTACTTAGGTGATTCTAATTTGTGACAGGTTGACATTAAAACTAACCATCACAGGGACCTTCCAGAACCATAAGCCCATCAGCCAAAAGAACCTTTCACATTGACGTGGCTTTCTTTTGAAGCTGTCACAACAAAGCAGACCTGTTGTTCTCTTTCATTGCTTTTCTCTGTTTGATGGTTGAAGAACTTTCAATACTCTTTTGTTCCTCTTTTCATGCATCTCGATAGTCATTCTTATTTGTATTTTCTTAGCAAGAAGCTGTTTGAGTCAAGCTTAGCTTCATATTCATTTTTCTCCTTCTTTAAGCCTCCTCACTTTCTCTTTTTCTCATGGTAATCTGAATGATATCATAACATTTTTGGTGTAACTCAATATATTCATTTGTGGCATGGTGACAGCTGCAAAGCCGGCTGCAGCTTTCAAGATATAAAGAAGCTGTCACTGTTTTTGTCCAGGAGACCCCTGAGCTATCTTCCCACAGCTTGAAGAGGTCTTCTGTTGACTTTAAGTTTCACCTTCCAAAGTGTTGTTTCCACTCAAGTGTCATTTCTCTCTGTAGTTAACTGCATGCAGGTTTTCACACTTATTTGTGCTAGTCTGTAGAGCCAACAGTTGCAACCAGCCATGTAGTCTATGCCACTCTAAAGAGGCTAGCTGAGGGGCTGGAGAGATGGCTCAGTGGTTAAGGGCATTGGCTGCTCTTACAGAGGACCCAGGTTTGAGTCCCAGCATCTACATGGTGGCCAACACCTGTCTGTAACTCCAGTTTCAGAGGATCTGACACCCTCTTCTGACCCAGGAAGTTGCTGCAGAACTTGTTTTTGTATTGTTTTCATGTAGCTTGCACTGGGTCAGAGAAATCTGTGTCACGGAGGACAGTGTTTGGCTAGGCCTGCCTTGTTTCCTGCTCTTAATCTACACGTGTAATGTGTGGGCCTGTGGAGACAAGACTGTCCTACTACTGACAAACTTGTGAAATTAGACTGGATTTCTAGATAAAGTCCAAAGGTTAGAAGGTTATCCCATTTGGTTGATTACAGTGCTAATTTGTTGAGTCAGTGAACTAACTAATTCTTAAAAACAGTCTTATTAAGTTACTTCCCCTAATTTAATAGACAAAGACACTAAGATCTGGGAAGGATGGTAACTTGCCTAGGGTGATATAGCCCCACAGAACCTGGGCTTGATATCAGTCTTCCCCCCACTGCTCGTGCACATGACTTTGTGCTATTTGAGCTTCTTTCTTCTTCAGTCATCTTGGCCCTTGCAGTGTGGCAGGCTGAAAGCTGTGGCATCTGACCTTCACTGATGGGTGAGAGTCTGCGCATGTGGGTGGTGGAGCCAGTTATCTGCTCAGTGGTGCCCTGCTGGCATAGACAGAGGGTGCTCTGTCACACTGGGGCACTTTTCCAGTCTTTCCATTTGGGATTCCAGTGCCTCAGAATTGATCTCAGAAAGGCTAGTATGGGCCTAGTCTGAGTGCCAGCTGTCCTGGACATGCAGTCACAGCTGTGGAGGGACCTCTGGGAGGGCTCTGCAGGAAAGGGTGTGTTTGGTTCATGACCCTCTTTCCCTCTAGCTGGATCTCGTTTGCTGCTTGCTAGAAACCAGTTGGAGGAAACACAGTCATCATCCTTGGGTTCTCCACCTGTACGCAAGTATTTTTCAATCTCTTTCATTATGGTGTGCAAAGAGCCAGCAACTCTGCTGGCTGCCTGTTCTAGAAAAAACCATTTTGAGACATTAGTTCAAAGCAGTTCTCACCACCCCAGCACCATCTACCTTAGTTTTATACTCAGAATTCAAAGTTAGTTCAGCTTTTCTCTATCCCTGGCATGTGAGTGATGAGAAACATATAAGTCATTATTTCTTATTTATTTGTTTAATTAATTAATTTATTTTTTATGTGTATGAATGTACTGTCTGTATGCAGGTCTATGCACCCGTGTTGTGCAATGCTGCAGAGGTCAGAAGAGGGTGTCAGATTCCCCTGGAACTGGAGTTAAAGATGATTCTCAGCCATCATGTGGGTGCTGGGAATCGAACCCGCATCCTCTGCAAGAGCAGTCGGCGCTCTTAATCACTAGGTCATCTCTCCAGCCCATAAGTCCATTATTTCTAAGAAGAGAAATTTCAGTTAATACAATTTATAATCTAGGAGCCTATTGAATGTGTTGTGAGACTCTAAGCCTCATTCATGAGGCTTTCCACTGGGCCTAGCGCTTGGTATGAATCCCTGTTTGTGGTTCTCAGAGCTACTGCTCAGGACAAGCAAAGTCCTTGGCTGACATGCTGCTTTGATATTTTTACCCAGTGACAGGCATGGCAGTGCTGCAGATTTTGAAGTCTTTCACCTCATGACCAGGATTCTGGAAGCTACTAACAGTTTGTGTTTACCTCTGCCTCCTGGTAAGTGTGGCTCTTTTGTTCTTTGGCATAATAGATGTATTCTTCACATGGTCCTCAGATATTGGCACTTCTGGATTGGCATATATAGTCATTTGGAACTGGGAATATGCCAGGCGTGGTGGTGCATGCCTTTAATCCTAGCACTTGGGAGGCAGAGGCAGGCGGATCTTTGTAAGTTCAAGGCCAGCCTGGTCTACAGAGTGAGTTCCAGGACAGCTGGGGCTACAGGGAGACCCTGTCTCGAAAAGACCAAAAAAAAAAAAAAAAAAAAAAAAAAGAACTGGGGAATACTTTGGTCAAGCTCTTCTGGCTTTCATCATTTCCATTGAAAAGTCAGCTGTAATTCTGATGGGTTTTCCTTTATATGTGACTTATTTATTTTTCTTTTGCAGCTTTCAGTATTCTCTGTTGTTTTGAATATCTAGTATTTTCGTGTGGGGAATTTCTTTTCCGGGTCCTATCTCTTTGGTGTTCTATATGCCTCTTGTATTTGTATGGGTATGTCTTTCCTTAATTGGGGGAAATTGTCTTCTACAATCCTGGTGAAGATCTGCTCAATACCATTATTCTGAGATTCTTTTCCTTCCTCTATACCTATGATGTGTAGATTTGATCTTTTCATGGTGTCCCACATTTCTGACTAAAATTCCATTCCTGTGTTTAAATTTTTTTTTCATAATCTTTGCTTGAGGGTCCAGTTCTTCCACTTTATCTCCTAGTCTTGATATTCTATTTTCTACTCATTCATTCTGTTATTGAGGCTTTCTCCTGTCCTTTCCAGGTGGCTTATTGAGTATTCCACTTCTTTTTTCATTTCAGCCTGAATATTATTCAGTATTTCTATTTCTTTTGATAATTCAGTCCAAACAAAGTTTATCATTATCTTCCTTTAGCTTATCCCTATCTTCTTTTAGTTATTTGATTTGTTTGTTTGCATGTTCTTTAAATTCCTTGAATTCTTTGATCATATCTATGATAGTTCTTTTAAGCTTTTTTTTTTTTGGTCTTTTCGAGACAGGGTCTCCCTGTAGCCCCAGCTGTCCTGGAATTCGCTTTGTAGACCAGGCTGGCCTTGAACTCACAAAGATCCTCCTGCCTCTGCTTCCCAAGTGCTAGTATTAAAGGTGTGTGCCACCACACCCAGCTAGTTCCTTTAAGTTTTATGTCCTGAGTTACATCTAGGGGGTCTTTATTGTAGTATTTAGTAGAGACATATTATTTGGGTTTTTCATGTTATTATTTTTTTCTTGTGATTTTTGCATGTGGAGTTCTTTTGTTGTTTGTGATTCTAGTATGAAGCTCAAATGTTTCTTCATTGAATTGAAGCCTGACTTTGCTTATATTCTTCAGGTTCCTTTGTTAGTCTAGGCTTCAGGTTCTCACTTCTGATTTTGTACCAGAAGAACCAGCTAATTCTTGCCTGGCTAGTCAAGAACTCCTCCAGAGGAGGAGACAGCTATCAGTCAGGCAGTTTTGAACCCACAGGGCCCTATACCATGTGAAGCTGAGGGAGGGGCCCAAGTATTCCTGAGCTACGGGGTGGGGTAGGGAGTCTGGAATGCAGCCACCAGGGGTGCAGTTTGGGGCTCTCACAGGAAGCAGAGGTTAGCCTCATGTACTCACTGGGAGAGCAGAACCCACAGAGCCACCACACCATGTGGGTCTGCCTGCTGGCTGTCCACGGCTGGTTGCCATCATCTCCATTTGCTTTACCTGTTCATCTATCAATGAGCGTTTATGTTGCTTCCATATATTGACTATTATGAATAGTGATTTAATGACCATTGGAGTATACAAATATCTTTAGAAACTGATTTTAATTCCTTTGGACATTCTGAAGTTGGATTACTGGATTGTATGCTAGTTCTATTTTTGGTTTCTTTGAGGAGACTGCAGTTGTTCATAATGGTTGCATCATGTTGAGGTCCTACTGACAGTGCCCAAGACTCTACTTTCTCTGTGCTCTTTCCAACACTTACATTCTTTTATTTGGTAATAACCACCCTGAGAGGTATGAGGTAATATTTAATGGTGGTTTTGATCTGCATTTTCCTGATTAGTGATGTTGAACTAATGTAACTGTTGGTGATTTGTATCTTCTTTAGGAAAAAATGTCTCTGTAAGTCTTTTGTATGTTTTAATAATTGGATTATTTTCTTATTTACTTTAGTATTTTTATGTTCTGGATATTAACCCCTTGCCAGATTTATGGCTACATGCATCATTTTCTTTCTCATTGTATAGATGCCTTTTCGCTCTGTTATCCCCCCCCCCCCACTGTAGGTTTGTATAGCTCAGGGTAGCTTTGAACTTATTATGTGGCCAATGCTGGCCTTGAATGCCTGATCCTCTTACTTCTATTAAGTGCTGACATTATAGGAATTAGTACCATCCTCCACCAAATGCTGGGATTAAGGTGTTAGCTCCACACCACACCTGGCTTCTCCATTTCTATTAAATGTTTATTTTCTTCATTTGCCATGAAAATAAAGGGATGAAGTCACAGTGGATCATCTGAGGTGTGTGTGTGTGTGTGTGTGTGTGTGTGTGTGTAATAGTGTTGCTTTTCAGGTCTACTGGACTAACGAGAACTGTTTAAGAGTCTAAAAATGAGGACCACAAAAAAAGAAGTGGTTGTTAGAGTATTTTTTGTTTATTTGTTTGTTAAAAAGGTTTTGTATTTCTTTCATGACATACAGCAAAGCCAGCAGCCCTGTGGAGGATGAAGAGTAAATTGTATGGAACTGATATCTGGTTCTAACCCCTGTGCCCTGGGCTCTTCCTAGAGCTGACATACAGAGATGAGAACAAGAACAGGCCACAAAACCTGGGACTGTACCAAGAGATAGCAGATCAAAGGCTACCAGGGATGCTTGGGCAATGAACACAGGATTGGAGAAGAATTTTTAATCCAGGAATTAATAGGATTCATGATATACTATAAATGCTTCATCAGAAATAACTTGTGATGAATTCACACATTGGCTACTAATTCAATTTGTTTTGATTCAGGGAAGCTAGTGCACTCATCTCACATTTAATCCATTCACACCTGCTTGAGGACAAAGTCTGCCCTTTATCTGACCCTCAGTGTTGCCGGGAGTCAGGACTGCTCCACTGCTCATGACTCATGTGTTCAGAGAGAACATTCCATTACTTCTCAGAATCCAAACCCCAGCTCACTGAGCATCATTCTTTTGCCACATACATCCCTGAGACCAGATGATGATTCTCCATCACTCCTGTGTCCATTCAGCTGCTCAGCCTGTCCGTGTTCCTACAGGTCTCTTCCCTGCCCCTCATTCCTGCACAGAACCCTCACCTTCTTGTACATGTTCAGACAGCAATGTTCCTATGAGTCTAATCAATTCTTTGCCTGTCGATGTATAAATATTCCAAAAGTAAAATTAAAATCCTCTTTCTATCCTGCTTAAAAGCTTTCAGAGCCTCCCCAAACTTTCTGAAATTAATAATTCCTTGTTAACAGCATTTTGTTATTTGTACTGATAGCACAGAACTGGTCATAGGTAAATATGTGTTTATGTTTATGATAAACGGCTGCCTCCCCTTCCAGACTGCAGGGAATACAGGAGCAGCCATGTTCCCTATTCATTTCTGTACTCCCTGCTCCCCTGCCTTGTATGTGGGAGGGGTTTGCTGAATAAATTAACTTGTCCAACTCCACCTGTTAACCAGGCCTCTCTGACATCAGATTCCAACCCGACAGATCAGTTCATGTTTTCTGACTATGCCCTGTACTCTCTCATCTCTGTCCTAGTCACTGAGTAACTACAATCCCATAGCTCTGTTCAGGCTATTTCAACCTTTTTTTCTTTTTCCTTTTTTTTTTTTTTTGAATCTTACTTTCTTGGTCTATGAAAGGGAAATCTTGGATATGGATGAAGTCAGCTAATGCTCATATAGAGTGAAGGCCTCAGGGCATGTCTGGTGTTGGCCACTGCTGTACCTCATTGGGCTCTTCATATATCTTCTCTAGTTCTTATTACAGCCCTGCAGGATAGGTACTGGTGGTTCCATTTCAGGGATGAAGAGATGGAAGTTCAGAAAGGCCAGTTACTTAGAGCTGATTAAAGAACTCAGCATGAGGTGGGGCACTGGGGAGATGTTTCTGTAGTTAAGAGCACTGGCTGTTCTTGCAGAGGACCCAAGTTCGATTCCCAGCACCCACATGGAAGCTAACAACTGTCCATACTCCAGTTACGGGGACTCCAACACCCTCTTCCGACCTCCGAAGGTGTTGCACAACATGGATGATGCATTTACACACATAAAATGTTGGGTGTTTTTTGATTGTTTGTTTTGTGTTTGTTTATTTATTTATTTATTTATTTATTTATTTATTTATTTATGTCTTTTTGAGATAGGGACTCTCTGTAGCCCCAGCTGTCCTGGAACTCACTCTGTAGACCAGGCTGGCCTTGAACTCACAAAGATCCACCTGCCTCTGCCTCCCAAGTGCTAGGATTAAAGGCATGTGCCACCATGCCTGGCAAACTCAGCAGTGTTCTAACCCAGGTTACTTGGCTTCACTTGGCATTTTACATGCATGAACCATGTTCCTGGGTCTCATTTCCACTCCTGGGAGTTGATTTATTCCACAAAGCTCTCCTTAGAGCTCTCTTGATCCGGCATCTTCCCCTCAGAGTATCTTGTCACTTGTCACTAATACTGTGCATAGAGTTCTGGGTTTGTGAGTATTTGGTAGCCCCACTTTTGAGACTGGGGCTTAAGGAAGAAAGCCTGCTTCTCTACTGAATTCCCACAGGTTTGTTATCTGGGCGTGTCGTCTACTCGTCCACATTCCCACTTTCAGTAATTTCAAGTATACTCAAAAACTCTTAACTTCTGGTCCCAGTTTTTTCCTTTCAGCAAAATGGTCCCTATCCCAACAACCTTTTAGCATGGGCAAATGGAGCTTGAAGATCTCCTGTTCTCTTTTGCTGTCTTGCTATAGACTTGCAATAGGTTAAATTGTAAAATCATTTTCATTGAGTAGGCTTTGCTCTAATTTTGCCTAGAAAGGAACACAAAGATAGGGAAATACATACTTACTGGTGGAAATGACTATCTAACCAGCATGATGCTTAGTTGTAGCACCACAGGAAGGAAACTTGGACCTCGTCTTCAAGGAACTCAGTTGATTCCAGGCCTCAAATACTGACATGTTCTGACCTGTTCCCTCCGGAACTCAAAGATGCTGACTGATCACATCTATGTCTCTTTCACTCGCCGTAGGTTTTCACTCTCTGCACACGATCCTTGGGGTTCACTGTCTCCCTTTGCATAACCTGCTGCATTACATTGATAATGGAGTGCTGCTGCTCACGGAAACAGCTGTCAGTCAGCTCATGAAAGGTAAATGGCTCTGATTTTCCAGAAGGTGAGTTCCAGCCTGGGTGCCCCAGGGCCTACTGTCTGGATATGCACCTTACAGAGCCTCACTGCACTCAGAAAGGTTCCGCTTAGTGCTCTGCAGTAAATATTGAAATTCTTAATATTTGAACATTTACTATCTTGTTTTCACTTTGCTCTGGTCCCACAAGTATATAGCTAACCCTGTTGAGTGCAGCCCATTTCCTGGAACAATTCTTTGGGGGGTAATAACTGAAAATGCTTTAGCCCTTCAAGAAGCCCCAAAGGACTTCTGAATCCTCATGCAGCTATTAGATTTGTTTTCTGTGCATGAGGACATCAGAAGCCTGGGAATCTGTGAACTTGTTTCTCGGGAAGTGTCATGAATGGCTTGCTTTTGGCTAATTCCATCATGTCAACATTAGATTTGAAATAGGCACACACACACACACACACACACACACAAACACATAAAAAACAAACAAACAACTAGTGAGAAGCATAGTGTTTATATGAACTTGACCTTTAAATACTGTCCGTAGCATAATCTCTCACATAACTCATTTAATGCATCTGTTTTGTTAACATATATCAAAGCACTTGCCATTCTTCAAAGTAGCTTATGCTTTAAGTTAGTTGATAAAATTGCTTCGTAGCTGGCAGCCTGTTGAAAAATAAACATCGAGCTGGGTGTGGTGGCCTATGCCTCTGGTCTAGCATCTGGAAGGCAGGCTGGTCAGTGTAGGAGTGCCAGGCCAGCTGGGGCTAGAGGGAGACCCTCCCTCAAAACAAACAAACAAAACAAAACAAAAACAACAAGAAGAAAATGCTTTATTTTCTGTCTTTCAAAGAATCCTTAGATTAGTTGGACATATCAGGATGAACCACTCAAGTCTTTAAAAGTTCATGCAGGTATTAGAGTGCATCTTTATGTTTTATTTGCCAATCTCTAACTTTCTTACAGATCTGGACAATACAGAAAAAAATGAAAAACTAAAATTCAGCATCATCGTGAGGCTTCCTCCGGTAATTTTGAAATTTATTTTCCCTTTAGCTTGATACCACCCTTCTTCAGTTTTGTTTCTTGCAAGAAGAGCATTCCCATGCTTTTAGCTGAAGTCTTTAGCTGAGTTTTTTCATTTTTCATTAGTTTCCAAGAACTCCCATCCAATCCCACCCTTCTGCTGGCTGTTCCCCACCGGGCCTGCAGAGCATGTGCTATGCTGGCGGAACACTTAGAGACCATTTCCCCTCTTAGGAAACCACACTAATATTTACATCCTAGTCTGAGTAGGAGAGAGAGGGGGAAACATGTGCCTTTGGGATTTAAACTGATAAGAAATTTAAATACAGGTGAGGTCAGAAGGTTCTAGAACTGCATTTCTTCCTACATTTCTATCCACAGGAAAACATTACCTACCAGGTCAAAGGAAGAATGAAAACCATGAGATGAAAATGTTATAAAGGCACTCCTTGCTTTTTTGTGGGGGATATTAGTCAGAAATATGAAAAGATGAAATTCCACAGCAAGGTCTTTCAAACCCGGACTTTTACAAATTCCCTGACCTAGAAGCCTGGCCGCCTGCTGTTGACATACCCGGGCAGCTCTTCCTCTCTCATTGTTAGTCCTCCCAACAGGGATGCCCCTTTGCTATCTGGACCTACTAGTCTTGCTTTGTAGCCATCCCTCCCCCTCAGAGGCTGAACTGAAACAGAGATGAAAGTAGAAAACAAAGCGTATTTCCCCTGGCTCAGTCTCCCTGAGGAACATTGCTGAGCATTTGTTTGGTCTCCTAGTCTGACTTTTCCTCCTATATTCTTAGGGTATGAAAAGTGTCTAGGCATGAAAACAGCAAAGAAATTTATATAAACACACATACAATCTTTAGTTTCTTAACAAACTATCACTTAGGGTTGGCATGCTTATCTCTGCCGTTAAAGGGGCACAAACAGCCTTCCGTAAGGAAGATTCGGCAGCACTGATATAGAGACGGCTTTCCTCAAGGCAGCACTTGAGGTAGGATTCCGATTTATCAGAATCCTACCTCACAGAGGGGTCATACCTCTTTCCAGTCTCATTAATCACAAAGGGCCTGTCTTCCCTACTTGGGAATAATAGTTTTGAAGTCATAAAGAGATGTGAAGCATATTTAATACATTGTGAGCTATATTCTCCTGTCTATTTTTCAATTTGCACTCTAGCTTATTGGTAAGAAGATCTATCGGCTTTGGGATCATCCCATGAGTTCCAACATCATTTCAAGGAACCATGTGACACGACTGCTTCAGAACTATAAGAAAGAGGTGAGTCTATGTGACATCTAGCCACTAAATATTTTTGGGATTCTATCTGCCCATTTCAACATATTCCTGTAGACAGAAGTACCGGTTCTTATCACTTATTAAATTTAAATTTGGGTTGTCTTGGAGAATCACTAACATCTCTTTCAGCCTCGGAACTCTATGATTGACAAGTCATCATTCCCAATAGACTTTCTGCCTCTGAACTACTTCATCAAAATTCTGACGGGCCTAGAATCCTGCAACCAAGGTAATCCACTCTGGTCACAGGGTTGTCCCCAGATACATCAGTCATTCCCTGTTCACATTTTATATTGTTTTCTTCCCTAACACCTATTACTTATAAGTCGATCCTTGCTGCAGTTGATTTTTAATGCAATACACAATTTAGAACTTAAATTGCCAAAGGAAAAATTCATTACCTTTGAAGGTTAAAAAGACCTCATGGGTTTAAAGCCTATTTGGTTGATGTGAGTGCTCTTTCTTGGTATAAATAGAAATATTCCATGGTCCAGAGTAACTCTCTCTCTCTCTCTCTCTCTCTCTCTCTCTCTCTCTCTCTCTCTCCAGCTCTGTATGATTTTGAAGGACATGACAGCGTGGATGCAGAATTCATAGAAGAAGCAGCTCTGAAACACACGGCCATGCTTTTAGGGTTATAGAGGAAGACACACAATCACAGCTTAGTCCTTATTGAAACAGAACAAGCTGTCGCATTTCATTCCAGTTTTGAGCAGACAATGAAGAGTTAAGGGAAGGGCAGTGACCGGTAATCCAAGTCCACATGCGGCGCCACGAACAGTGCTCCTCCTGGCTCCGTAAGCCAAAGCCAGTTTCTACTGCACTCCAAAATAAAACAAACGTGTAGGGAATGGTTCTTAGGATAGCAAAAACTAAGACTACACTTTCAGGGATCATTTCTATAGTATGTTACTAGAGAGGTTTCTCTGACTGTGTAGAGTACCAGAAACCATGAGGAGGAGATGTAGCATAAAAAAGAAAAAAAAAGAATAGTAAAAACTAGATTCATTGATGAAAAATAACATATAACAGGCAGAAAAATTAAGTGTTATAAAGACAATTAAACTTTGGACCAAATGAAATCTGCTATCTCTAGCATAGAGCAATAGTTTTAACAAATAGTAGATTGTAAATATGACATTGTCTTTCTGATGGTTCAGATTGAACTGTATTTAATTTTTATATATAAAGTTTAATTTAGTAATAACATTACACACAACAGTAAATGCTGAATGCTTTGGTCAGACTCTTCCTATTTTTTTTTTTTTTTTTGAGCATAGCCTTTTTGCTTGTGTGAGGCATTTAAAAATGTTATTTATTTTTATTTTATGTGTTGCCTGCATGTAAGTACACCACATGTGGGCAATGCCCACAGAGGCCAGAAGGGGGCATCAGATCCCCTGGAACTGAAGTTATGGAGGCATGTGAGCTGCCATGCAGGTGCTGAGAACCGAACCCAGGTCTTCTGTAGGGGAGCAGCCAGCAGTCTTCAACCACTGAGCCATGTCTCCAGGCCCTGCCTGAAGCATTTTAAATCTATAAGCACATTGTTACCGATGCCCCCATGGCACCTCACGAGCACGTTGCTGCCGATGCCCCCATGGCACCTCATGAGCACGTTGCTGCCGATGCCCCATGGCACCTCACGAGCACGTTGCTGCCGATGCCCCCATGGCACCTCACGAGCATGTTGCTGCCGATGCCCCCATGGCACCTCACGAGCACGTTGCTGCCGATGCCCCCATGGCACCTCACGAGCACGTTGCTGCTGATGCCCCCATGGCACCTCATTAGACACTGCATCTTTCTTTGTCCCCTCTGGCTTATACAGTGACTTCATCCTGACCCACAAGTAGTTCTTTTCTAGGGCCAGCTCATAATCCTCTGCTTTTCTTTCTTCTCACTGTTGTTTTATTTCACACACAGTGAAATTGTAATGTTTCTAAATGTCACTAACTGGTATGCTAGCTAATTCATCTTATTTTCTAAAATCATTGTTGTATTATAAAAGCTGTTCTAGCCTATAAAACTTTCTTTTTTGCTTCAAATATTTTATAGGCAGCAAGGCTCAGAGTTTTGGTGCTAAATCAGCAATGTGGCAATTATCTTGTGTACAAATTACTGTGTGTTACAAATTATTCTGTACTGGAGATAGCAGATTTCATTTAGTTCAAATTCAACTTTTAAGAAAGAGTATTTGGGGCTGGAGATGTGACTCAGAAGTTAAGAGCTGGTTGTTTTCCTAGAGGATCAAGTTTTGGTTCCCAGCTTCCACACCACAGCTAACAATTGTCTGTAACTCCAGTTCTAGAGGATTCAGTGCCCTCTTCTGGCCTCCATGGGCATTGCACACATCATGCAGGCAAAACACTCAAACACATAAACTAAAAATAAATAAAATTTAAGACTTTTTTACTTGTAAAATTTTGTGTTTGTGCGTGGGTAAAGGAGAGTTATGTGCATGTGAGTGCAGGTGCTCACAGAAACCAGGAGAGGGTGCTGATCTGATGCAGGTGGAGTTACATGTGGTTGTGAGCCAGCTGACTGCTAGGAAGTGAGTGAGGGTCCTATGCATGAGAAGCATGTGCTCTTAACCACTGAGCCATGTCTCTAGCCCCCAAACTCAATGAAAATAACTTCTTTTCTAGTAAAGTTCCTATGGAACATTTAATTTCTAAGTTTTCTAAATCTGTTATTTTCAATGATGCATCTAGTTTTTGCTATTCTAATTCCCTACAGGGAATAGAATTTTCTTACATTCCTTGCTTTCATTCTTTTCTTTTTTTTTTTTATATGTAAGTCAATTTGTGAAAGTGTTCCATCAGGGGCTGGAGAGATGGCCTAGCGGTTAAGAGTGCCGACCGCTTTTGCAGAGGACCCGGGTTTGATCCCCAGCACCCACATGGCGGCTGAGAACCAACTGTAACTCCAATTCCAGGAGAACTCCAGTTCCAGGGGAATCTGACACCCTCTCCTGACCTCCGCGGCATTGCACGACACAGGTGCACAAACCTACATGCAGACAGTATATTCATACACATACTAAATAAATAAATAAAAATTTTTTTTAAAAAAGAAAGTGTTCCATCAGATAAATTTCATCTTACTCTTACAAGAAAATACAGGTAACTTTGATCACACATTTTTTTTCTAATCACAATGATCTCATAAATATCAAGTTTTATGTTTGTTTTACTTTTATCAGAATATATCCAAAGTATTGAAACTTTAAATTATATCCATCAGATGTACTTAGGCTCCATTTTGCATAATTACATCTATAGAAAAGGAATTTTAAGTCAGTTCCTCAGCATCATGTTGCATCCTAAAATTTCTAAAAAGGCTTTAAAATGTTAGATCCCTCCAAGCCCCCTAGCCTTCGATATCTGCTCTAAAAAGTGAACATACTCTTATATACATGTATACACACACACACACACACACACACACACACACACACACACACACTAATAGAATCCAGAGGCTTCAAAGTGGCCACTTCCTCTTGAAAAGTGACACATGTCATCCCTCCATTCTGCCCCTTGAATTAGAAATCAAATCCGTTTCTGGTTGTTCCTGTGACTTCCTTATTGGCCACATATTTTGAGGTAAACATTAATTTGATCCTGATACTCTGCTCATAATGATTCAGTAACTTGCTCTTTATGAAAAGGCAACATGCGAAGTCCTCAACTCTCAAATTCCAACCCTGTAAAATATGAACATTCTTTTGCAGCTAGGCCTGTTTGCCAGCTTTGAGCATGAGTTTGCCCTTATTTTCCAAGGCTCATTAAGGCCATTTCCCTGACCTGGAATTCCTCTCTACTTAAAAATATCTTCATGTTCCAAGGCCAGATAAACATTTCCACCTGACTGTGATCAAGACATCTTACTTAGTACATGGTAGCGCCTGCCTCTCTCAACCAGCAGCACACATTGTAACATTTTAAGAACCCATCCCTTGGAATTAAAAGAAAACCTTTCCATTTTCCAATATTTAAACTTCTTCCATGTACATTTTTTGATTCACTAGAGGTTAGTAGCTTCTACAACACAGGGACTATGTTTAGGTGTGCAGGGTTCCTTTTTAGTCATTACCAAGGACCTCATCAGCTATTGCTTTAGAATGATTTTGGCACACAATCAGGCTAGATTTAGGACTTACAAAATTTAAAATAAATTTAAATTTCTGTTCAGTTTGGCAGGATAGGATCTTGAAACAGGATGCTTGATTTAGCAAAATAAAGGTATGATATTTCTCAGAGTTGTGAAATGAAACTGCTCTCAGTACAAAACATATAGTTTAAGCAAATTGGTAAATGTAAAAATACAGGCTTCACACCCACTCTGAATCCTCATATATGATAAAAATATATTGGGATCAGGAAAATACATGGTTGAAATTCAATAACATTTGAGGAAATAAATAGAAAATTATTTTTAGATCATAAGTTGTAAGTACAGAATTTTAGCTGAGATTTTGAAAAATCTAGTATCAGAGCTTAAAGTGGTCATGAGGTTTTTTTTCTGCAGATAATATGAAGAACATATTTTTAAGAAAGGTAAGTTAGGGCATAAATATTTTTAAAGAATCACAGTGACATTTAGGGGTGACAAATTTTACTGCTGCCTTTCCATGGACCTTGAGTGCCCAGTAGCAGAGACAGGGCTGTGTCATGGGTTATCTCCCTTTGCAGATGGTCAGTCCTTCTTTTTAAAGTGTGCGAATAAGTGAAAAGAGCTACACAGGAGGGATCTCTATACCAGATTTCAAACTATACTACAGGGCTATAGTCATAAAAACAGCCTGGTACTGGCACAAAAACAGACCTGTTGACCAATGGAACAAAACCGAAGATCCAAATCTGAGCACATACAATTTCAGCCATCTCCTATTTGACAAGGGGGCCAAGAAACCACAATGGAGAAAAGACAGCATCTTCAGCAAGTGGTGTTGGCAAAACTGGATCACCACTTGTAGAAGAATGAAATTAAACCCCTACCTCTCGCCCTGTACAAAAGTCAACTCCAGATGGATTAAAGACCTCAACGTGAAACCCCAAACCCTGAAGGTGATAGAAGAAAAAGTTGGCAGCAGACTATAAGACATAGGCGTAGGAAAAGACTTCCTAAATCAGACAGCAGCTGCACAAGAATTAAGGTCAACAATTGACAAATGGGACCTCATCAAACTCAAAAGCTTCTGTACATCAAAAGAAACAATCAAGGAAGTGAAGAGAAATCCCACAGAGTGGGAGGAAACCTTCACTACAGATACATCTGACAAAGCATTGATTTCCAGAATATATAAACTACTCAAAAAACAAAGAAAAAAGAAAACAAATGACCCACTCAATAGATGGAGCAAAGAACTGAACAGAGACTTCACAAGTGAGGCATTAGAGATGTCTGAGAAACACCTCAAGAACTGTTCAACATCACTAATCATTAAGGAAATGCAAATCAAAACCACTTTAAGATATCATCTCACTCCAATAAGACTGGCTAGGATCAAGAAAACAAATGATACCAAGTGCTGGAGAGGTTGTGGGGAAAGGGGAACACTCATCCACTGCTGGTGGGAATGTAAACTCATACAGCCACTATGGAAAGCAGTGTGGAGAACCCTTGGAAGACTTGGAATGAACTTGCCACCTGACCCAGCCATACCACTCCTGGGCATGTACCCTCAAGACTTACGCCACCACAGAGATACATGCACGGCCATGTTTATTTCAGCTCTCTTCACAATAGCAAGGAGCTGGAACCAACCTAAATGCCCCTCAACTGACGAGTGGATAGAGAAAATGTGGTACATCTACACAATGGAGTTCTATGCAGCAGTAAAGAAAGACGACATCATGAGCTTTGCAGGAAAATGGCTGGAGCTAGAGGACATCATGCTGAGTGAAGTAACACAGTCCCAGAAAAACAAACGATGAATGGTATCCCTCATCTGTGGATGCTAGTGCCAATTACCCAGTTGTAAGTATTTCTTGTGTAGGCCCCCTGAGCTTTTGTACAAAGCAGTTGGGCGTAATTCATTTTGGAAACAACAACAACAACAGAAAAGACTGCATCAAAGAACTGACTGAAACAGTGAACTTCTGCTCAAAACAGTCAACTTCCCCGTGGAAAATATTGAGAAAGACTAAGAGATGAAAAGCATGTTTGGCAGAATGCATGAGCTCTGGCCGGGTGGGGGAATGGGTGGGAACACGGGTCTAGATTTGTTAAAAATAAATAAATAAATAAATAAATAAATAAATAAATAAATAAATAAATCCAAGAAAGCCTTGGAAAACCAAAATACAGCCAAAAACAGTTGATGAGGGGTAGGGGTGTGGAGAGATGGCTCAGCAGTTAAGAGCACTTCCTGCTTAGGTTTGAATCCCAGCACCCACATGGCAGCTAACAACTGTCTATAACTCCAGTTTCAGGGGATCCGATACCCTCTTCTGTCCTCCACAGGCACTGTGTAACTGACACAGGTGCACTTACATACATGTAGGCAATACACAAATAAAATAAAAAATAATAAATATTTTAAAAAGATTATACCACAGGACAGGATTTTTGCTTCTTAGTGAAGATTAGGCATGGAAAAATAAGGTAGGAGGATTAGAAATGTTCATATATGTGCATATATATATGTGTGTGTATATATACATATACATACACACACATACACACACACACACACACACACACACACAAATGCTGGTCAGGACTGATGGCATCAGGCATCTATCTGGACCCAGGATCTAAGCTGAAAAAAAAAAAGAAAAAAAAAAATAAAGTGTGCGAATAAAAGAGTATTCATTTTTCCTTTAATAAAATAAAAGATGACTCTGCTAATTTCTCTACTTCATTGGAAAATTATTTATTTTGCACTTTTACATCATCTCGTCTACCATATATTACTAAAACGCAGTCAATATAAAGAGTGAAAATGAAACACAGAAGCAATGAAAATATATGCTTGATAGAATTGTAAGACAGTTCTGTGCCCCACCCAGGATCACATAAAATGCAGTAGTTGGCGAATGTAAAAGGAACCCAGGCTGTGCTTTGCTGGCTGCCTTGCTGAAACGTAATGTTTGTACTCTCCTGCTCTCGTTCTTCTGCTGTGCCATGAACCCTGGTTGAAGTCCTCCCGTTGAGAAGTCTGGATTGTTTCACACATTCAAATTTCAATTTGCTTCACAACGGGTTTCCTTATGTGCCTCCTATTGGCTCCAGGTTCAGAGGGCTTAAACGGAGCCAAGGCACCATATGGTTTAGGCAGAGGAAGCGTGGTGTCTGCTTCAGGTATGTAGGCATTTGGACGCAGCTCCGCAGTCGTGTAAACACCATTGGGTAGCTGGCGATACTCTGCTTCTAGGAACTCCTGCAAAGGAAGAATTTTCATTTTAGTTTTCTGAAAGCTCTGAATTGACCGCATCCTTCGAGCCTAAAAGCCAGCTGACTCTGAGCACTTCAGGCTTTGCCGGCTGATACCCATGAAAGGGAGGAAGACGGGCGTTGGGATCCCTCCCTCATGACAGTGGAGCGAGTGGCAAGCTTCGTGAAGATGCTGGAGTTAGGGTGGATCGGAAACTTCTGGGTGGGCTCCATATGTACTGCACTCTAACTCATCAGCAATCTCTTATCTCCACATTAAAAAAATTTTATGTTAAATTATGTAGTGTGTGTGTGTGTGTTTCTGTGTGCAAATTAGGGTGCCTGTGGAAGACAGAGGCATTATATTCCCTGGAGCTGGAGTTAAAGACATTGTGAACTGCCCAATATGGGGCTGGGAACGAAACTCAGGTCCTCTGCAATAGCAGCAAGTGCTCCTGCCCCTGTACCATATTTTTGACAAAGACAGGATAGTATTTTCCCTTTGTCATTGATAAGCAGATGGTCTTACAGAAGTGACAAGAAGTATGGTGGAACCAGAGCAGAATGGCTAGCAGCTTGGTTTGGTCTCAGGGTCTTCAACAGTTCTGGAAAATAATCTCCTGTGGCACTAAAAATGAACTCTATGTGATGGAGAAAGAGGTCTAACACTGGTAAAATATGACTAAAATATGACTACCCTAAAGACGATAGTCCCAGGTGGTGTAGAAATTACAAATCAGACCCTGAGCTGAGGTGTTTCAATGATATGTTTAGAATGTCCCTCGTTTTCTTCAGGTGTAAAATGAATAGTGATTTTTTTTTGGTGGGGGGTAACATCCACTTGACAGTCTAAGTGAATTGTGTCTCCAGGATGTGGTCTTCTTGGAAAGAGATACCAGATTATAATCTTAAACTATTGAGAGGGCATGGGGTTGAACAGAAGGATTAGGTGCCAAACTTGCTGATGGCTTTTTCACTGGTGGGAGGAGAAAGGGGTGACATGGAGGTCTGAGGTGCTAGAGAAGGTGGTGGTCACTGTGACGCTGCTGGGCTGGGGAGGTCAGAGCAGATGGACACAGAAGAGTCAGGTGTTATGTGAGCAATTATTTGAGGACAGATATTAGAGGCCCACAGATAAAGCCAGTGTTAAAATGGTGATGACCATGTAGGGGAGGCCATCATGTTCAGTCATGCCAGCCCAGGATATGACTATGTGACACAGGTGCTGTTCAGATAGTCTTTAGTGAGAAAGACAGCACTTTGGACTACTAGTGCTTTGTCTTGTCCAGATAACAAACTCCTTTCTGATAGCTACTGAAAATGTGCAGTAGCATGGAAAAAATTGCACATACAGGTTGAGCACCCCTAACCCAAACCCTGAAATCCAAAATTCTCCAAGCTTTTTGAGTACTAATCCCATGTCCCAAGTGGAAAATCCCATACCCTGATGTCATTTGATGCACTGCAGTCAAAATGCAAATGAATTAAAATAGCATATAAAATAACCTACAGCCCAAGTTTATAAGGCATATGAAACTGATGAATTTTGTATTTAAACTTGGGTCCCATGCCTCAAATATCTCATGACGTATATGTAAACATTCTAAAATCAGAGAAAATTCAAGACATTTCTTGTCCCAAGCCTTTCAGATCAGGGATCATCAATGTGTATCAAGAGAGAATTGAATCTGAGGACAGCCTCTCCTGGTACACTTTGCAGCAAAAGGATTAAAGCTTACCTGAGACTTCTCAGCAGTGGCAAAGGCATACATTTCTTCATCTCGAAGTACCTTCAGCCAGTCCTTCTCAATCTCTCTATTGAGTGGCAGGCCCTTTTCTAGCCTGGAAGTACAGGAGAAGATGAATTCTTCCTTCTCCCTGACTTCCTTTTGGAGTTCAATTGTCAGGGCTTGTTTCATGGACAGTTCAGCAACAAGAGCCATCATTTTCTCAGTAGCATCTTTGATCATTCTTTGGTAGCCATTCATCTAGAATTGAGGAGCCCAAAGCTTAGTTAGTATAGTATGTTCCATTAAGAAGGGGAGAAAACAGCGGATTACTGGCTATCTGTGGTAGGGCAGTCTTGCCTGAAGGAAACAGGGAATAATTGGGATTTTAGAGACAATCTCCCAGATTTGGTCTCAGGGATTGAACCTGTCCCTAGTGACTTTTCTGTTGCTCTGATAAAACACTCTGATGGAAGAAGCAAATAAGCAAACAGATGAAAGCCTTGGGAAAGAAAGGGTTTGGCTTATGCTTCCAGGTCACTGAAGGCAGGCAAGGCAGGAACTCAAGCAGAAGCCATGGTGGTGCGCCACCTCCTGGCTGCTCTCTGGCTCACTCGCTGGCTTGTGCTCAGCTAGCTTTCTTTTTTTTTTTTTTTTTTTTTTTTTTTTTTTTTCCCTTTTTTCCAGCAGGGTCTCCCTGTAACCCCAGCTGTCCTGGAACTCACATTGTAGACCAGGCTGGCCTTGAACTCACAAAGATCCGCCTGCCTCTGCCTCCCAAGTGCTAGGATTAAAGGCAGCTAGCTTTCTTACGCACCCAGGTGGAGCTGCCTAGGGATGGTTCTGCTCACAGCATGCTGGCTCCTCCCACTTCAGGCGTCAGTCAAGAGGATCTCTTACAGACAAGGCCACAGGCCATTTTGATCAAGAAAAGCCTTCAATGGAGGTCCCTTCTTCTTTCTTTCTTTTTTTTTTTTTTTTTAATGCTTTTTTTTTTTTTTTTCTTTCTTTTTATTTATTTCTGTATGTGTATGAATGTACTGTCTGCATGCAAGTTTATGCACCCGTGTCGTGCAATGCCGCGGAGGTCAGAAGAGGGTGTCGGATTCCCCTGGAACTGGAGTTCTCCTCGAATTGGAGTTTCAGACGGTTCTTGGCCGCCATGTGGGTGCTGGGGATCGAACCCGGGTCAGAAAAGCCTTCGATGGAGGTCCCTCTTCTTATTTCAAGCTGAAAATGCTAACGAGGACAGAACCCAATACTGTGATTATGTAAATAAGAAATAATGAGGAGAGAAGTAAAAAAAAAGTTTATCTAGTTACTAGCTTCTAAAGAGGACAGCGTTGGCAGGACTAGCTGTTTATTTGTAAGAGATGAGGAGGAGAAGGGGTGTCCTTGATGCCCAAGTTCTGCCCCCCTTTTGCCATATTATCAGTTTGAGCCTCTCCAGCTGTGTCAAGGACCTTCCTGACCACACTGAGGTGGTTTGTGTTTCTCTAGTTTTATAAATGACTTCCAGAGACTCTGCTATCAGCTTTGACAAATCATCCTTCACTAAGAGGGGAGTGTATTTTGTAAAAAGAAACATGGAGTATACTCAATTTAGACAAAGTTCATAAGCTTAAATAAATCTGAGCATTCTTATGAGGACAGGTTGTATGTATTACACAACTGCTATTGGACTCCTCAGAGCAGAACTGCAAATTCTCACCATTTTTTTAAAGCTGAATATTTACAGTTGTTTCCTATGTAGCATGCCAGAACCATTTCTAGAAAGGGCTGATGGTTTCCTTGTTCATTCAGGACTTTTAGTCTAGAGCCTAGTACATGCAAGGCCTTAGGGAATTCGAGGGAACCATCACTATCCTCTGGAGCTAAGTCTGGGGGGCATAAGTGTCCACCATTATCAGATAAGATCCTGTACCTTTATGGTGGCATGGCTGTGGACTCATTTGCCTTCATCTGTTTTCTTCTTCCTCGTCCTACTAGACACTGTGAGCTTCGTATGCTATGGACAGTGTGCTCCTTGCCCTTTGTTTCTGCCTCACATGATGTATGCCAATTCAGTAACTGTTGCTGATTGGTTAAACCCTGTACAGGAGAATGCTCCAAGGCACCACAGAGGGCAGGCGAGTGGTGCATCCTCTGTTGTGAATGGATGATGTGGCTGCCTCTTGTGTTGCCAGCCTCCCTCCCACCCAGCTTTTGCTTCTAGTAAAGCATCGGTAGCACTGCACCCGGCAGTCTCCAGTCTCCAGTCCTACTGCCTTAAACATACTCTCTCAGGAGGAGCCAGGCTACTGGCCTTTCTTCGTTAGTCAGCCTAAGAGTTGTATGACTGCTGTTCACTTTAATGGTCCCTTTCCATTTCTGGGTTCTGGGTGAGTTCTGTATTGCAACATTTTCTACTCAGATTCAAAAGAAACTAGAAAGGATTTCACTTTGTATATTGCCTGGCTAAATGAAACTTATAAATTGTCTTTGAAAAGCTTGGGCTTTCTCTCCATGAAATGAAATGAATTCATTCAGGGAGCAGACTGAAACTTGTACTGGACTATTCTCTAAGAGCTATATTTACATGTTGATATGTTTCTTTAGTCATAAAGCTTCAGCTCTCTAGTGCTTCTCAAGAAATGAAGCAGTGTAGAGAATGAAAGGTGATGGAAGAAGCTGGCACAGGGCGGGGCGAGGAGGGGGGTCTCAGGCAGACCTTCTTGGCTAAGAGCAGCGTGTCACCCTTGCAAGTCTCAGTTTTGCTTCTGAGTCTGTTTGTGAGCTGAGACACCTGTTCGTAGATGAAATCCTTCTCAAGTAACTTCTCCTCCTTTTTGGCCAGATGAAGTTCCAGCTACAGTTGGAAATAATTTCAGTAGGAGTTATAAAATAAGTTACATAAGATACAGTCGTCTTCCCTGGTTAGAGCCCTATCAGATCCCCAATCCACAGTAGAGATGCACTGCTTTCTTAGCTGCTAAAATTGCTCCAAAAATGATCTGGATCAAGGCCATGCCAGGACTGCCCACCCCAAACTTCTGGGAGCTCTTCTGTTCATGGTGGACTCTAGGTCTCTAGCTCTTTCTGGTGCCCATGCCACAACTCTTTCCATGCATTCCCATCAGAATGACAAATTAATGTATCTATTTGAGAATTCAACTGATTGGTGCTTGGGCTAGAAGGGGAGGGCACCTTTGGAATCTTGAAACCACTGGATTTTTACTTCTTTTGGAAAGTATCTGAATCAAACTTAGAATTTAAGACTAGATTACAACAAAAAAGGAGGCATTAGTGGTTAGAGTAATAAAAGCTACATCCACCCCATAATGGGAAACAGTATTGAAGGTATCTGTGAGCAAAGAGATACAACTTTAACCAACATTGTTTACCTTATATAGCTTCTTGATAATTTCTTCTTGAGTTAGATCTTTCCCCAGAATGTAGCGGATTCTGTCTTTATTGCTAGGATTTATAAACTTTGTCTCCAGGTCTTTTATTCTGTCTGTACACTGTGAAAACTATGAAACAAGAAACAAGCATCAGCTTTAAATCTAACTCCATAGCTCAGTAAGTCTTCATATTAAATAACCAGGATCTCTAGGTCCTTCATGGCATTCCTGCAAAGGAAGTCGGTGCCTGTCTCTCATTAGAGAGAACACTGAGCTGCAGCAGCCTTTCCCTTGCTTTCCACTGCATGTGATATTCATTGAGTGCTGTGGTTATAAGGCTCAAAACAGAGCCCACCTCCCCAAAGACAAGGGCAGCTTGCATGCA
This sequence comes from Rhizomys pruinosus, assembly GCA_009823505.1. Taxonomy (NCBI): domain Eukaryota; kingdom Metazoa; phylum Chordata; class Mammalia; order Rodentia; family Spalacidae; genus Rhizomys; species Rhizomys pruinosus. Next base: position 1,712,468 of record VZQC01010551.1, on the reverse strand, counting down.
ACAAGCTGCACTCCTTTGTTGGCAGTAGCTTTAATGGCATCCTGAAGAAGAAAGAAATTAACTATTGTCACAACTCACTCTGTGAGGAACAGTCTCAGCCACGTCTATGTTTTGTTAAAGTGCCTTTGAATCAACTATAACTGTTGAATCACTGTACTTGGAAGTGGATGAAGAAATGTGATTCATCCCAAATAGGAGCGATAATCGCACAGTTTTATAGGGAGAGATGTGGAACACAGTGAAAATCCAAAGGCCTTGTTTTCAGCTTCCTTGCCAAATATTTGTGAAGTCAGCCAATCATTTTCCTAAACCCTTGTTTCTTCAATTTTTACATGCAAGAGAAGCCTCAGTCCATGGGGCAAGACAAAAAAATTAAGGACATTAGGCCATGCCCAAGAGTGACACAGGTAGAATTTTAGATTTTTAATTGATGGCTTTCTTCCTTATAAAAGGAATTTTAAATGGTGACATTTTAAAATAGTGACAGAATTTATTACTAACAACTCTTAATGTGCTCTTTGTTTTCTTAATTGGGAAACTAAGAACTAAATGTGATGCTTGCTTATCAGAACTAATGCCTTCATTTAATTTTCCCATTGGATTTTTAAGGAGATACTGTTTTACTTTCCCTGATAAATTCTAGTATAATTCCTTACCATCAGTGTAAAATAAATTATGTAAATAATGTTCCAGTCTATGTTGAGCAGAAGAAAGCTTGAGTTTTCCTGGGTATATTGTCTTTAAAAGTCCATATGGAGATAATAAAGGGGGTTATTAGGAATCTCAGTAATAACAATTTAAAAGTTTGGGAGTAGGTAGGCACAAGTGTGGCCCTCCCTGTTGCACAATAAAACCCTGAAGCCCCCCCCCCCCCCCCAAAAGAAGATAATCCTAGCTAAGCCAGCCAGCCAGGACCCAGCAGATGCTCAGGTAGGTGGGGAAACCACAGGGGATCAGCATGCTAGCACCAGAGTCTTGCCTCAGGGACCAGGCAGGACACCATGCCCTGCCTCCTACATGATTGGCATGGGCAGAGTTGCCCAGCCATGCTAAGCCAGCCAACCAGGAGCCCAGCACACATGCTCAGGGGGCTGGTGCGCAGGCCAAGGGACAAACACCCCCCACCCCCACCCCAATGAGTAGTGGTGCAGAGGATCCAGTAAGCTGGTAGAGTTATGGTGCAGATGAGCCAGTGGGCACAGTGTTAATGACTCTAGGTTGCACAGCAAACATAGAGGAACTGAATAGCAGGAAGCACAGTGAGTGACCAACCAATCCTCCATAATAACATTTGAGACTAGCACCAGAATCCAAACAAAAAATAAACCCACATGCTGAAGCCACAATGAAAAAATAACAACATGGGAAAAGCCCATAATAAATCCACACCCAACTTGACCAGTACTATAGAAGATCCCTACAAGATACCCTGGAAGGAAACCAAGACATGGACCTTAGAAGAATAGTTATAGACATATTCAAAGAAATCAAAGAATATAAAGAACAAATCAGAGAAGTAAGGGGAGAAAATGAAAAACTCAGGAAGGATATAGAAGGGAACAATGATAAACTCTGGAAAGAACTAGAGGGAGAGAATGACAAACTCTGAAAACAACTAGAGGAAGAGAAACACAAACTCTAAAAAGAACTAGAGGTAGAGAAACACAGACTCTGAAAAAGACTAGAGGAAGAGAAACACAAACTCCGAAAAGAGCTAGAGGAAGAGAAACACAGACTCTAAAAAGAACTAGAGGAGGGGCTGGAGAGATGGCCTAGCGGTTAAGAGTGCCGACCGCTCTTGCAGAGGACCCGGGTTCGATCCCCAGCACCCACATGGCAGCCGAGAACTGTCTGAAACTCCAATTTCAGGAGAACTCCAGTTCCAAGGGAATCCGACACCCTCTTCTGACCTCTGCGGCATTGCACGACACGGGTGCACAAACTTGCATGCAGACAGTACATTCACACACATACAGAAATAAATAAAAATTAATAAAAAAAAGAACTAGAGGAATAGAAACACAGACTCTAAAAAGAACTAGAGGAAGAGAAACACAGACTCTGAAAAGGACTAGAGGGCGAGAAGGACACACTATGGAAGGAAATGGAAACACTGAAAAGATCCTGGCCGAAATGAAAAAAGAAATGACCAGCGAAGCAAGGAGCTACAGGTAGAGAATGACAAGCTCCAAAAGGAAGTGGACATACTAAAGAAATCACAGGAAGAAATGAAAAAGGAAATGGAGCTTTCATCCAATCAACAGGAAAGGATGAGAGAAAGCCTCAGAAGAAGAATGGATGAAGCAGAAAATAGAATATCAGATCCGCAGGATAACATGGAACAACTAAAATTCTCAAGTGAAGATTATAAAAGTTAAAAAAAAAAACATAAGAGTGGAATAACCAGGAAATGTGGGATATTATGAAAAGACCAAATATCTGCATCATAGGGATAGAGGAAGGAGAAGAATCCCAAGACAACGGTATTGTTCAGAAACCTATACAAATACAAGAAGCACAAAGAACACCAAATAGACAAGACCAGAAAAGAAAATCCCCATGCCCACATATAGTAGTTAAAACACTGGAAACTCAAAGCAAAGACAAAATACTGAAAGCCACAAGAGAAAAACAAAAATTACATATAAGGGGAAACCCATCAAAATCACAGCTGACTTCTCAGTGCCAACTATGAAAGTCAGAAGAACATGGACCAAAGTATTCCCAGTGCTAAACAACTTTAGATGCCAACCCAGATTACTCTACCCAGCAAAATTGTCAATTATAGTTGAAAGAGAAAGAAAAAATATTTCATGACATAAACAAGATGAAAGAATATATGTTAAAAACCTAACACTTCAGAAAATACTTTAAGCAATTCAAAGAACAGAGGAAAGGAGAAACTATTCCCAAGCAACTAAAGAGAGAAACTAATAAAAGCATAACCGTGTAAATACAAACCTAGACCAAGAATGCAAACAGAATAAATTGAAAGGAAGCAACGCACATCTCTCAATAATGACCTTGAATATTAATGGTCTAAACTCCCCAATGAGAAGACATAGACTGGGAGAATGGATTAGGAAACAGATTCTACCTATATGATGTCTACAAGAAACCCATCTCACCCTCAAGGACAGACACCAACTCAAAGTGAAAGGATGGAAAAAATATTCCAAGAAAATGATACCAAAAAAGCAAGCAGGAGTTGCTATTCTAATATCGGACAAATTAGACTTCAAATTAAAACTAATCAGAAGAGACAAAGAGGGCCACTACATCCTTATCAAAGGAACAATTAACCATGAAGATTTCACAATCATGAATATATATGCACCAAACTCCAGTGCACTGAACTTTATAAACACAGTTCTACAGGATCTCAAGGCACAGATTGATCCAAGCACACTACTAGTGGGGGATTTCAATACCCCACTGAACCCATTAGATAGGTCAACTGGACAAAGAATAAACAGAGAGACATCTGAAATGAACAATACAATATACCAAGTGGACCTCACAGATATCTACTGGATATTCCACCAAAACACTAGAGAATATACTTTCTACTCAGCACCGCATGGAACATTCTCCAAAATTGACCACATACTGGGACACAGAAAACACCTCTACAAATATAAAAACATTGAAATAATTGCATGCATTCTATCAGACCACAGTGTAATAAAGCTCAATATTAACACCAGAATAAAGGCCCACATGGTTTCACAGCAGAATTCTATAAAACATTTAAAGAGGTCTTACAACCATTACTACTCAAACTATTCAGAAGGACACAAACAGACATAAATCTCCCAAATTCCTTTTATGAAGCCAGCATAACTTTAATACTAAAACCAGGCAAAGACACAACCAAAAAAGAAAGCCATAGACTCATCTCATTAATGAATACAAATGCAAAAATTCTCAACAAAATACTTGCAAATCACATACAGACCCACATCAAAAAGATCATCCATCATGATCAAGTTGGATTCATACTAGAGATGCAGGGATGGTTTAACATACGTGAATGAATAAATATCATAAAACGCATAAATGGACTAAAAGACAAAAACCACACAATTATCTCAATTGATGCTGAAAAAGCCTTTGACAAAATCCAGCATCCCTTCATGCTTAAAGTCCTAGAAGGAATTGGATCGGAGGGAACATTCCTGAATATAATCAAAGCCACACATAACAAACCCACAACTAATATCATCCTAAATGAAGAAAACCTAGAAGCATTCCCCTTAAAGGTGGGAACCTGGCAAGGCTGCCCCCTATTGCCACTCCTCTTTGATATAGTGCTTGAAATGCTTGCTAAGGCAATAAGGCAAGAAAAGGAAATTAAAGGAGTACCAATTGGAAAAGAGGAAGTCAAACTATTCCTGTTTGCAGACGATATGATAGTTTACCTGAGGGATGCTAAAAACTCCACCAGGAAAGTCCTAGAAACAATTAAGAGTTTCATTAAGGTGGCAAGATACAAAATTAACCTAGAAAAGTCACTAGCCTATCTTTATACTAACAACAAGCAACTTGAGAAGGAAGATAAGGAGACTTTCCCACTCACAATAGCCTCAAAAAAAATAAAACACCTGGGGTCAAACCTAACCAAAGACACCAAAGATCTCTACAACAAAAATTTTAAACCCCTGAAGAAGGAGATTGAAGATGACATCAAAAGATGGAGAAACCGGGGCTGGAGAGATGGCCTAGCAGTTAAGAGCACTGACTGCTCTTACAGAGGACCCGGGTTCGATCCCCAGCACCCACATGGTGGCCAAGAACCGTCTGAAACTCCGGTTCCAGGAGAACTCCAGCTCCAGGGGAATCCGAGACCCTCTTCTGACCTCCGCGGCATTGCACGACACGGGTGCACAGACCTGCATGCAGACAGTACATTCATACACATACAGAAATAAATAAAATTAATAAAAAAATATTTAAAAAAAAGATGGAGAAACCGCCCATGCTCATGGATTGGAAAAATTAATATAGTAAAAATGTCCATTCTAACCAAATTAATATACAGATTCAATGCAATCCCAACCAAAATCCCCATGAGTTTCTTCACAGACTTGGAAAAATAATTCTTAAATTCATATGGAAAAACAAAAGACCCTGAATAACTAAAGCAGCCTTGAGCAAAAATGCAATACAGGGGGGATCACCTTACCAGACTTCAAGCTATACTATGAGGCTATAGTCATAAAGACAGCCTGGTACTGGCACAAAAACAGACCCGTTGTCCAATGGCACAAAATTGAAGATCCAAACTTAAACTCATACAATTTTAGCCACCTCATATTTGATAAAGGGGCCAAAAAATCTCATTGGAGGAAAGATAGCATCTTCAGCAAATGGTGCTGGCAAAAGTGGATCACCATATGTAGAAGAACAAAATTAAACCCCTACTTCTCACCCTGTACAAAAATCAACTCCAAGTGGATCAAAGACCTCATCTTGAAACCTGAAACTCTGAAGGTGATAGAAGAAAAAGCTGGCAGCAACCTACAAGACATAGGCGTAGGAAAAGACTTTCTAAATCAGACAGCAGCTTCTCAGGAAATAAGGTCGACAATTGACAAGTGGAAACTCATTAAACTCAAAAGATTCTGTATAGCAAAAGAAACAAGGAAATGAAGAGAAAACCCACAGAGTGGGAGGAAATCTTCACCAGTGATACATCTGACAGAGCATTATAAACTTCCAGAATATATAAACTCCTCAAAAAACAAAGAAGTAAGAAAACAAATGACTCACTCAAAAGATGGAGTAAAGAACTGAACAGAGACTTCACCAGTAAGGAAGTAAAGATGGCTGAGAAATATTATAAAAGTGCTCAACATTTTTAATAATTAAGGATATGCAAATTAAAACCATTCTAAGATATCATCTCACTCCTATAAGACTGGCTAAGATCAAGAAAAAAGACACCAAATGCTGGAGAGGTTGTGGGGAAAGGGAAGCTCTCATCCACTGTTGGTGGGAATGTAAACTCGTACAACCACTGTGGAAAGCAGTGTGGAGAACACTTAAAAGACTCAAAAAATGAGCCTACCACCTGACCCAGCCATACCACTCCTGGGTATATACCCACAAGACTCATCCTACTGCAAAGATACATGCACATCTATGTTTCTTGCAGCTCTCTTCACAATAGCAAAGACCTGGAAGCAATCCAAATGCTCCTCAACTGAGGAGTGGATAACAAAAATGTGGTACATCTACACAATGGAGTTCCATGCAGCAGTAAAGAAAGTTGACATCATGAACTTTGCAGGTAAATGGATGGAACTTGAAGCTATTATGCTAAGTGAAGTAGCAGTCCCCCCAAAACAAACAGGGAATGGTTTCCCTCATTTGTGGATGCTAGTACCAAATCCCCAAATTGAAAGGCAAGCTGAGCAATGTTATTGTTATATTTCTTTCTAACTGAAAGCAACTGTGATGTTATAATGTGAATCTCTTAATGAGCCCTAGATTTAACTTACCACTTACTTTCAGACATAGTAATTAATGTATATGGGTGGAAGGTATATATTCATATTTGAGAGTAATATAAAATTAAAGGGAAAAATGTGAACTCCTAAACAAATATTAGCATTAACATACAGTTTATTCCTGGAGGACATAATTCTGGTACACATATGATGTTTATATAGGCATACTTTGGAGCAATACAATAGAGAGGGAACCACAACAACATAAGGACTGGGTCAAAGAATGGACTGGTATAGTTAAATTCTGCCCAAAACAATAAACCTTTGCAGAGAAAAACTTGACTGAGAGAAAGATGCAGGCCATGTATGGCAGAAGGCATGATCTGAGGTGGGGTGGGGGAAGGGAAAGGGGAATATGTCTAAACTGAACTGAAAAATGATGTCTGAAATACACAAAACATCAATAAAAGTATTGTATTTTTAAAAAAGATAATCCTCTGAGGTCTTAAAGTATTTCATGAGGCTTCCAGGATCCCTAAAATGGGGCTGTATTACAAGAACCAGGAGAATAAGACTCATGACCATTCTTCAATTAGTGTGTTGGATAATTAAAATTTATATAATTTAAATTTCAAAGCACATGAATTTCCATGTGCCCACATCTCAGTTGCAGCAACTCTCAGCACACTATCAGCACACAGCCTCTCTGATTTCATCTGTGCCCTTGTCTTCCAAGCACCTGCTGAATTAAAGTTAGTCCTATAGTAGCAAACTTCCCTTTACATTTCTCTCTACCCATAGCTCAGTGCAGTTTTCAAAACTCATGAGAGATGTTTCTTTGTGCAGTGGATGGTGGTTAAGGCAGGAACTCATAACTGGTCAAAGTGCAGAGAGTAGGTGTCAGTGGAGTGCTCTGTGTCACATCTCCTCTCTCAGAAACCATCATGGAAGAGGGAGTGGAAAGACGGGAAAAGGCAGAGTCAGGGAGGGCCAGTGCGAAGCAGTGTCATCTAGACATGATGGAGCCACTGCACTCAGAACTCACAGCAACCGGGCTCGCCTGCATGACACCTGCATAAGATCAAGCCAGTTAACATTCTGGCATGAGGTAGGAAAGAGTTCAGGAGCCCCCACCCCTAACTGAGGAGCAAGTAGCATTTTCCTTCAAAGACCAAGACTACCAAACATTATGCTGGGTAAGGTGGTATACACTGGTAATCTGAAATCTTGGCACTCAGGAGGCTGAGGCAAGAAGGTTGCCAGGAATCTGAGACCACCCTGGGCTGCACAGGGAGTACCAGACCAGCCAGAGCTACATAGTAAGACCCTTCCTCAAAATTCAAAGAGACTAAACATCAGAGCTAGAGGTCCTCAGATTCTCTCCAGTGAACATCAATGGAGTTCACTTCAGGTAGTGAGAGCCTAGACTACCCAGATGTGGAGCTACGAGAAAGAGGAAGCAGAGCTAAGTCCTGGGACAGTCCAGATTCCAAGTAAGGTAGAACATGCTTCTTGAGATAAAAGACCACGTAGCTCAGATTCTGGAAGCCCCCTCCTGCAGCAGGGTTTGAAGACACCTTCAAACATGACCCCACTCACAGGTTCTTCCTGTTCTGGGAGTGGCAGGGCTGGCTTCAATGCAAGAACACAGACGATCTACAAAAACTAAAGCAACTGGCCTCAGGCGGCCTGACCGCTCACCCACCTGAATCTGGAGCACAGCCAGGTCAGCGTCCAGTGCCCTCTTGGTTGGCAGTAGCTTCTGTGTCACGGAAATCTGTCTTTGCTTCTCAGCGACCTTCAGTTTCAGGAATCGGATCTTTTCTTCCAAGATGTGTATTTCGATTTCCCCATTTAGTTTCATCTTCTCTTGGATATTTATTTTTTCATAAAAAATGCACACTTCTTCTTCCCGCTCTATCAGCTGAACACCACTGTGTCAAATTCAGAGGAAGAATCTGAGGGGTGTGGAGGCTTCTGTCTTAGTGAGTATGGTTCCCTCTGGATTTGGGCTCAAAATATATATCAACAGAACATAACTCCAGAGGACAGTGGTATTTGCCAGTGGATTTCTGAGTAGACTATACATACTGGATTTTTTTCTGGCCTAAGAGGGCTAAGCATCTCTGCTCTGAGGCCAATGATAGCAAGCCAACATGACAGGCTGGGCACAGTGGCTCAATAAGTCCCAAAGGTTTTCTGGGATGGGAGAGAATGACACTCCCAATGCATGAACAAAATGACACTGAAGTCCGATTTTCTGCAGACCCTTTTTTGGGACAGACTTGCCAACCAAAGCCTGGCCAGAAGTCACCAGGCAGGGGGCCAGTGAATGTGTTTCTGGAGTGAGTCTGCTCTATATAAGTCAACAGGGTCATTATGTTTTCTGAATATTGAATGTTTCTGGTGCTGGTTTCCCCATAATCTGCCCTTTGTAACCATGTTGGCAGGTGTGGGTGAGAATACTCCTCCTTGAGAAGAAACCATTGAAAATACACAAAGAGAATTTTCTATCATGGGCAGCTTTGATCTAACCAGGGCCTGGGAACACACTGTTTGCCCACAAGCTTTGGCTTGTGCCAGGAGCCAAATAGGATTTATTTTAACCCAGAAAACCCAGTCATCAGCCATTTGAAAAAGTGCTATTTCTTGTTGCTGGGTGTGGTGGCTCACGCCTTTAATCCTAGCACTCTGGAGGCAGAGGCAGGCGGATCTTTGTGTGTTCAAGGCCAGGTTGGTCTACTGAATGAGTTCCAGGACATTTGGAGCTACAGGGAGACCCTGTCTCAAAAAGACAAAAAAAAGAAAAAAGAAAAAGTGCTATTTCTCAAGGATCCAAAGATCTTCCCACAGCATCTGCATACCCATTTACCCCAAAGTGTCACCTTCAATTGTTTCTAAGTCTCCCCCCTCCTCCCTCTAATGTGCGCACGGCTGTATATGGCTAGCCTTAGCTCTCTGTTCTTCCTTACTTCTCTGTCGAAGGCTCTCCTATGGTCAAGTTCTTTCCACAAAATGCCAGCAGCATGTTTACCATCTTGTACCCTCTGGCCCAGCACGCCAATGCTTTACATGGAACAGCACATAAATTTCATGAAATTTGAATTACTACAGGGCTCTACAGTCCCACATTCCAATTTCTTAGAGCCCAAGCTGGGAAACTGCTAAAACACACAGCTCAGAAGAAATGAGAAATAAGGCCACTCCTCAAGGTCTTAGTTACTTATGGGGAAAATGAACTTGGAGAATGTGCTGATAAATAGAAGACCCGGATGGACAGCCATTCCAAAGACTGATGTCGGCTAATACGGAAAGAACTCCGTGTCTGACAGAAGTCTTTGATCTTCAAATGTCCCAAACGCTCCTCTTTGTTTCTCTTCCACTGAAAGCTGTGCCTTGTTTTCCGGCAAAACACACAGCTCCCTCTCAAGGTTGATGAACCCTGAACATCCTGCTATTCGCCAAGCCCGACATGTCTGCACAGGACCCCTGGCGCTCTCCTCTCTCTGCAGTCCCAGGTCTTACCTTTCGTTCCTCCGCTGGACGGCCCTCTCATACTTCTTGCGGAGCTGCACCATCTCCTCTTCGATCAAGGTGATCATAGCGGCCAGTCTGTCCATGCTGTTTAACTGCGCTTCCTTCTTCTCCTTCATCTCTTGAAGTTTCGTGGTGATTTTGCAGACATCGTTTTGCAGGCTCTCCCTGATGGTTACGTTGTTGGAGTGTTTCAGCATGGAATTTTGCAGCTTTCTTTTAAAATAATGAGACAGTGGGGAGGAGGAGTCATTGTTTTCTTTCAATGACGATGATGGAAACAGTGTTAAACAGCACTTCCTCAACAGACCCTGGTAATAAGATCCTTATGACATGATGCCTTCAGCACTTAGTGGCAGCTTCTCTGTCACAGATCCTTCCTCTAGCCAGATGAGGGACTCTGCTGCTGTCAGCACTGTTGGGCTATCCTCTTTTGTGAGAGGACAAGCCTGGAGTCACTCATTGCCTCTCAGGGGACTGCTGTAAGGATGGAGGTGCTTCTACTGGGAATGTCTACTGGACCTGAGTTGGCACCTGACTCAGTGGAGGATTGTGATTTGGCCTGGATAAAAGCACAGTCTGTGAATGGTACTTTACTTTCTGGTTGGGTAAGAATCTGAGTAGGAAACTGTATTTTTCTTTCCAACCATACTCTTCAAAAAAATCTATTTGGCAATGTTTGAACTGAAGTCAAATGGACAGTAATGGCCAACAGAAAAATCCAGGTTACACAGTCTCAGGAAATCTGTGACTAGCCTCCGTGGAAGAGTCCAGTAGAGCCTGGTGTGTGGTAAGCAGTTCTTAAAGCTACTGTTTGCCAGATGCCCTTCTCAGTAATCTATTTCATAGACAAACTCGGTCAGTAATTGTAAAAAGTCCTATAAAGTTGGTGCCTGCCTTTAATCCCAGCTCTTGGGGGGCAGAAGCAGGCAGATCTCTATGAATTTGAAGCTAGCCTGGTCTACATAGTGAGTTCCAGTTTGGCTAAGACTTGGGAGACCCTGTCAAACAACAACAACAACAACAACAACAGCAACAACAACACAACAATAACATCACCATGAAAATCCTACAGAGTAAGGACTGTGTATATGGGAAGCAAGCCCAGAGGACCAAGGCAGCGTGTGGACAACCCCACAGCAGCAAGTGGCGGGGCTGGGAGCCGAGTCTAGGAAGCCATTGCTCTTAACCATAGGCACATCCAGGCTTGAAATCTATAACCACGGGGCTCTGCCTAACAACTTGATTGTTTTCCTAATGGAGCAAATGAAAATCAGTAAGTCATCACAGGAAAGTAGTTTTCCGTTACAGGCTCCTAGCAGAAACATAAGCATGTGTGTTCGGGTGCTTGGATTTTTATCTGTGAAGCAGTGTTTAAACAGAGTTTTCTCTCTCTCAAAGACTTCTTCTCTATTTCATGATCTCCGGGACAGTATAGATATTCAGGGATATTGTAGACATGCCAAGATGCTCTAGAGTTCTAGTGAGACAAGGCTTAGAAAGGACAATGATCACTATGACTTACCTTTCTTGAGTAACTGTGCTGTTTCTTAAAATTTCCAGTTCATTCAATGACATTTTGTGCCTTTCTCTTACTTCATTCACTTTCTGATGAGCTTTATGAAGTAGGTTAACACACTTGTTTCTTTCATTCCTAATTGTATCATACAATTTAGCAAACTCTTTGAGTCTGTGAAAATATAAAGTGGTTTTTGAAACTTAGAAAATAAAAATTCCCTTTCCTCACAATTAAACAGATAAATATTCAGATTTTTTTTTTACCTCCGATGAATTTCACGTTTCCTCTTCTTGTATAGTCTGATTTCCAAATCTTTTGTTTTTATTTCCTTAATAACATTGGTAAGTTTTTGCTGAAATGTAAAAATTATATATGAAATGAACAATAAGCAGAAAGTGGGGTGTACTGGTTCACACATGTAGGATGTATTGGTTCATGTGGGTGTACTGGTTCATGCCTGTAGGATGTATTGGTTCATGTGGGGTATACTGGTTCATGCCTGTAGGATGTATTGGTTCATGTGGGGTGTACTGTTTTATGCCTTGCCTGTAGGATGTATTGGTTCATGTGGGGTGTACTGGTTCATGCCTTGCCTGTAGGATGTATTGGTTCATGTGGGGTGTACTGGTTCATACCTGTAGGATGTATTGGCTCATGTGGGGTGTACTGGTTCATGCCTTGCCTGTAGGATGTATTGGCTCATGTGGGGTGTACTGGTTCATACCTGTAGGATGTATTGGTTCATGTGGGGTGTATTGGTTCATGCTTTGCCTGTAGGATGTATTGGTTCATGCCGGGTGTACTGGTTCATGCCTATAAGATGGCCACAGCTTCCCCTCCCTTAGTCATCCTCTCTCAGCCTCCTTTTCCAATTCCATGGTCTGTCTCCCCTCCCCCTTTTTGTTCTACTGGAACACAGTTATCTCATGTGCTCTATTGGGCTTTCACAATGTCAGCTAGAGCGTTGAGCAAGGTTGAGTGGTCCTCACCATCTGACCTCTCCTGCTCTCTTCTTTATCACTGACATCCCCTTCTTGTCTCTGTCCATCTTGCTGAATGCCTTGTTCTCAAATGTTACGGTGTCTGATTAAACAGTGAAATAGGACTTGGAAGACTTCGCTCTGGGTGTGTGATTCAGACCTTTGTCCTCTGATCTTCTCTACAAAATCTACTGAATCTCAGTGCTCATCAGTGCTCTGGTGTATGTGAGTTCTTTCTGGGGACTGAGAGAAAATGCCATCCCATGGAAACACAGAATGAGAACAAAAGTTGCTTGGTTCATATAAATGCATAAAGTCTACTTCAGTAATAGTTTATATCATAGTTTTTGTTTATTTATTTGTTTTACTTTTTGAGACAGGAACTCACTATGTAGCACAGGCTAGACTTGAACTCACTGTCCTCCTGTGTCTATGATGCACACATTTTTGGCTTTTTTATTTAGCAGGAGATCAAACCCAGTGCCTTGCACATACTAGGCAAGCACTGAGCTATATTTCCAGTCCAAATTTACTTTTAACAAAGAATTTCTGGATATAATCTGGACATAATGCTTATATTGAACAACTGATTCTAATGTTAAAATTTTAGCTACTATGATGTGGCATGTGGCACTTTGTAGAAGTCTGGGGAAATTATGGGATAAGGCGGTAAGTAGCTAAGAGCATCCTGTGTTGGTTTCAGTGATGCGCATCTCACACACTTGTATAAGCTATAGTCATCCCACAGCAAATCACAGCAGATTCTCTTTGTGGCCCATGTGGCTGGCAGGACTGGCCAGTAGAGATGCCAACCTCACTCTTCCTGTTCAGATCTTCTGGTCATTGTAATTGATAAGTAGTTCGTTTTTTAACTTCTAGACTGCTGACTATTGATAACAGAATTCTGCGATTTTTTTCAGTATATGACTGAGTATTATTTAGGGAAAACTGGGATTTGAAGGAGATTTTAATCACTGCTTTCAAATTGATAAGAATTAAAATAAGCCCCCCTTGAGCTCTGTAGTAATTAGTGGCTATGAAAGCATAGTTACCTGGGCTTTCAGGTAATCCTTGCATTTTTGTTCTACTTCCTCAGTTTTGATGTGAGTCATTTGGACAAGGTTGAACACCAGGTCTCGCATACTTTCTTGCTCCTTTAAAAGCTTGTTTTCTTCTGCAATTTGTTGTTCTACTAGCCTTCCCTCAGCTTCTGATAGAGCTTTCTTTTGAAAAACATGAGAATTGTTATTTATTTTTTGATGGGGCACAGTAAAGTATTGCACTATCCTTTTATTTCCTTTGTAAAAGTTCAAAAAATTATATCTACTATCTTTGCTCCAGTTTTTAGTTTACTTTATAAATGATGCAAACTAGTGGATTAATATAATAGAAAATTTTCCTACTATGTTTTCAAGTGGCTATAAAAAGATATATAAAAGCAGGGCTGGAGAGATGGCCTAGCAGTTAAGAGTGCTGACTGCTCTCGCAGAGGACCCAGGTTCGATCTCCAGCACCCACATGGCAGCTGAGAACCATCTTTAACTCCAGTTCCAGGGGAATCCGACACCCTCTTCTGACCTCCGTGGCATTGCACAACACGACACGGGTGCACAACACATAAAAAAATAAATAAAATTTTAAAAAGACATATAAAAGCATGCTTTATGCTGAGTGGTTAAGAGTACTGGCTGCTCTTCCAGAAACCAGGGTTCAATTCCCAGAATCCACATGGTGACTAACAACCATATATAATTCCAGTTCCAAGGGATCCAGAACCTTCTTCTAATTTCCACAGGCACTGTACATATAGGTGCACACGCACGCATGCAGGCAATATATTCATACACATAAAATAAAAATGATAAAATATTTTTTAAAGTATGGCTTAAAATTTGAAACTATACACTGATTAAATTGAATATTGTTAAATTTGAGTGTACTCAATAGCCCCTTTATTTAAAAATCTCATTAGTCATTTCAAACACATCTTTTTCCTAAAAAACAATGGAATGAACTTTTAGGTGAGCATTTAATGGGAGCATCATTCAGTACTAGAACCCTTGGCTAGCTTGCCTGAGTTCAATCCTCGGCTCTCCCTCTATCACAAAAAAGAAGTGTTTTATTTTATCAAATAAAACTCCCAGCAGATTTTCCTGGTTTAAGGTCTCAGGCATTTCGAGTCTCTCCTCTGTTTTGAAGTACAAACAATACCATTATGAACTGTACTCAACTTTGATTTCTCTCTAGTGCTCCTGTGATACATTTTGTGTGAGTGTGTGTGTGTGTGTGTGTGTGTGTGTGTGTGTGTGTGTGTTTTAAGTAGGGTGATATTTTCTCTAACAGCATATTTTTACTGCCCAAATCAATACATATTAATTGCACATACTATGCATATTAATGAGTTTCCCTATGACAGTTCCATACAGACATATGATTTGATGGTGTCTGCCTGCTCACCTTCCCACCCCTATCCTACAGCACTCCCTAGCACAGTGACTCACTAATTGACATAGTTTTGTGGAGGATTTAAAAACATAGCTCTGAGTTAGAAACATGAGTGAGTGCTGATATTAACCTGTTGGCTCAAATTCCTCCTTGCTATTTCCACTTCTTTTTGGAGCTCTTTCCTTCTTTCGGGCAACAGAAAGTCATCTTTAGGGATAGCTTCCATCTGGGAATCAAAATGTAAATAGATACTTACACAATAAAAAAATGTTCAATGCCATGTAGCCAGCCCCACAAGATACTTTTTGAAAACGGCAGACAAATCATGATTCACAATCTTACAGGAACTTCCTCTTCTGATTATTATTTATAATATCATAGCTAACGAAAATATAAAGATATATCCAAAATAAATGACTCATTAGCTACAAATTTTTTATCCTTTAGAAGTAAATGATAGCTAACATTTATTGAGCTTTGACTAAATGTGTGGTGAGAGTCTAAAGACTCAGATGTGTGATCTTATTTATTCCTTACACATGCTGTGAGCTGTCCAGTCATTCAGATGAAGAGAATGAAGTATGAACGTCCTCTGCCCCAAGTGGGGCTTCAGTAGGCTGTCCCTTCAGCTCTGCTCCCAAAGACCAGGGAATTTGCATATCAACGCTGCCCGGGACCCAGAAGGCTCATAAGAATTGAGAGAGAATCAGGAGAGTTGACTCACCATCTACTTTATCAAATAAAACTCCCAGCAGATTTTCCTGGTTTAAGGTCTCAGACATTTTGAGTCTCTCCTTTGTTTTGAGGTACAAACAATACCATGATGAACTGCACTCAATTTTGATTTCTGACCAGTGCTCCTCTGATACATTGTGTGTGTGTATGTGTGTGTGTGTGTGTGTGTGTATGTGTGTGTACCTGAGCCTTAATAACTAAGTGTTCTCTCTCTCTCTCTCTCTCTCTCTCTCTCTCTCTATATATATATATATATATATATATATATAGCTTTTAAATGGATTTTTCATTGATAATTTTACACACGTATATGCATTCTAGTTAAATTCTCTATAAAGCCCAGCCCTCTGGTTTCTGCAGAATTACATATGCATGGTTTGTAGAAAAGGTTAATAAGGCGAGCAACTGGTAGCAGAGCTGGATGGATGCCTAGTGAACAACCATTTTGACCTTATTAGCAGAACTTCAGTGCTGTTCCAAGTTGTAGTGTTATCCAGAGTCCTTAGACTGCATTGCAACAGAGGGTGATTGTATGAGCCAGGATGAACCATATGAAATGGAAGTGGAAGTCTCGTGGGTAGAGATACTGAGAAAGTGACTATTTTCATATTAAAAAAAATAGAGTCATCCAAGCCAGTTCTCACTTCTTGCAGACCAGCCATCTTGTGACTATGGGGACCATCTGGAGACTAAGAGAAACAGTAAGGATGACCAAAAGAAGCTGAAAGAACTCTGGACTTGTGTGACATAAAATTACTCAGTATGCCTCTGTCTGAGATTTATTATGCAAATAAAATGCCCCCTCACCCTATTTAGTAAAACCACAATAATTCCCCATGACTTGTAGAAACCAAATTGCAAGCCTAACTGGTGTATCTTTTAAAAGGAAATCTTATGATAATCTGGAAAATAGGCTGGAGTCAGGTCGAAGTCTCCATTGAAGTGAAAGAGAAAACATCTATCAAGTATCAAAGTTCTAATTACATGATCTAAGGTGACTTGAGATATTTGTGATTTACTTAGAGGTTAAGATTGCATGCATTAGCAAGTTTTATAAGGTTATATGTTTTAGTTCTTAGGTTTTTTATTTCATGTTTTAAAAATGTGTTTATCATAACCAAACAATAGAAATGCATAAAATAAAAAAATAAAGCACCATCCACACCCCACCTCTGCTGACCGTGCTATGCCCAGAAGTTGCTGTTGATGACTTTCATAGCTGTTCTTCCAGATATTGTCAATGCATGAAAAATCATCCATAGCTTTCATAAAGGCAAAAAAATTACACACCATTCCATTGCAGTACACATTCTGGCTATTTGGTACAGTATAAAATGTAATATTTGACAGTTTTCTAAAGTCTTCCAAACATTTGTGAGGCTGTGTCTTCAGTTCTGAGAGTGTCTCTCCATATGCTCAAATGCCATGGGCAATAAATAAAAAGAAACCTCTCTCTAGGGGAAATTCTAAAGACTACCCAGAGCCCGTGTGTCCACTATTACATCTTTCTCTTTGGGATCGCATACAAGTATGAGATGTGCAATGGGAGTGTTAACCTGACTCTCCCTGTTTCAAGTGTTGCCAGATGTGGGCAGTGGCCAGGAGAGGCCATCAGGTCAAAGGGGAACTTAGATGCCTTGCTGAAATTATAGGAAAAAAGCAACAACAACTTTATTTTCTTTTTGCTTTCTTTTTTGTTGTTGCAATCAATGAAAGAAGAGAATTTTAATGCATTTAAAATGTGTAGTTTTGGGGGCTGGAGAGATGGCCTAGCGGTTAAGAGCACTGACCGCTCTTACAGAGGACGCGGGTTCCATCCCCAGCACCCACATGGCGGCTGAGAACCGTCTGAAGCTCCAATTCCAGGAGAACTCCAGTTCCAGGGGAATCCGAGACCCTCTTCTGAACTCCGCGGCTTTGCACGACACGGGTGCACAGACTTGCATGCAGACAGTACATTCATACACATACAGAAAGAAATAAAATAAAAAAAAAAATAAAAAAAATAAAATGTGTAGTTTTGTATTCTGTGGGTGGTACACAACTCTAATCCTAGCATTTGGGAGGCACAGGCAGGCAGATCTCTGTGGAATCTAGGCTAGCCTGATCTACTCTGGGAATCTAGGCCAGCCGGGGTTACAGGGAGAGTCTGACTCAAAAAAAACAAACAAGAATCACAATGATGCTGAACTTTCTCAATAGTGACTCTGCAAGCTAGAAGACAACCATCCAATGTCTTTAGTCTGAGGAAAATTACTTCTGCTGAGATGCTATTTCTAGTTAAATATTAATTATCTATGCTGCTAGTGAAAGGAAATATTTTTCTAACATGGATTTTTCTGAAACACAAGTTATTCTGCACTCTCATTTTCTCGGGAAGTGACTGGAAGGCATGCTTTCCCTACCAGAGGGCATGATTCAAGAGAGAGAGAAAGGGACACATGGAACCAAGGACCCAACACAGAGGAGTGGAGGGTCACCGAGATGACAGGGTATGGGTCCCGACATGAGTGTGTGGCAGGAAGCACATAGAGACGAGCAGCCAGAGCCTGAGACTCAGCAAGGCAGCTCTGCCATCCCCGATGGACTGGCACTCCCAGCCAGGCCTTAGTGTTCTGTTCAATGTCAACATCTTCACAGAACAGCAACTTTGAACAAACCCACTCTGTAATTCGGATGGACGAAAACAAAAGCGAGAGCACTCCAAAACTGTGTCAGAATAAAAACAAAACATGAACATCGCCCAAGCCGCAAAACGTCGTCCATTCCCCAATTACAGCTTTCCTCATCTATTCTTCTCTCTTCCTATTACTAGCTAAGATTTAGTAACATGGTCAGTGAAGGAAGAGGATTTTAATTCATTTAACATTTTTAGTTTCCTATTCTGTGGGTGGTGCCAGGTATGGTGGTGTACATGTTTAATCCCGGGCCTTGAAAGGCAGGGGCAGGTAGATATACACCATGCACCCAAATTTTGTGAATCCTTTCTAATGCTCTCTACTGAGACTTCCTATAATTCTTCATGGTGTGTTCTCCCTTGCTGAAATGTGAAATAAAGGTAGCTCATTCAATTACAAGTGTGTTCTATTGGTCTCTGGCTAGATATCACTGACAAGGCTCAGAAGTCAATTTTTCAAGAACATTAAATGAATAGAGTATCAAATGTGTTTTGATAACAGAAATCTGTGCAGTTAGAATTTGACTTAAATTATATATATATCATATATATATAATTTAATTGTATAATATTTATACAATTAATATTGTATAATAATTTAACAATATATATCATATATATTATTTTATTTAACAAAAATATTTATACAATTAATATTGTATAATAATTTAACAATATATATCATATATATTATTTTATTTAACAAATAAAATATTTAACAAATATTTATTATTTTATTTAACAAATAAAATAATATATATAATATATATATATATATATATATATATCATATATATATATATCCAGGATGCTTGTAAATTTCCAGAAACCTATAATTTTGTAGAATGGGCAATTATGCATTTAATATATGACTTGGGTATGTAGAGCCCAAGTCATATATTAAATGCATAATCCATTTAATTCATTTTCTATGTTCATAACAATGTAAAGTAAGTACCAAATTCTGAACTAAAATTACAACATGAGAATACTTGTTGTATGGAGAAACAAAAGATGTGTGCTGTAAACAAGGATCCAAAAGAGAGCAAAGGCCTTGTCTTTTGTAGTGGAAACTGCAAGTTCAGCTTCCAAACTGAAAACTTGAGCAGTTGAATCACCAGCATGTTACATGTAATGTGTGGTTTGAAGCAATTTCAAAGACCCAGCTGAAGGAATAGCATTGGATTAGGAAGACGACTTGACTAGGAAGAGGAACTTCTTTCTTTCCAAGCTTGGGGTAGTCACACAGTACTCAGTTTCTGAATTCTTCACACCATGTAGTCACTATAGGCAGCTGCCACCTGCTGTAGCCCAGAATGAGTTAATTTAAATCTAAACCAGGCAAAGACACAAACAAGAAAGAAAACTATAGAGTTAATTTAAAACAATACAGAAGTCAGGATTTCTGAGCTAGCAACTCAGCCCAGGCAGGGAAATGGGCTACTAAAATGAGAGCTGGTTTACAGCCCTGTTACTAGAAAACCAGATGGGATGCAGCTGCTAAGCCTAACTCCTTGGCTCCATGGGCAAACCATCCTGGTAGAGACTCCATTTGATTTAATATACATTCCTCCTACTAGTTAGTGCTTTTCTTCTAGTTAGTGCACACCTTAATTAGAGCTTGAGTGCATTATGTTATTGCTAAACTGTCTTTCTTGCTTTTACCAGGATTTATGTATGCTCTTAATGGTTAAGTGCCTTCCCCAAAGTTGTTAATTCACCTAAGTCTTCTCTCTTAAAGTTCTCTCCCTTCGTCTCCTTTGTGTGAAGCACATTCTAGAATCCTAGCCCTTTTTGCATGCTTTCTGAGAGCCATGTATTTCTCCATATATAAACTTATAACAAGGGCAGCATAGTGAGATTTGCCCAAGAGAAACTTGGAATAAAGAGATTTGCTGAGATTTGCCATAGAGACTTGGTATAGAGATTTGCCATAACCTGTATGAAACTTGCCATAAGGAGACTTAGAATAAAGAGAATTGCTGAGACCTGCACCAAGAGAAACTTAGAAAAAAGAGGTTTGTTTGAGACTTATACAGAATTTGTGTGATGCTTGCTTAAAGAGGTTTTGCAGTAAGGCCAAATCTCCCAGAGACCACCTGCCCTAGCAGTCTTCATGCCACTTCTTGCCACTGGGAGTGAGGCATGTGTCTGGACCCTGCAGCCACCAAACGAATTGCACTGATTCTTGGGATTGGGGTATTTTGTCTTATTTAGACCATAGTATCTTCTGGTTCTTTCATTCTATGTCTGTGTGATACAAGGACTCACTACTTGTCTTGACACATGAATTCATCCTTTAAGAATATCAGTTTTGCAGCAGAATGTAAGGAGCAGGCCTTACGGAGAAGCTGGCAGTTGTTCAGGGCTGAGCGTAGACTCTGAGACAGTCTTGAGGCTCATCACTAGGGCCTGGCAATACAGTCTTCACCATAGGAATAAGATTGACAGTTATAGTTGTACCTAACTTTAAAATTCTCTTAAGCCTCTCATCAAGTTCATTTTATAAAGGAGTCTCTTCTTGCACTTATAGTTACTTTTATTCTTTTTTTCATTTTTTAACTGAATTTTTGTGTATTTTACTTTACTTTTTGTAATAATTGCAAGTTCATAGGTTTGGAAACAGCACAGGAAAAAGTTCTATGAATGCAGGATGCAAACCTGACTGTCCAATGCAGAGCGACCATGAGAGACATTCTACCAAGGCCCAGCCTATGCTGCTTAGTCTTGGAAAAGGCCCAAGGACAGAAAAGATCACTCTTTCTGTTCTCCACAAAGTGACTATGGTTTGGGGATGTTTGGTCCCCAGAATGCTCATAGGTTTTTAATAAATGTATGATTTTTATTTTATTCTTTTAACTTTTTCTGGCTATTATGGAAGGAACCATGGTCTGTTACAACACCTTTAAATTAGAAGCAGAACAAGCACAGTTGCATTTAATCTTAATTATATTTGTGCTTCAGTGACACTTGAGCCAGATTTTCTGGGAGAAGCATATGTCAGTCTGTTTACTGTGTGTCATCTTTTGGAACCAATCTTGTGACTTTTAGCAATACATAATTATCATTTTTTGTCATTGCCAAAAATTATTATTTTAAGTGATAATTACTTACTGTTTCTATTTAGGTTACGTTACTCTTCATTTTTTTAAATATTATTTTTATGTGTATATGTATACTGCCTGCATCTATATAAGTATACCTGTGTTGTGTACAATGCCCACAGAGGACAGAAAGTGGTGTCAGATCATCTGGAACTAGAGTTACGAACAGCTGTCAGTTGCCATATGGGTGCTGGGATTTGAACCTGCGTCTTCTGCAAGAATAGCCAGTGCTCTTAACTGCTGACCCATCTCTTCATCCCCCCACTCTTCACTTTAAAAGAGATTGGTTTGTTGATTCACTATTATAAGAATATTTAACAGATTAACTTTACTACTAAGATCACCAAAAATTGTCTAGGAAAAGCAATGACAACCTCTATTATTAAAAAAAAATCTTACAGCATAGCAATTGGGTCAACAACAGACTGTTTCCTTAATTCAAGCTATACTTGTTGGATTTAAGGGGATCCTGTTCATTACATTTAGGTTTCTACCAAGACTTTGAACAAATACATTCTATTTCCTATACATCTCTCTATGACTAAGCTGTGGTGTCCACAGGGTCTGTGTTTATCCAGAGCTGTTTAACGTTTGGATGCTGCACTCCAGGCTCAGAGGAGTAACTTGAAATGAGCAAAATCTTCAATGAGAATAACTTACAAAGTTGCATTAGGAGTATTTGTGGAGGAATTAGTTACAAAGGTAAGGAGAATTAAGGTTTTCAAAGGTTCTAGAACTGTCTTGGAAATAGTAAAGTATTTGTTCTTACTGAACTTGACTAAGTCAAGGAAGACTATTCTACTCCTTGACTATTCTATCCAAGAGTAGAGAGAATGCAAACCAGCCAGTGAGCATCTAAAATGGGGAAAAGAGAGCCATGAAAACTGATAAAAGAAGGAAACGAAGGAGAAAAACGGAACACAGACAGGTGGGACACAGAGAACACAATGGTACTATCCTGAGTCCAATTACATCCATAATTATACTCAATGTTAGTATTTGACTACACACAAGAATGAAAAGGAATATATTCTCAGGTCAGGTATGAAAAGTATGTGCTGTGTGTAAGACACATATACATAAGGACACAGACTGAAAACAATCAGAAAGGACGTGCTACTCAACATTTAACAGCAAAAGGTTAACGTTGCTAGTTTTACTGTATTAATATCAGGCAATATAAACTCTTCAAATGTTTATTTTTATTTTAAATTATGTGCATTTATGTGCATGAATGTGCATATTTGTCTCTGTGTGGATATGTACACATGAATGTAGATGTCCATAGAAGGCAGAGGCTTTTGATTCCCCAGAAGCTGGAGTCACAGGCAGTTGTGAGCTACCTGACATGGGTTCTGGGAAGCAAACTCAGGTCCTCTGCAAGAATAATAAGTGCTCCTAACATCTGAGCCATCTCAGTGGCACCTAATATAAACTCATAAGGCAAAAAGCTTTACTGGAGTTAAAATAATTACAGAGAGATGAAAATCAACCTACCTGTTGGGACTGTAATAAAATTATTAGAAGTCTCTAAGAAACACAAATAATGGTTCTTCTTTTCAAAATCATAAACAAAAATACATTTTGTCTCTGTGACATGGAGAAGGGAAAGATTATGAGTGTTTCCTGACAGCAAAACCAAGTTCTAGGAATTTCTAACACTTATACTGCTGTTTTTCACACATTGTATAAGGTTGGTTTTCAGTCAGGACCAGCTAAGTAAGACTGAAAAGTATAACAGGACTATCAACACTCCAAAAGGCTGACCGATGCTTTGGAGCACCCTCCCACTGTTACTTTCTTTTCTTCCTTCTCTATTGATAGAGGAACAAAAATATTTTTACTTCAAAAGATAAGATTGCTTGGAAAATTGGTTGGTGCATTTTCATAGCTACCTCAAGTAGAAGCCTGTGATGCATGGCTTGAGTTTCATTGAGTGTATCAATGGACACTCTTAAGAGCAGCTCTGTCTTCTTCAAATTTCGAATATCTCGTTCTTTCTCTCTTTGCCTACGAGAAAGTTCATCATGGTAGCTCTGCTTGTCAATTTGACAGTTCCGAAGATTCAGATCCAATAGCCCTCTGAACAGGTAAAGGGAAAAAAGCAAAGTGATTTTGCATCCACACTTGTACATAATTTTCTAAGTTTATTACAGACAGCATCCTCACATATTCTATTTCAGAATCATAAATCTTAAGCAATGTCAAAAGCAACCAGTTTTGTGCATTGGTATCATTTAGAACTGCAATTTTAAATAAAACTCCAAAATGTAATGACAGATTGGTAGAGCTACAAATCCCCAGTTTACTGAAATTTCACTTAAAAGTAAGAAGTAGGGCAAGAGAATACTTGACAAGCTGGGGTGAGTTACCCAAATCCCCTCATCTTCACCCCCCTGCTCTGGGAACATCTCCAGACCCACTCTTTCAGAGATCAGGCCTTCTTTGCTAGCTATTCAGAGCCAGGCCATTCTGTTCCCATCTGCTCTCTCTGGGCCTTGGCCCTGTCCTACTGAGGCTGCCAGAGAGCACCTAACTAACTAGCTGGGAGAGATAGCCAGATCTTGTCATGCAATTGCTCTGCTTTGTAATGAGCCCAAATAGCTTGGCTCCAGGGCTCACACCTTTTTTGCTTAGCTAGTTAGAACTGGTCCAGCTGATATCCATCACTTGAACTAGGGCCTAGGCTCCTTCACCCTCCTGGTGAGCTCCTGAATAGCCTGCCTGGATCCATCCAATCCTTCTAATAAAAAAGTCAAGAGAGAACCTGAAGCGCAAACCTAATTATTCACACTGAATTAGAAAGCAACCAAGCTACATCAACAATAACCAGAATCAAACTTTAACTAAAGAAAGGCAGGCTTGAATTCCATACCAGGATCACAAGCAACAAAAGAAATCCACAATGAAAAAAAAATACAAACAAACAGTCTATCATAGTTGAAGGGGAAAGAAAGTGTTCAATGACATGAAAAGGCTAAAAGAATTCATGGCCACAAAACTAGCCCTACAGAGAATACGTGATGCAATATCAAGAACTAAATAAATGACCATACTCAAGAGGTCACAGAAAGAAAACAAATGAAGGTATAATTAAGAAAAAACCCAAACAGGATCAAGAATACAAATTAAAATGACAGTGACTCCCTACCTCTCGCCCTGTACAAAAGTCAACTCCAGATGGATCAAAGACCTCAATGTGAAACCCCAAATTCTGAAGGTGATAGAAGAAAAAATTGGCAGCAGACTACAAGACATAGGTGTAGGAAAAGACTGCCTAAATCAGACAGCAGCTGTGCAAGAATTAAAGTTGACAATTGACAAATAGGACCTCATTAAACTCGAAAGCTTCTGTACATCAAAAGAAACAAGGAAATGAAGAGAAAACCCACAGAGTGGGAGGAAATCTTTATCACAGATACATCTGACAAAGCATTGATTTCCAGAAGATATAAACTACTCAAAAAACAAAGAAGAAAGAAAACAAAGGACCCATTCAAAAGATGGAGCAAAGAGCTGACAGAGACTCCACAAGTGAGGAATTAGAGATGGCTGAGAAACATCTTAAAAAGTGTTCAACATTGCTAATAATTAAGGAAATGCAAATTAAAACCACTTTAAGATATTATTTTACTCCAATAAGATTGGCTAGGATCAAGAAAACAAATGATACCAAGCGCTGGAGAGGTTGTGGGGAAAGGGGAACACCCATCCACTGCTGGTGGGAATGTAAACTCTTACAGCCACTATGACAAGTGGTGTGGAGAACCCTTGGAAGACTCAGAATGAACTTGCCACCTGACCCAGCCATACCACTCCTGGTATATACCCACAAGACTCATCTTATCGTGGAGATACATGCACAGTCATGTTTATTGTAGCTCTCTTCACAATAGCAAAGAGCTGGAACTAACCCAAATGCCCCTCAACTGACGGGTGGATAGAGAAAATGTGGTACATCTACACAATGGAGTTCTATGCAGTGGTAAAGAAAGATGACATCATGAGCTTTGCAGGTAAATGGATGGAACTAGAAGATATCATGCTAAGTGAAGAAACACAGTCCCAGAAAAACAAACGATGAATGGTATCCCTCATCTGTGGAAGCCAGTGCCAGTTACCTAATTTATGGCAAACTGAGCAATGTTAATGTGATCTGAAAACAACTGTGCTCTTATGTTGTGAATCCCTTAAAAATAAACAAAAAAAGAAAACAAAAAATAATAAAATGACAGTGACCAATACATATCTTTCAATAACAACTTTAAACTCCCCCAGACCATCTTTTTATCTGAAAGAAACTCATCTCACCTTCAAGAGTATGGACTAACTTAGGGTGAAAGGATGGAAAATTCCAAGCAAATGTCACTAAGAAACAAGCAGGCATTACAACTTTAATATCTGACAAAACAGACTTCAAATAAAGGTCATCAGAAGAGATAAAAAAAGGTTGCTACATTCTGATCAACAGAACATCTGACCAAGAAAACATTACAATCATGAACATATATGCAGCAAATTCTGGTGCGCTCAATTTTATAAAAATAATACTACAGGACTTCAAGACATGTATAAATCCTAACTCAGTAATAGCAAGTGACTTCAATACCCCACTATCTCCAAGAGACAAGTCAACTAGATAAAGAATAAACAGAGAGATATCTGAATTAAATGATATCATATATCAAATAGGCCTAACATTCACCCAAGAACCAAAGAATACATATTCTATTCAGTTGTTCATGGAATTTTCTCTAAAACTGACCACATACTAGGGAACAAAACAAACCTCAACAAATACAAAAAATTGAAATAATTCCATGCATTTTATCAGACCACAAAGCAATAAAACTTAAAATCAACAGCAAAAGTAGCTCTAGTAACTACATGAACTCATGGAGATTAAGCAATATACTCCTGAACCATGAAATGGGTCAAATAAATCAAGAAAGCAATGAAAATATTCCTGGAATTAAATGAAAATGATAATGTACCACAACAAAACCTCAGGGACACATTAAAAGCAATTCTAAGAGGGAAGTTTATAGGCTTAAGTACCTACATAAAAAAAATCAGAAAGAACAAATAAATGACTTAATGGTACAACTCAAGACTCTGGAAAGGTGAGAACAAACCAAACCCAGCAGACAAGAAGAAATAACAAAAATAGGAGCAGAAATTAATGAAATAGAAACAAAGAAAACAAAACAAAGAATCAATGCATCTAAGAGCTGGTTCTTTGAAAAGATAAACAGACCTTTATTCCAGTTAACCGAAAGAAAGAAAGAGCAAATCCAAATCAACAAAATGAGAAACAAAAAGGGAAATATCACAATGGACACCCAAAAGATCCAGAACATTATAAGGAAATACTTTAAAAACTTATATGCTACTAAATCTGAAAGGAATGGACAAACTTCTAAATTCATAGAAAGCAAGGAGAGATCAACAGCTTAAACAGACCCATAATAAATAATGAAATTGAAATAGTAATACCAAGGCTCCTGAGCCCCCCCAAAAAGAAAGCCCGGGCCCAGATGGATTCACACTGGAATTCTAGTAGGTCTCCAGAGAAGATCTACAACAAATCCTACTTAAATTATTTAAAAAAAGATAGGTACAGAGGAAGAACTCCCAAATCCCTTCTAATAAGTAAAAACCAGGCAAAGATCCAACAAAAAAAGAAAATTATAGACCTATATCCCTAATGAAGGAAGATGCAAAAATTCCCAACAACATAGTCACAAATCACATACAGATACAAATCAAAAAGATCATCCACCATGATCAAGTAGTCTTTTTTCCAGAGGATTCCAGTAAGGATTCAATATACATAAATCAATAAACATAATAAATCATGCAAATGGACTCAAAGACAACAATCAGATTATCATCTCAATAGATGCAAAAAAGGCCTGTGACAAAATCTAACCTGCATTCATAATAAAAAAAAAAAAAGCCCCAAAGGGAACTGGACTGGATGGAACATACTTCAGTAACTATTAAGGCTATATATAAGTGACCCACAACCAAAACCTTCTAAATGGAGAAAAACTTGAGGCATTGTCATTATAATCAGGAACTTTTATCTCCACCCCTTTTCAACACAGTGCTTGAAACTGTAGCTCAAGCAATAAGAAAAGAGAAAGAAATTAAAAGAGTACTTATTGGAATAGAATAAGTCAAATTATCCTTATTTTCAGATGACATAATATTATTCATAAGAGATCCCAAAACTTACACCTGAAAAATCTCTAGATGATCAACATTTTCAGCAAACTTGGCTGGTTACAAAACCAGTCTACAAAAATCAGTACTCTTTCTATATACAACTAACAAGCAATCAGAGAGAGTTCAGGAAAATACTTCCATTCACAATAGCCTCAAAAAATATCTAGGGATAAACCTAGCCAAAAACCTATTTTATTAAAAACCTATTCAATGAAAACTTTAAATCTTTGAAGAAAGAGACTGAGGAAGACACAAGGAGTTGGAAAGTCCTCTTGTGTTCATAGATTGGTAGAATCAATATGTTGAAAAATTGACCATCCTACTAAAAGCAATTTGCAGATTCAATGCAATCCTAATCAAAACCCCATGACATTCTTCCCTGAAGTAGAAAAATCCATATGGGAGTACAAAAGACCCAGGATAGCCAAAACAACCCTGAGCACAAAGAGCAATATTGGGGAAATTAACCATACCAGACATCAACCATATTATAGAGCAATAGGCATAAAAGCAGCATGGTATTGGCACAAAACAGACTTGTAGATCAATAGAACAAAATAGAAGATTCAAACATGAGTATATGCAAATATAGCCACCTGATATTTGAAAAAGATGCCAAAAACCTAGGAGGGAAGACAGCATCTTTAACAAATGGTACTGGCGAAATTTGGTCTCCATATGTAGAAGAATGAAATTAGACCCATACCTACTACCCTTTTCAAAAGTCAACTCCAGCGCTGGAGGGATGGCCTAGCGGTTAAGAGCGCAGACTGCTCTTGCAGAGGACCTGGGTTCGATCCCCAGCACCCACATGGCGACTGAGAACCTTCTGTAACTCCAATTCCAGGAGAACTCCAGTTCCAGGGGAATCCGAGACCCTCTTCTGACCTTCGCGGCATTGCACGACACGGGTGCACAGACCTGCATGCAGATAGTACATTCATACACATACAAAAATAAATAATAATAATAATAATAATAATAATAATAATAAATCCCTAAAACTGGTATTGTCCCTTAAATTTAATAATAAAAAAAAAAAAGTCAGCCGGGCGTGGTGGCGCACACCTTTAATCCTACCACTTGGGAGGCAGAGGCAGGCGGATCTTTGTGAGTTCAAGGCCAGCCTGGTCTACAGAGTGAGTTCCAGGACAGCTGGGGCTACAGGGAGACCCTGTCTCGAAAAGACAAAAAAAAAAAAAAAAAGTCAACTCCAGGGGCTGGAGAGATGGCTCAGTGGTTAAGAGTGCTCTTGCAGAAGACCTGGGTTTGATTCTCAGCACCCACGTGGTGGCTAAGAGCTGTTTTTAACTCCAGTTCCAGGGGCAGCTGGCGCCCTCTTCTGACCTCCGTGGCATTGCATGACATGGGTGCACCAACCTACATGCAGACAGTACACTCATATACATAAAAAATAATAAATAGAAAAGTTTAAAAACAAGGATATTGGAAAATTTTTTAAAAAGTCAACTCCAAATGGATCAAAGACCTCAATGTGAAGCCTGGAATGCTGAAACTTAGAAGAAAACCTAAGCAGTACCATACAAGATATGGGACCAGGAAATGGACTTTCTAAATTGGACATCAGTCACTCAGGGATTAAGGTCAACAATCAATAAATGGGACCTCACTAAATCAAAAAGCTTCTGTACAGCAAAGAAAACAATCAATCAAATGAAGAGGAAGCCTACAGAGTGAGAGAAAATCTTCACCAGCTATTCTTCTGACAGAGAATTAATAGCCAGAGTATACAAAGAACTCAAAAATCAAAGAAGCAAGAAAAGAAATGCCCCAATAAAAATGCACTAAAAATTGTTCAACATCCTTAGTAGTTAGAAAAATGCGAATGAACAAATACTTTAAGATTTCATCTAAATGGGCGTGGTAGTGCATACCTTTAATCCTAGCACTTGAGAGGCAGAGGCAGGTGGATCTTTGTGAGGTCAAGGCCAGCCTGGTCTACAGAGCAAGTTCCAGGACAGCTGGGGCTACAGGGAGACCCTGTCTTGAAAAAAAAATAACAACAACAAAAAAAGATTTCGTCTAACTCCAGTCAGAATGGCTATGGCTAAGATTAAGAGAACAAAGGATATCAAATGGTGTTGTGGATATGGGGAAATGGGAACTCTCATCCACTGCTGGTGGGATTGCAAAGTGGTGCAACCACTGTTTCGAGAACTCTTAAAAGACTAAAAGTAAATCTACCATATGATCCAGTCATACCACTCCTTGGCATATACCCAAAGGACGCATCCTAGAATAGAAATACTTGCACAGCCATGCTTTTTGCTGCTCTTTCACAATAGATAAGAAATAGAAACAACCTAAATATCCTCAGATGATGAATGGGTAATGAAAATGTGGTACATTTACACAATGGAGTTATTCTCAGCAACAAAAGAAAAAAATGAAGTCATGAAATTTTCAGGTAAATGGATAGAACTAGAAACTGTCATACTAAGTGAAGTAACACAGATTTAGAAAAACAAGTGACATGTGAATCTTAGCTCCAAATCCCTAAATGTGAGTATATATCCTGATGTATTTGTAGGAGCCAGGAAAATGGAAAAGAACCATACAGATAAAGGAGAAGAAAGAGGTTCAGAGAGGGGGATAGTAGGAGACAGTGGGGGGGGGATGGGGAAATGGGGGTACTTTAACTTGGGGGGGAGTAAGGAGGTTTCTACAGAAGAAATGAGAGGAGAGATAATGCTTAGATGGTATGAAAAACCAGAGGGAAATGTATTAGTTCAAAGTCCTACTGAGAAATACACACAGCAACAATTATAATAATGCATGTGTAACTCTAATAGGCATATATAAAAAAACACAGCAACGCTACGCATCCACAACTGGCCACATATGGAGATTATGTCTTGAATGAATTTGTCTAACCTAACCGTGAACACATCACAATGGAAACTCTACACCTAAGGCCCATGGAACATAGTGGTACAAGGGCTAGAGACAATACTAAGGCATCTCTCAACTCTCATCAACTAAGCTCTCTCATGCAACGAGGGCCATGAACACAAAATGACACAAATGGTCAAAGTATAGAGAATAAGAGTCTGCAGAGTGTGGGTCCTGGGACAGGACTCCTGTAGTAAACTCCATGCATCCAGGGCTCAGGGACCATTGTGGAAGAGGGGGCAGAAAAATTCGAGCCAGGGGAAGAGGGGAATGAACATGAAAAATAGATTCTTTTATTTTTTTTAATTTTTTATTTTTTTATTTTTTTTGCAAGAGAAAACACTTGAATTTTACATCAGATCGCAAACAAAGGAGGAATCAAATCCACATGCCAAAAGCACAAAGAAAAATCAACAACAGGGGAAAAGCAAATAAGAAATCCCCACCAAGCCGGGCATGGTGGCGCATGCCTTTAATCCAAGCCCTTTGGGAGACCAAGACAGGCGGATCTTTGTGAGTTCAAGGCCAGCCTGGTCTATAGGATGTGTAGTTCCAGACAGCTGGGGCTGTCTCGAAAAGACCAAAAAAAAAAAAAAAAAAAAATCCCCACGCACACACACTCTCGCGAGTTTAGAGGACTCCCACAATTAAGATCTAATCGTCGTAGAAGGCGACTAACTCCCATGTACACAGTGATGTGCTGGCGTGGATAGTGGTGTGGTGTGGTGATATAGTATTTAGATATAATAGTGTATTTGAGGCTATGGTAGTATAAGTAAAATCTAAGTGACTAACGATTACGTGATATGAGCAGTAACTGGATGAGAGAGAGAGAGAGAGATGCGCAGATGATAGTAGCGTGGTTAATTAGGTAGATATTCGTTCTATTGATTCTGGTTTTTTTTTTGTTTTGTTTTGTTTTATTTTGTTTTTCTCTCTCTCTCTCTCTCTGATCAATCCTGGAAGCGGGTCCTTTGCTCTCTGATCCTTCCTGAGATGGGTCCTTTGCTCTCTGATCCATCCTGGAGGTGGGTCTTTTGCTCTGAAAATAGATTCTTATAGGCTCCTGGGGCCTTCCTCATATGAACTTATAGCAATGGAGTGAGCATGCACAAGACCCAGGCAAACTCAAGAGACAAAAATCCAAGATAGAATCATGGAAATGGGCAGCAGGACTCTAGATAGGCAGAGTAGACCTCACTGGATGAACTTGCATTGAGGGACATCTGGGGACATTAACTTGACTAGATAGGCCTTAACATAAATGACAGAACGCATAAAATCCAGTGTGTGTGAGCGTGTGTGTGTGTGTGTGTGTGTGTGTTGCTATGAGAGGGTGCCATTGAGAAGGAAGTATAAAGATGATTAAGAGGTTTTGTATGAGATACACAGAAATTCAATAATTTACAAATAAAAAGGGATATGAAAAAAGGAGTTAATAAGCCTTGTCCAATTTCCAGTCCAAAATAATAGTAATAAAAAACAGTGTCAGGCAGGAGAAACCTCCCTTCAAGTTGTTTGTGAGGGTAGTCCAAGAGACTCCCACATTAACACAGGCTAGTGCCACAGTACTTGATTGCCTCCCAGAACTTGAAGGTCAGACATTATTGCTGAAGACAGACCACACTTTGGACATAGGACATGGAGCAATTGAGCTGGAATGGACCTGGAAGCTGCCTCCCTGAAGACTAGCTCTCATTTTCGAGGACATATGCAAGCTGCTAAGGGACAAACTCAATCAATGGTCTTTAAAGCCTAATAACCACAAAAATGACTGGCCCAGCAAATTATTGATATTGGGGCAGTAGTGGTACTGTTTTCTTGGGGGTAATCAATAGCTGTGTATTTGGAATTAAGACCTGCTCAATGGGAGGGAACTCATGTGTGGTACCATAAACATAGCCAAATACCCATGGCTGGAGAGGTCATAAATTCTAGAGGAAAACCTACTTTTGCCACATCCCTAGACCAAAGTAATTTCCTACTTTATTCTAAAAATCTGTCGTCATATTTACAGACAAGTGGGTTTTTTACCCCTCATCAAAGAAGCTTCTTTTTTTTTTTTTTTTTTTTTTTTTTACAAAAATGGAGACCTATTAGAGTTCCAGAACTAGTCAAACACAGAGAATAAGTGTTTATGAGACATTTAACTCTAGGTACATCCTCTACACATAGGATGAATGCATCTCTCAACTCTCACCAGAGAAGTTTCCTTATGCAGCAGATGTTGATTAACACAGAAGCCCACAACTGGCCAATGTACAGAGAACAAGAGGCTGCAGAGTGTGCTTATCCCTGGATAGGGCACCTATGCCAAATCTCTGGGATCACTGTGGAAGACAAGATGGAAAGTTCCTAAAAGCTAGAGGGAGTGGATGACCACAAGGAGACAGAGTCCTCCAGACTCTGAGTGGTCAGCCACTCACATGAACTCACAGCAATGGTGACAGCATGCATAAGTCCTAATGCAAGCTCAGACCAGACAAAATCCCATCATAGACATGGGAAGTGGGTAAGAAATTCCAACCCAACTTTTGGCAACTGATGTCTACTATATGAGTGAAAGACAGTGTCTTACAGAGATGAATTCTTGGTAGGCCTAATGGATGGACCCACACTAGAGGACGTCTGGGGACAGAAATCAGACTCTATAGGCTGAATTATACATTGAAGAGAGTACACTAAATTGGGTTGGCAGTAGTCAGGGGAGGTGTGGATAGGGGAAGGGGTCTACATACTATCGAGCTATATTGTGTGAAAAATCACAGAAATTCATTAAAAATGTAAGAAGTAGGCCTGGGAGGATAGTTCAATGGTAGAGAATTGGCCAACATGACTGAGGCCCTTGGAACCCAGCACTCAAAAATCTCTAGCACTTAAACATCAGGCGGGGAGTTAGATCATTTGGTACAGCGTTGGCCACACAAGCACTGAAGTCCTGAGCTTGACCTCCCACATCCATGTAAAAATCT
This sequence comes from Rhizomys pruinosus, assembly GCA_009823505.1. Taxonomy (NCBI): domain Eukaryota; kingdom Metazoa; phylum Chordata; class Mammalia; order Rodentia; family Spalacidae; genus Rhizomys; species Rhizomys pruinosus. Next base: position 1,678,906 of record VZQC01010551.1, on the reverse strand, counting down.
GAGTGTGTTGCACTCAACATAGCACCCACTTGCAATCCCATGGCTGGGGAAGCAGAGACACCCAGATCCCTGGAGCCAGCCCAGCCTAGTGAGCAAGTCTTGGGTCCTAGTGAGACACGCTGTCTCAGAAGACAAGGTGGATGGCATCTGAGGAGGAATGAGACCAGGGGCTGATCCCTGGTCTCAAGCACAGACATGTGTATATACACTCACACGTGCAGTAGCACACACATGAACTTACACACACCCCTGAACACACATACACACGCACACAAACACACAAAGTCAGAAGTAAAATGCTCCAGGATAGAATCATACCAGGAGATCTTTCCCATCAGGAAAAAGCTGAGATTATGCCAGAAATCCACTCATTTGCATAAACCCCTGAACTACATAGCACATTTCATTGAAAAAAATTTCCCTAATCATACAGTGGCTTTTATTCTTAAATTCATAGAACTATTAAAGAAAATTATGATTAAGGAATAGAAAAATACTTCAAAATGATTTGACAGACTATTTTTAATTAGTGACAAAACTGATTTAAAAATCTAAAAAGTCCTCTGCCGGGTGTGGTGGCGCTCACCTTTAATCTCAGCACTCAGGAGGCAGAGGCAGGCAGATCTCTGTGAGTTAAAGGCCAGCCTGGTCTGCATAGAGGGTTCCAGGCCAGCTGCGACTAAAGGGAGATCCTGTCTCAAAAAAATACCAAAAAAAGAAATCTATAAAGTCCTATGAAATAGATATAAAATCAATTGCTGATGTTTTGAATTTTAAAACTTCATTGATTAAAATTTTAGATAACAGAACACATGAGAACATACATAACCTTTCAGTTAGTGCACAAGCTTCATTTTCTTTGGTTAATTCCAATAGTTTATTTAGCTGGTTACATTCTCGTTCTTTGACTTCAAGTAAGGCTCGCTTGCCCTCAACTTCTTTCATTATATTATCCTTCTCCTCTACCACAGCATTAACTTTGATTTCAAATTTCTTTAAAGCCTCATTTAGCTCTTTGAGTTCATATTCCAAGACAATATTTTTCTTTTCCATCTCTCTGCAGGAGAGAGAGAGAGAGAGAGAGAGAGAGAGAGAGAGAGAGAGAGAGAGAGAGAGAGAGATTTTATTTTGCACTGTATGTTGTCTCCACCTATTATTGAGCAAGGACAATAGCTGCAAGTTCAATGATCTTAGAAGCATGTGAAGGTCAAAGATGAAAGGGACTTGGAAGGTGTGACAGTAGCTTCATTTATCAACTTGACACAACTTAGAATTATATGGGAAGACAGTCTCAATGACAGACTGTATTCGGTTGGCCTGTGGGTGGGTGTGTTTGTGAGGGATGTCTTAATTAAGTTAATTGATGTGGGAAGACCCAGTGGACTGTGTGTGAGTGGCACAATTCTTTAGTGAGGGGGTCCTGAACAGTGCAAGAGTGGAGACAAGCAAGCCGGGAGGCGAGCATGCATGTGTTCCTTTCTATGTTCTTGACCATGGATGTGATAAGAGTAGGTGCTTGAAATTCCTGCCTTGACTTCCTCCCAGTGATGGACTGGTAGTTACCTGAACTGTAAACCAAAATAAACTTTCTTTTTTTAACTTGGTTTCTGTCAGGATATTTTACCTGAGCTAGAGAAATGAAACCAGACTGTCCCTGAAAACAGGCTTTACCCAGCCTTCCTGCTTCTTCCCAGAACCCCAACAGCTGCCACCTGATATGTTTCTACCATCAACCCCACTAACTTCCTAGACCTGACCTGAATTTCTCAATTTTGTTTCTGGTGAGATTGGTTTTTAGAATCATTACTGTTTCTCTTTCCCTTATTCTTTTAAAATCAGTCTGGAGAGTAATCATATTATTTTACAGAGTATTTTATATTTACTATTTTTTTTTTCATTGTGATCATTGAAGCCCTGAGAATTTTTCAGTGATCTCCACATCCAAAACTCTGGGGGTGAATAGGCAGCAAAACAAGGAGTCACTGTCATTGAACTGTTGGGTGGCTATCAATACTCCAGAACCCCGAGATTCTATAGCTCTACTAAAGGCATTGTGTGCAAATGTGATTTACAAGTTGGAAACAGAATCTTGACTCACAATGATTATAATTTGCTGTACTATTTTTAAAGAACTTGATATTTTTAAAGAACCTCCCAGACAGGGCAAAGAACAGATATTTGTAAAATTGCAATGTAGAAATTATAATATGTATACATAGTATTTGGGCAAGGGTGAAAGTATTAAATCACACATTTTTTTGCGTGTCGTTTTTTCTATCTCCTTTGCAATTTGTACAGGAACAGTTTGATGGTAGACCATATCATCCTAGAAAAGAAATACAGCCAAGTTAAGTTGTATAGTCAGTTAAGACAAGCAAATTAGAGGGAAAAGAAAATTTTGCTCAGCTGTTCCTGCCTACCCTGTATACTCTATTCCATCCATTGCTCACACTGACCTTAGAAAACAGTTATATTTGTTACTGTTTTAAAGAGGAGGCAACAGCCTATAAAACTACTGGGGGTGTCCTGCCAGGATTCCCTGTTTCACTGGGACTGGGGAGGTGGAAGGAAGTTGGGAGGAGGCTGTGACCAGTGGCTACCTGATGTGATGACAGAGGAGCTCAGGCCCTTTGGTGGTACGGCTCAATCTTAGAGTTCTGTCCAAGGTTGGGCTGAGATTAGAGTTTTCCTACAGTAGAAAATGCTTTAGCCCAGCTCCCAGGGCAGCGCCTTCCCACTGCCCTCCGCTCCCTATGGAATTTTTCTGAGAGCCCTCCTCTATTAAGTGCCTTAGATGCTGCTGCTAGGGAGTCTTGCCTAAGAGTGTGCCAGGAGACAGTATGTCATGTTCTCCATAGTCACAGTTAGTACGTGGCAAGGCCAATATCAGAAGTGAAGTTTGGAACCACAGTTTCTGCCAGATGTATAGATTCCTGGAGAGTTCAATTTAAGTGTCATCACAGGGGTTTTGGAAAAGCCCCTTGCCTAAGGATCCCACCGGATTTTGAGGCCCAAAGTCACGTGTGAATATGGGGTTGAAACAGTGGGCATTGTGCTTCCTTCCAGGTTCTTAATCAATCCTCAGACAGATCCAGGTTTGCTATAGCTGAATCCTATGCAGTTTAGGAGTTTCTCTTCAAGTAAAAAGGTCACAAACTCTAAATTAGGTTCAAGCCCTGGGAAGAGATTGATACAGGTGATAGGCCTAAAGCCCAAGCAAGCTACATGGGTCCCCAGTAATTACATCTCTGCTTATTTCTTATATTCCAGAGAGCACTGGGAATGTGCTGACCAACTGCTCAAAGACTCTTAAGGGAAGAGGTCAGAGTAAGTCATAATTGTTGACTAAGCCAATGAATCTTTGCTGGTATTCCTTAAGTAGCTCTAGGCTCTTTTAAATTATTTTCAGGATTATTATACATTTTCCAAAACAAAATTAAAAACTTTGATTCATTATTTCCCAAACCAAAAACATAGGCTCCTTGTCACTTTTACAATCAATGGAAGAGTAGAATCAAACAGACAAAGATAATGTATATAAATGGACACAAGAGGGCCAGATACTTGGTTGCTATCAAGGATTGTTTTTGCTGTGACACTCACTTCAAATATTGAAAAATTAGGCCGGGCTTGGTGGCACATGCCTTTAATCCTAGCACTCAGAAGGCAGAGGCGGGCCGATCTCTGTAAGTTCAAGGCCAACCTGGTCTACAAGTGAGTTCCAGGCCAGCTGGGACTAAAGGGAGACCCTATCTCAAAAGCAGTATATATATATATATATATTATATATATATATATATATATATAAATACCTGGAGGTCTGAAAGGCCTGATTCCCAGGGCTAGGGCTTCAAATGGAACAGTGCTCTCAAACACCCTTATATCTCTTGTAAATGAGTTTAGTTTGAGTCTATATGCTCCTTCTCAATACACAGCATTACAGTTTGGGTAACAGTGTCTCTCTGTCAAAGTAGCAAACCTTGATCCCTATGCATTTTACACCCACATAGACATAGATTTAAATATTCATGAATAGTCCATAGCATACCTTTAGGTTAACCTTAAAGTCCCTCAATTCTTCTAGTTCTTTCTTCTCTTTTTGTAATTGCTTTTGCTTAGATAGCAAATCTTCCCGTAAGTTTTTAATTTCCAACTTCTTCTGCATTGTTTCCTTACGTAATTCTTCAGTGGTTTCTTTCAAGATTCTCACCTTCTTTTCCAATTCCTTAAAAAATCATGAAAATTGCCAGTTAGTCTGTCCAAACATATATCTGCCTAAAAACTGACTAAAAAATAATTTACTCACCAGTTTCATTGTAAATATTATAAAAATAAAATAAAATGCAGCTTACAAGTTCTGATATCTTTAATAACAGTATGGAAAGTATAACACATTAGTTAAGCATTTGGTACTAGTTTCAAAGTCTTTTTTAAAAAACATGTTTTGTATTTTATCTTTATTTTGAAAATATTTTATTATTTTTATTTTATGGATATGAGTGTACTGACTGCATGTATGTAAGTGCATCATGTTGTGCAGTGGTTTTGGAGGTCAGAAGAGAGTGTCGGATCCCCTGGAACTGGAGTTATGGATATGGTTGTTAGCTGCCATATGGGTGCTGGGAACCAAACCCAGGTCCTCTGCAAGACCAGCCACTGCTCTTAACTGCTGAGTCATATCTCCAGCTTCATGCTTCATATTTTAAATGTGTCCTTTTCCAAGTCATTATTTCATACCAGAAATCACTCAAAAAAATGTACATTCTGTTTTCTTATAGCTTTGTGATTTGAGAAAATCACATGCAAATAATCTGTGAATATCTGCCTTATGTTTAGCTTGAAACATACATAGGATCTAGCGGTGGGGAGGCTCCCACTTCCACATCGTGGCACCCCCTTATTAATATCAACTCTGCAATTCTCCCCTAGTGTCTTCTGCCTCAGGCTCCTAGGAGATCATGCTTCCTACACCTTATTATCTGGGGGAGAGTTTGGCTTATGGAGAAAAGCCTTCTTATACTCAGAACGGCTAACTACTACCAATGTCTAAATGGGTAGATCCATTTATCCTGCTCTGAGCTTTCTTCAGAGCTCCCTCCTATTGCTAGAAGAAGGTAAAATTAGTTACTTAGACTCTGAATATAAAATTCAAAATGTTTACTGTGTTACAAATGGTGGTTAGATGCTGTGTGAGTGACTTGTCTTATAGAATACCCTGACAAAAGCTGCTCGAGGAAGGAAGGGTTTGTTTTAGTGCAGTTGGGCAGCTGGAGGTGGCTGCTTGCTTCCTCCCACCAGGAGCCAGAGTGAGATGAATGCTAGTGCTCAGCTCCTTTTCTCCTTTTCACTCAGTGCAGGACTCCCCCACCCCACAGTCCATGAGGGTCTTCTAGCTTCACCATACCTGGTGGAGATAATCCCTCACAGACAGGTCTAGAGGCTCCCCTAATCTCAATAATCCCACACAGGTGCAGAGGTTAACCTAATCTAGACAATGTTGCATAGTCATGGCAAAACTTGCTCCTATATCTTGTCATTTACAATCAATAGTAACCAGTACAGAGGCACTTAAGTAGGATCAATAGTGGTGTACTAAATAGTAAACAGGTTTTTGTGAGCTGGCCATGGAATTAAACCATCAACAATACATTTTTGGAATTGCCATTCTGAAAAATGGAAGCAACACAAGGTTTCTATTTACTTTTTATTGTAGGTCACAAAACATTCTTCCTGCTCTCCAGGGGACACTGCCTTTCTGCAATTATCTTTGTTATTTTTCCCGTTTAGAGGGTGAGCCTATCTTTTATTCTTGGCCCTATACATTGGTTTGACTAATAGGATATTACCAGAAATTATTTAAAGAGGGGCTTAAAAAGTTCTTGCACATTGGATTTGTGTGTCTTCAGGCTGGAAACTCATGTGATCAGGAATGATTATGAATCTTAAGTCTTTCAAATGTTCAGGGCATGGCTAAAGATATTTTTAAAGGGATATTTGAATCCAGCTGCATTTAATAAACTCATTTAATACTCACTCCTGGCTTAGGTATCTTCTCAAATTCCTTTAATACGAGGTTCTTTTCTTCCCTTAAACTGCCAAGAAAGAAAAAACAAAATCAAGTTTGACAAAGTACAAGGGTACACTACATCCATAGTAGTAATGTGGTACGGGTTGTGTGGCACATTAAGGGGCAGTAGTAAGTCCTCAATTGGGAAGCAGAAGCAAGGCCTGGTGCCAAGCCGACCCCGGGTTGCAGCCCTGCTGCCCAGACAAAGGGAGAGAAGAGGCCATAGATCCAGGTCTGCAGGTTCCCACGGTCTCCACACACATTTGCGTATCTTCAACCCTACGCAATCCTGTAGTCTAGAGTGCCCAGTCAGAACATACGTAGCATAGATTTCCGTGTAGGGAAAGAAACCAAGATAACTGCCCTCTGTGCTCGGGCTCTGCCACTGGGAACCTGCTGGATCTGGCAGCAGAAAACAAGTTCTACTTCCTGGTATAAAGCCTAGGTGCCCTGCGTCTCTAAACAAGTGTCCTACAACAGTAACTTCCTGTTTCCTTTTTCAGAACCGTCCAGGAGTCCTAGTGTCCTCTCACATTGCCACTTAGGTGCTTCCTTCTTCCAGGCACTCCAACATCCATCGTGGCGCACCTGCCCCAGGGCAGCAGCTGTCTGGACACCTCAGTTTTAATTCTCTAGGGGCCCAGACCTCCCCCGGAACTGAGACTCCTTCCAGGTGGGCTTTGGGCCTTTTTCTCTTCACATGTTTCTTCCCTGAATTGCTACTGTGGGCTCCCAAAGGATCTTCCTTGCCTGCATCCACCCTTGCCCATGACAGTCATTTCTCTATCTGCAGCGCAGTGATTTTTGGTAACAGAAAAAAGATTCTGTCACTTTCCTGCTCAATAGTGTCCCATCAAATCTGGACCAGATTTCAAGTCTGCATCACTTGCCTCTCCAGTCTCCCACCTATGTTTTCCATGACCAACATTTTACACAATCATTTCCTTGTCTTGCTTTACTTTTCTATATAGTGTTCATCACTGCTATGCATTTGCTTACTTCTTCACCAGAAAACGTACCCCTGTGAGGGCGGGGACCTTGTTTTGTTTACACCGCACATAATTGGCACCCAATAAATATTAGCAGAAACACACAGAATGACTGAAGTTAGTTTTATTCCTATTTCAATTGACTGAAATACAGAATGTATATGCCATGGAGCTAAACATGTAGATCTAGAAATATTTGCTTTCAGGACGACTTATTGTTTCACACTCTTCTGTACCTGGTCTCAGAAATCATGGAAGGGAAGACTGTGCAGATGTTTCCAGATATGAGAAGGGCTATGCTTAGAGATCTCTGTCTATAATGTGGTACTTGGAGCCAGAAGAAACTTAGTAGAGCACCTTGGAACGTGGACACTCAAGGCATGAAAGAAGTGTTTTAGGGAAAAGATGGCATGAGAGCAGGGGCCAAGTCCAAGCGAAGATGAGGTGCGAGGACGTGAGAATGTGCTTTTCAGTTTTGTTGCCACAATAAATTATTTTAAACTCTGACATGAAATCCGAAGACTACCAGTGGACATACCTGGTCCATCCTTCTATCTCATGGTCATTTGGCCAAGTTCACACTCTGTCTTTGGCCTTGTGACAAGCACATGGCCATGCGTCTGTCATATCCTTTTCCCGTCCTGGGTATGTAGGAGGACTGCACTTTCCCTTCCTTTGGCTCGGGGCCATGAATGAAAGGAAGTGTCATTTGTGTTCTCAGCTACACTCAACTTGGAAGGCATGTGAGCCACTTGGCAAACACACAGGATGGAGGCCGCGTGACTTCCCCTGGACTGTGCTGTCAGCCAGAACACAGTTTTGTGTTATTACACTGACACTAAGATTTACGTATTATTGCTACACAGCCTTTTTTATTCTCTTCTGTTTCTACATTTCCAGTTATAAGTGATGACTTCCAAATCAGTGTCTGCAGCTCAGAATTTCTGTGGAACTCCAAATGTTAACCTTCGATTCCTTGTTAGACAGTCTGCGGCCTCTCAAGTTAAACGTCACTTCTCCTCTGATCCTCCTATTTTCCTGCTTCCTCTCAGCCAGGAGCATCTCAGGCTTTTCAAAGTCTGAGTGTCACTCTTGAAGCTTCGCCAGCCCTCACTTCTTTCACTGTTTTTTTGTCATTAGCGTTCAGAAGTCTCACTATGTTGTATTTGAAAATCATTTCTTCGGGTTTACTCTGTTTGCAGTTCACTGAGTTTATTGAATCGATGGCTTATTTCTTTCACAGAACTTGAGATTTCCAACATTATTACTTCAAATATTTTTCCATCATTAGGTTATTTTTTTCTTTCTGTAACTCTGACAAACTTGAGTTGTTCTGTTGTCCTGTGGGATCCTAAGGCTCTATTTTTTGTTTGTTTTGTTTTTACTTTTCTCTCTGTTGTTTAAACCAAATGACTTTATTTATTCTTAAGTTTAATGATTTCCATTATTTTTTATTTATTGTATCTTTTGGTTGTAAAACTTCCAAGTGGATATCTTAAAGAAACATTATTGGTTGCATCCAAGGGTACTTATTTTGGGAGCAGCATTGCCTTTTATAGTGAAAAACTGTATCAACTAGAAACACTTAAGTGTCTCGAATAGGTCTTTATATGATTTTCTGCTTGTCTCAAGTGTCTGAAGTCCTTGTTGGTATATGTACATTATAGCTACTTAAGGGCTTTATCACGAGCTCTGCAATGCCAGTGTTGATCTCAATATCTTTTCTCAAGCAAGCTGCTATTTTGTTGGTTCTTCATATGAAAAATTTTGTATTATTATGTAATGGGATTCTTGGTCTTTCTTATTTAGAACCCATGAAAACTGTTGCCATTTTGACTTGGTACACTTAGGTTCAGGACAAAAGGTCCAGCCAACTTTCTGGTGGCTAGAGTTTCAATACAGGTTTGTACATATAGCCCTGTGCTGTGATTCACATCTTCCTTGTGTATGTGGCATCTGTGGACAGCTTGGGGACTGGGAAAGTAGTCACTTAATTGGTAGTCCTCAAAGTTTTTGGTAAGCTGTTCAGGGCCAGATCCACAAATTCTCAGTTTAAGGGTGAACCCAGAAGTTCATAAGCAACTTGATGGGCTCACTTTTACAAGCTTTTCCTTACCTGCTTCTGTACTTTCTAGACACTTGGATCTTCTCCCTTTTGATCTTCAGCCAGAAAGGTGGTGCTATACACCACCATACACTCTGAGCCTTTGCTCGGAGGCCAGGCAGAGGAGGCCAGAGAGAATGAAAACCAACCAACCAACCAACCAACCAACCAACCATCAAAGGGATTTCTCTGTTCCCTTAGGAATCACAGCTTCTGAAGTAGCAAAGCTTCTTTCCCTCAGAATTTTGAGCCTTGTAGTCTCCTGTAGGTTCTCAATGCTTGTGGCCTCTGTCCCTGGGACTTCTGTACTGCCCAAGAGCTGAGGTGAGAATGTAGAGGGGGAAAACATACACAACAGACTAAACAGGGGGCTTAGCACTCTTTCTGAGCATGATGGACTCCTCAAGCAGAGGAGTTGGAAGATCTAGGAACGAGGGGCCAAAGGTACATGTACCTCATTTCATTTCTATGAAATTTTATTTGCAATAATCTAAATTAAAGATAGTGTCGAAGTACGTGCCTTGCTGAATTTAATATGGGTTAGTTGTTTCGAGCACAAATTCAAGCTGAATTTTTCAGTTTTGAGCTCGGTAACTGTTTTCAGAGCTTACGAAATGGGCACTATTTCGTTTCCCACATGTTTGGGCATGCTGCCACCAGGGGGTGGTCGTGTGCTGCCATCTTTTGCTTATAAAGATGACCCGAGTTTCAAAATGGTGACATAAATCTGTCTTGTAAGATTTGTAACCTTTTCTTAAATAAATATAAAATTCTATTTTATTTGAACAAACACAAAATGGTTAATTGTCTAAAACATTTAAAACTAATTACATTTCAATTATGTAATTTCCTACCAAGGAACAATGATTGATTTTTATTTCCTTTAAACGGCATATGTTTCTGTTTATAAAGATTTTAATCTTACCCTTTTATAGCATGGCTGATCATTTCAATTTTCTCTGTATCTTTAGTAAAATTATATAAAATGTGTATGAATGGTTGAGTCTATTTTTACCCAATAGTTTTTATAACATTTTCCTAGTTACTAAATAGATTTCATTATTAATAATTTAATAGGTATTTTTTAAGATTTTTCTACTGGGAATAAATACTACGACAAAATAATCCTAAATATTATTTATCATATACTGAACCTACTCTGTGTCAGGTAGCTTCAACTGTGTCTCTAAACTCTAAACTTCATGGTCTTCACAGTCTTGCTATGATGGTGTTATCTTTGTTGGAGAAACTGGGGTGACTGCTTTCCAGTCAGCCATGGCTGAGACAGTCACTGGGACTCCTGAATTTTCAATACCAGTCAGTCAGTTGCTGCTGAACTGCATTATACTGAAAAATTCTAACGTTCCTCGAAATTCATACCAGTTCAATGTTTCACTTTTATAAATAAGGTAATGTTGAAGAAAAAGAGTTACATTTTTTCTGCGTTTTTCCTTTTAGATTTTCACTTTTTCATGGCATTCCTGGGACAAAGCATTTTTAAGTGTCTTGGTATATATTAACTCTTAACCTTTTACACTCACTAAAAATTCAATCTAAGTTTTTTTCTCCTTTCTAGATGGAAGGAGGCTTCAACATCAAAGCTCCTTAGATTTATTTCCTTTCTACAGCAAAATTGTCATCATGAACACAGAGACGATGCAGTGAGTGAGGGGCATCATTCACTGTAAGGAGACCAGTGGGCAGAAACTGTGAGTCTGCAGGTTTCTAAACCAATCCCACGGTTCTCAGTGTATGGGCTTTCCAAAGCTGGAGTGGGTTACTGTGGGAGGCCGAGCTTCCCTGTCCTTAGGCATCAAACACAGACTGATCCTGAGGGAGGACTCAGATGCGTCCAGCATGAAGTCAGGGCTAAGAACTAAGCTTGAGACCAACAGCTCTCAAGCTCCACTTTGAATCAGAACCACATAGGAAAATATTCGCCTCCAGAGCTTCAGAGGTCTTAGAGAATGTGGGCAGAAATCAGAATCTTAGTTCTGAAATTCAATCTACCCTTTGAATGAGAATCTCAGGTACTTCTCTTCCTGCTACTTGAAGATTATAGTCAGAGAAACTCTCTAGAAACTTGTTCTGATGTGACCCTGGTTGCCTCAAGGGAGAAACTTTCTAAAAACTTGCTCTAAAATGATACTCATTGCTTCAAGGAGAGCAAAAATATTACAAGATAAAAAGTTTAAACTGTAAACTTTTCCTTATGAGTAAGGACCCGCCTGCCTGCAGTCTGTCGGGCATTCTAGATGTATTGCTAAAATCACCCCTCTGGGGGGAAGAGGCACAGTGGAAACACCAAGAACAAAGTATGACACAAGCGTATGAAAATGCCATAATGAAACCCATTATTATCTTGTATGTTAACCTTTTTTAAAATTTTTAATAAAATATTTTTATTGGTGTTTTGTGTGTTTCATACATTATTTCTCAGTCTAATTTAGACACACTCCCTTTTCCATGCACCCCCACCCCAGTTCATACATTCTGCCATACATGTCTTGCATCTTTTTCTCAGTCTTTTTAAAGTTTTTCTCTGCAGAGGTTTATTGTTTGGGCAGAGGTTAACTGTTTCACTCAGTTCTTTGATTCAGTCTTTTTGTTGCTGTTCCCTCCCATTTGTATTGCTCCAAAATATGCCCATATATATACGTCACATAGATACCAAAATTATAACCTTTGAAAATAAACTGTACACTAATTCCAAAATATGTTTAGGAGTTCACATTTCTCTCTTTAATTTTATATTACTCTAGTATATGAATGCATACCCTCTATCCATATACCACAATTATAAAGTCTGAAAATAAGTGGTCAGTTAATTCTAGGCCCCATTAAGGGATTCACATTATAACAGCACAGTTGCCTTCAGATAAAAAGAAATATAACATTAACTTTTCTCAGGTTGCCTTTCCACTAGGGATTTGGTGCTGGCATCCAAAAATGAGGGATGCCATTTGTTGTTTGTTTTTCTGGGACTGTGTTACTTCACTTAGCATAATGGCTTCAAGTTCCTAATTTTTAAAAATTATCTTTTGACCTTTTTCATGAAAAATAAAAGAGAGAGAGAGAGAGAGATAGAAATTGAGCAGACAGGACAGAGACCTCAAAGCTGTAGCTCCAGTTTCTTTATCTCCTCTAAATGAATATCTTTGACTAAAGGCTATGTATGATCATGTGACACTGAGAGGAGGCCCCTGCATACCTGGTTGCACCCCCTGGACTGCCCAGCTCATCTCTTCCCTGTATCTCACCCCAGATTCGGTTGTAAGTTCTTATAAAGCCCCCATACTAGCAGCTCTATGGCCCCTTATTTTCTGAGACCCTCCTGCTATAGGGGAGATCTGCACTCTTCCCTCTTAAACTCTCACCTATGAATCCATAATAAATTTCTCTCCAAAACTCACTGTCTGTGGTCCTTGAATCTCAGTCTTTGAATTCTTGAGACAAGATTCCAAATACCACTGACTCAGTGTAAGTTTTGTGTATGTGCAAGCATCCGGCACCCTAACTTCTGAGCCAAGCCCCTCCCCTCCAAGAGCCAAGAAAGGTTTGTGTATGTGCAAGCATCTGGCACCCTAACTTCTGAGTCAAGCCCACCCAAGAGCCAAGAAAGGTTTGTGTATGTGCAAGCATCCGGCACCCTAACTTCTGAGCCAAGCCCCTCCCCTCCAAGAGCCAAGAAAGTTTTCACTGCTCTCAAAGGCACCTTGATATTCCTGCATCACTTTCTTATGAGACCGGTTTGTTTCTTGGTTTCTACTTTGATATCTTTATTAGTCCCAGAAGAGAAAATAACAATAGAGACGAGAACAACCAGTCCCCAGGGAGTAGCAGTCAGTAAGGCAAGGTCACGGCGGGGCAGCCTTGTGTTTGCCCAACTGGAGCATCCCCAGTCTTACATCCATGCCATGACAGATGGCACTAGTCATGCCCTTGTTTTCCCAGCTAACCAAGGGTCGTCAGAATATTTGGGGTTAGCCTGAGAGACACAGTGGACTTACTGTCCAAATTTGAGGAATTACTAGAAAGCAAGGAACCCTCAAAAGATAACAGGGAAGGTAAATTTTAATGAGAATATTGGAAAACCTTTATCAGAGAAAAGTTTTAGAAAAATAATGATTTCCACAATTCAAAATAAGTTCTCAACAGTATCTATTTAACTACTTTGTCATTTATCTGCATTTGCTAAGCCAACTTAAGGAGTTGTTTTTCTTGAAGTATCTATTCATCAAGAGACCATTAAGGCATACTAACTTCAAACTGAAACTATGTAGCAGATTTAATTATTAACCAATCACAAAACATATATTAAAGACAACTAACACTTATTAAAGAGCTTATCCCTTGTGAAAACGGAAGTTGCCAGATGTGGTGGCTCACGGGCACCTCTAATCCCAGCGTTTTGGGAAGCAGAGGCAGGCAGATCTTTGTGACTTTGAGGCAAGCCTGATCTACATAGGGAGTTCCAGGCCAGCCAGGGTTTCATGGTGAGACCCTGTATCAGAAGAAGATGAAGAAGAGGAAGAGGAAAAGGAGGAGGAGGAGGAAGAGGAGGAGGAAGAGGCAGCAAATAGATCAGCCGAATTAGCTTAAAGTTCTTTTCTTCTAGACCTCTTGAATATCGTTTTGTTCTTGCCAGTCTCCAATGATTCCAAAGTCCCTGAAGATGATTCAGAAGTCCCTGAAGATGTCAGGGTGGAGGGTGTTTAATACTTGGCCTTCTATTATTTAGCCACTGAATACAAGGAGAGTTTACTGTGCTCGACTGACAAATGACAAATATCATCTGTATGTTTGTATGAATAGCTTTCTCTCACTGGCTGAGTTTATTTTTAATCTGTGGATGGAAATATTGACTTTTTCCCTGGGAGGGTCGAGCGAATTTATTTCTGTAGGGCAGGATAGCAGCTGTGAGAAAGCAATGAACGTAGAGCCTGCTTCTCCGCTCTGGTGTTTCCTTTGATAGTCCCCTTATTTTTAACGAAAATGAAATTTTGTTAATTCTTGAGCTATTGAGATATGAGAATGCAAAGCAATCTGCTCCATGCGAAGTGGCATGTGTCAAAAACCCAACCGTAATGCCCTGTAAACACCTGTGGAAATGTGCCTTCTGACTATTCTTGTCCAGAGTAAGCTGCCTTTGTGTATCACCTCTTCCTTATCTGAAGCAGCTCAGTGAAGAATTTGCCTAGCTATACCTAAAAGGCAAAGACTCCCCACCCACACATACACTTCTTTTTTTTTCTTGGCAAGAATACTTGGAAATGTTAAACAATTTAAACATCAGCTGACCTATGTTCCTCTTACCCTTTCACAAAATGTCACGCATTCCTATTTTCAATACTAATGAACAACCACCAATTGTTTTAATTTCATTATCTTTTCAGCTGAAAGAGTGCTTACAGAGCACAGAAATAGCTAAGCTTTCTTTTTATAGATCTAACTGGTAAGTCTGAAACAAGTTTATACTGAAAGACAGAAAAAAGCCTTCTGATTTTTTCCCCCCTGTGAATAGAATTCTCTGGGTTAAGCTGCCTTCTTTCTGTAGCCCTCAGCGAATAAAGTAGGCTCCAAAGAGAGATTGCAAGACCCAGAGCTTGCAAGCTTTTCCAGAGGCCACTCCAGGCAATCATTGTCTCTGGGCAGGACTGAATTCGAGTTGCACTGTCAGAAATCTACCTACTGTTAAAAATAGCCAGCCAGAGGCCTGCCACCTTAAATGGTAACAATTCTAGGAGAGCGGGTTGGCTTTCTTTCTAGTACCCAGGCACAGCACATAGCAGACCAGGACTTGAAACCTGAATTGTAATCACTGGAGTTCAGTCTAAATAGTGGACTTGCCAAACTTTCACAGGCTTGCTGCTCCATGGGTGGAACAGAGAGATTTGGAAAACAGCCTTCACCCTCGTACCAGTATCTGCTTTGGTTCACTAACAGCCTTCTCTAGGTTTGGATAAGCAAATGAGCCTTCCATAAGGGTGCAACTTTCTTCCTTGGTCCTGAGGGATAGTTTAGTGTGAGTGGGCAGAGGTCACACTCCTGGTTCCTGTTATTAGTTACCCTGTCAGAAGAAAGCAGTGAGGGTGATAAATGTGTCCTGGTCTGCAGAGGCTTGTTTAGAAATGCACTTACCATGCAGACACACATGATGTGGTGCTGTCAGGAATCACAGGATGGGAGGACAAGGGGATAGGAAAGATAGACACTAGGACAAGGGCTGGGAGGGAGGAAGAGGTGTCAGGTCCTTGTTCTGTGCTGTGTATTATTTGGCAGCCGCTCCCAAAGCTCATGGCTTTCCTGACACACAGAAAACACTGCAGGGCTCTCCGTCACCAGAGTTGTTTTCCCAGCACTTGTGTGACCTTTCAGTGCAGGGAATGAAGGGCAGCAGCATCTGGGCTCGCAGTTCTTGGTACCAAACGACTTCCTAATTACTTGTTCATGTGGAAACACCTTTGCTCACTCGCGTCTCCAGGGTGCTGGGGACTCACCTTTTCAAGCGGTACTGATTGTGGTACTCTCTTTCTTGCAGTGCAGTGTATTCATTTTGATACTTGAGCAGTTGCTCCCGCATTTTGGAGACCTCAGTGGTGAAGACATTGGGGAAGTCATCGGCTTCCTGCAGGTGGACCAGCTGCTTCTGGATCTGCTCCGTGAAGTGTTTGGCGTTCTGCAGCAGCTGCACCTCCGACTGTTGTATGCTGCATTACAGGGAAACAGAGTCACAGAGTGACGGAGTGCACAACCTCAGGACCCTCTTTCATTCCTGCAGGGGAGCTAGGGAGGGGAGGGGGGCATACCACAGCTGCTCCCCACTTCTGGATTCAGTTTACTTGTCACACTTGGGCCCAAATACTGCAGCCAGCGCTGAAGGGAGTGAGGCCCAGGTCCCGGCCGGAGTTGCTGACTACCCAGGGGTGGGCGTGCAGGGCTGTAGACGGACAGCTGCAGGACCTGGTGACAGGTACCACAGGGGCAGCTAGATCCAGAGACTGGTCACGATGGAGAAAGGATGAAATTCCATGGGAGTAGGCTAGTCCCCCCAACTTTGAAGAATGACCAGGACCTCCAACATGAGGCAAGTGGGCCCCTCAACTGCCCCAGCAACCCAGCTATCTGGGTGCTTTCAATTCTCCAAACGTGACTGCAGCCAAGATTGTTTCCTACTTTCTGAATCAAGAAAACAAGAGCTCTTCACTGAGAAACTAGGAGAATTCTCCTATAAGATTATGGATGTTAATTAACAAATTTTAAAAATCTTAGCCTGATCCTGGCTAGAATTAGACTTGAACATCACAGAAAAGGGGATTCCTATAGCCCTAGTTATATTCATTTTTTTTTTTTTTTTCTTTTTGAGGCAGGGTCTCCTTGTAGCCCTAGCTGGCTTTAATCTCACAGAGATCAGCCTGCCTCTGCCTCCTGAGTTCTGGGATGAAAGGCATGTGCCACCATGCCCAGCTGCTCCAGATATATTCTGTGGCCTTTTCTCTGTTTGGGAAAGGAGCTGAGCATCTGCTACAGGCTGATCTGGATAGACAGAGAAATTGTACTTGCTCTGTCCCCCTGAATCTTCTAGAATTCAGTGATGCTGCAAGCTAGTACATTAGCTACTTCTCATATTCAGAAGCAGATCTCTGCTATTTCCTGTTTTATAACCAGTACTCTCTTCCGGTGTTTGCATCCCACTAAGTTCCTCACCAGGAGCTGAGGAAGCTCCAGTTTCGAGATGTCCCATAACTTGATGAGACCTGTCTCGGCTGAGGTGACCAGCTCCATGTTTCTCCAGGCTGTGCATTTCATGCACTCAGAGGCATCCAGCAAAATGTTTATTAGAACATGATATGTTCCAAGAACTATGGTAGGTGCCAAGCACCAACCACAGCATGATGATGAATATACCTTCAACTTCCTTCAATGAAAACAGGGGTTGTTCTCCTATGATCCAATGTTATAGCTGCTAACATAATTTGCCAATTTGAAGTTATCTGGTCTCCTTAATGGGTCAGTTTTCCATTACCAGAGTTGGATCGGGCCATAGTGCTTGTTTTCCCACAGAGAGGAACAGGGCAGTCAGAAGTCAGTTCTTCAGTCAGAATGTAAATTGCAGTTTACACATATGTTTGAGATACAGTGTTAGCAGAAGAGAATTTAACTTCTAATGTGGTCTTTATGGAAAACTCAACCAGTGTCAGCCCAACATTTCCAACCTGCATCTGCCTGGCTGCGGCCTGGGCAGCACAAGTAGAGTCTGCCTCTTCAGGCTTCTGCTGTGGGTGTGAGACAGAGCGGTGGGTTTTGTAATGGTGAGAGAAGGAACTAAGGGGTCAAGAGGAGGGAGGACATGGCTCGCAGAAGGGAAGTAGCTTTTTGCAACATAACCTGGAAGCAAAAGAAATAGTAATGTAGCATTGGTCCCACAATGGTAACTGTCACTGGATAAATAAGGTTCCTCAGAGAGCTTCAGTTCCCAATGGCTTAGTGGTAGGTTCTGAGGAAAGCTGTTGACTTATTCTGTGGAAGCCTAGTCTTCTGACCTGTTGCTGACTTGTACCTGGCTAAGGCAAGTAGCCTGGGATAGGAGACAGACGCAAGAAGAAAAGATGGAAGCCTTGGCAGATATAGATGTATGAGCTGTCATTGACTCTCTACTTCTGAGTGATAATGACGGATGGGAAGGGTTCCTGCAGGAGTGTCCACCCAAAGCCTCTTGTCCAGAGTAGCTTCAGAAGATAGTTGCCATCCACACAACAACACCAGTGTCTCTGCCTGAGAGCTGGGCCTGGGCCTAGAAGTGTGCTTGTCTTCCCAAAGGGTAAGCTGGATGTATCAGGAGCTAATTTTTCCAGGAGTAATCCTTCATGAGGGATGGAAACAAGTGGACAAATATCCCGGTGTTGTCGCTTGTTAGTGGTGGAGCAGAGATTGTTCTACATAGTCAGCCAGAAAGTCCGTGAGACGAGGTCAAAGATGCTACCCCACAGCATGAACCACAGAGGAACTGCTACAGTGGATTCCTTCTTCCCAGTCTCACTTCCTCACGCACTCACAATGCCTTCTCCAATCATTTCTAACACTATTTGAACACCACTCCTTGCCCCACAGTCTGTTTTTGAAGGGAATATAAATGAAGACAAGACCCATTCATTACAAGTAAGAGATACAGATATGGTAAATGCTGATAAGTAGCATACCTCACCACTGTGTCATGTAGCAAGGCGTACTTGGCTTTCAGCTCCGCCATTCTGGTTCCAGGCAGTTTTCCCATAGAATAGAGCTAGCAAAAAGAAGATGCAGGTACCGTTAGCCATTGATGTCCTTGTGCCTCATTACACAGGAGATAAAATGAACATGTGTATCTTGTAAAATCTTTTGGTGAGGCATTTGAAAAGGTCATACATGAACCAATGGGGCCCTTTGATAACTGCTGAGTCTTCAGAGACCATAGTTCTATTCTGCCTCTTCTAAGCTCTTTGCTCTTGAACAACTCTTTTAACTTTTCTAGGCTGTGATTTCTTCATCTAGAAACTCAAAGAATTGAGTTAAATTTCCTTCTGTTCTAAAAGCATATTTTCACGTTAAGCAAACATTTTGAATAGTAGATTACTATTCAAGGATAGCTATTTGTAAGTTGGTAGAAGTAATAATTACTGTGCATCTCAGGAGCAAGAGCTGCACCTCATTGACTTCATTCTCAGAAACACTTTGGGAGGCAGGGATTATTTTGATCATTTGAAACTAAAACTTAACAGAGCAATTTGCCCAAGGTTTTAGTTTAAAATCCTAGTTAATGCCATGAGGATTTAAACCTTGATAGTTCGGTTCCAAAAACCCATGATCATTCCCCTTGTCCTAATGGTTCTGAGGGAAAAGTTTACCTTCTATATAATAAGGTACTTTTTTTCCCTTTTCCATTTCTGCTAGAAAGCATCTTTGACTTATTTTCTGAATAGAAGGATAATTAGTTAAGAAACATCCTAACATTAAGCACTAAAGTTTTACCTTATTGTAAATATTTTTATTGTTATTAAACTTTTTCCATATATCATACATCATTTCTCAACCCAATTTAGAGTCATTTCCTTTTCCATGCCCCCCACCCCACCTGAGTTCATGCACTCTACCATACATGTCTTACATCTTTTTCTGAGTCTTTCCAGAGTTTTTTTTTTTTTTTCAAAGCAGAGGCTTGTTGTTTTGGGGAGAACTTCACTGTTTCAGTCACTTTTTTTCAGTTCCTTTGTTGCTGTTCTCTCCAACTTGTATTACATTATCATCTATCATCTATCTATCTATCTATCTATCTATCTATCTATCATCTATCTATCTATCTATCTATCTATCATCTATCTATCTATCATCTATCTATCTATCTATCTATCTATCTATCTATCATCTATCTATCATCTATCTATCTATCTATCTATCTATCTATCTATCATCTATCATCTATCTATCTATCTATCTATCTATCATCTATATATCTATCATCTATCTATCTATCTATCATCTATCTATCTATCTATCATCTATCTATCTATCTATCTATCTATCTATCTATCTGTCTGTCTCACCTGAATTGGAGGATTTTCTTTTCTTTTTTGGCTAAAAGATGTCATGTTTTCCTTAAGGAAGTGTTTGAAGGCTCCTCCTTGGCAAACCCAAACAACCATCAATCTTGCCCTTGTGTTCCACACTGGGGTCTTTCTTTCCCATGGTCACCCAAATGAGGTTCAGTAAGCACCACATCCTGTCTTGATCTTCCTGTACTGGTCTCCATGATACAGCCTGGGTAGTCCAACAATGGCAGACTATATTCTGAAGAGGCTGAAAATCCAGTAGCTGCTCAGTCCACAAACTGGATGTCTCAGCAGTCCCCATCTTGCACCGAGGGTTTGGAGGATTCTTGGAGAGACAAGAGTCTTTGGTCCATACTGGAGAGTTAAAAAACTGTGTCTCATGTCTTTGAAGGATGGCAAAAGCAGTGGCAGCCACAGAGTAGATGCACTTGCCAGTAAGAATTGAAGACAGGCAAAACAACAGTGCTCTTTTTTTCTTTCTTTTTGTTTTTTTTACTAAGATCTCAAGTTTTATATCTGAAGTACATTTTCTCAGGCCTTACTGATTATTTATTCAGGTTATACTTTGCTTTTGGATGCTTAAGGCCACACAGCCCAGATTAACCAAGTTTTTTGTTTTCTCAAGGTCAGTTGAGGATCTGGTCCTCAAGGGTCACTTGAGGGTTTTTGGGGGGGGCAGGGTGGGGAGGGAGCCCCTGGCTCCTTTTGGCTTTTCATTTACCAGTTCCATCCATTTGAGGACAAAATCAGGTCTTGCTAGACCAGGCTTCCCTTTGTGAAGCATGAGCAGACTTTCTTCTTTATAGACTGGATACTGGCTGAAGTCCCATTAGTGGCTCTCCAAGACCTCCCTGCACAGGAAGACTGGTGACCCACATATGCAGGACCCACATTTCAAGAGATGCCCCCATGCATAGTCCCCTGAGACTTAGTTGCCCTCTGAGGGTAAGGAACAAAGTTACCCCTTAGGTCTCTTGGCCAAATTGGTATGGGTGTTAAGTATGGTTGTTAAGAACCCAGAAAGGCTAACTTACACCAGCCTGATACATTGCACCTATACTAAAATTATGTCATCTGAAAACAAACTGCATGTTATTTCCATATCATATTTCTTGATTCGCATGCATTTTCCAATTTAATTTTTTTTTGGCATTTTGGAGACAGGGTCCCCCTTTAGTCCCAGCCCCAGCTGGCCTGGAGCTTGTTCTGTAGACCAGGCTAGCCTTGAACTTACAGAGATCTGCCTGCCTCTGTCTCATAAGTGCTGGGATTAAAGGCATATGCCACCACTCCTGGCCCATTTTAATTTTATATTACTCTAAAATATGCATACATACCCACCATCATATACCAAAAATCCAAAATCTGAAAATAAATGGTAGGTTAATTCTAGAACCTATTAAGGGATTCACAATATAAAAGCATAGTTGTTTTCAGATCATGAGGAATATAACATTAACTTTGCTCAGTTTGCCTTACAACTAGGTACTTGGTGCTAGCATCTACAGAGGAGGGAATACCATTTGTCTTTTGTTTTTCTGGGACTGTGTTCACTTAACATATTATGTTCTAAAGGGAGACTGACAGGCACTGAAAAGCCTGGTTTTAATAAGGTAAACCATAAAGCAGTGAAAATTTCATATCAGTATTGACTTGAAATTGCAACAATACTGAGCTGCAAAGCGGAACTAAAGGGCCGGCTCCTTGGTGTCTGTCAATCTCTCTTTTGAATGTTTCTTGGACTCATCCACTTTCCCTTTCTCTGTTCCACTCATCTAAGTCACGTGGTCCCTCACATGGCCAACAACAAAGCCATTTCCCTGCTTCCTTTTCCTCCCTGTGTCCACCTGATTGCTTTCCACAATCTTTTCAAAAGTAAACAAAGTTTTGTTATCTTGGGTGCTCAAAACCTTGAAGTGGAATAAAATTCAAGAGTGTGGGGTGGGATTCTAGACTCTGTGGCCCTGCCTGACCCTACTGCCCTCCCTGCCCCTTCTCTTAGCAGCTTTTCAAGAGTCCAGTTTTCTGCACACTGGCTTTCTTTTATTTCTGTGGCCTCACAGATCTCTTTCCTTCTGTTTCTGCCTTGAGAATTTTTATTTGCTTTTCCTACTCCACTCCAACCGTTTCTCACAGTTTGACCAAAGTACCATTTTAGCAGAGGCCTGTTCTGACTTCCCAAACCACCGCCCCCAGAACTCTATACTTTATAAAGTATAACACCTTATAATC
Organism: Rhizomys pruinosus; assembly: GCA_009823505.1. NCBI lineage: Eukaryota > Metazoa > Chordata > Mammalia > Rodentia > Spalacidae > Rhizomys > Rhizomys pruinosus. The sequence continues at coordinate 1,656,928 of VZQC01010551.1, read as the reverse complement.
TGTGATAAACTTATGTGATTAAAATTTTGTTTTTGATTTATTCCCCAATAAGTATACATGTCCCATGAGGAGAGCACCTGGATTGCCTTGTTCTTCATTTTATTCCTAGCCAGAGTAGGATTCCAGGCACAGAAGAGGGGGCTGAGAGCTGATACCATAGGGGCAAACAAGCAGAAGAATAACAGATATCAATGCCCAGTGACTTGTTTATGTTCATCAGTGGAGGAATGAAGGTTACTGGCAAAGTGTGAGTCTCAGTTTATACAGAAAGGTTTCATGGTCTTTTTGAATTGTGATAGAAAATGTTAAACACATCATGAAACATCTCTTTCTTTGGGAAAGTGTTGGGGATCTTTCATGGAGATATGGCTTGAGTTCCAACCCCCCACAGCCTTATTCTTCTCTTTTTATTTTTTTATTGAGGATTTGTGCATTTCATACAACTTTTTCCAATCAAATTTAGACCCATTTCCCCCTCCACACACACCCCCACCACCAGAGCACATGCATTCTGCCAAACATGTTAAGTCCTGTCTTGCATATTTTTCTTTTTTTTTAAATTTTATTTATTTATGTGTATGAATATACTGTTTGCATGTAGGTCTGTGCACCTGTGTCGTGCGGTGCTGCGGAGGTCAGAAGAGGGTGTCAGATTCCCCTGGAACTGGAGTTCTCCTGGAATTGGAGTTACAGACGGTTCTTAGCCGCCATGTGGGTGCTGGGGATCGAACCCGGGTCCTCCGCAAGAGCAGTTAAGAGCTCTTAACCGCTAGGCCATCTCTCCAGCCCCTTGCATATTTTTCTTAATCTTTTTAACTTTTTCAATGTACAGGTTTACTCTTTTGGTCACTTCTTTGAACAAGGCGTTTGTTGTTGTTTCCTTTAATTTTATATTACTCTAAAATACATGTATATACTCTCCATACATATACCAAAATGACAGAGTCTGAAAATAGCCTATAAGTTTATTCCAAAACAAGTTTGGGATTCACATTTTAACAGTAATGTTGCATGCACACAGCCTTATTTTTTAACCTTTGGGTAAAATATCTAGGTAAATAGTTTTTTTTTTTTTTTAAGACTTCCCAGCATGTGTTGATTCTCACAATACTACATTAAAATGTATTCAAATGCCACCTTAAATATAGCCTTTGATTGTACTTGGAATTTACTTTCACAGGGTCTCTCTGTCACCCCAGCTGGCCTGGAACTCACTATGTACTTTGTAGATCAGGCTGGCCTTGAACTCACAGAGATCTGCCTGCCTCTGCCTCCTGAGTACTGGGATTAAAGGTACATTCCACCATGCCTGACACTTGGAATTTACTTTGATTTTACTTGTCAAATATTGAAGCCTCAGAGCAGTGTCAAAAGTAATGGATATCATGAGAGCTAGAAGAGGGGGCTGAGAGCTTTGTGATACCATAGGAGCAAACAAGCAGAAGAATAACAGAAATTAATGTAAGCAAAGGACTTGGCTGAAATCACATTGGACACAGTGGGAACCAGGTGATGTGTAAACACTTCATAGAGGCACCAGCAGAACAACAGACATCGAGGCCAGCAATGGTCAAGCAGGGCCCTGCTAAAATTCACAGTGGACACTGTGGGACCAGGAGGATGTGGAAACACTTGAGGCTGTGGCCGAGGCTGACACTGCCAAGGTCAGTCCCTGAATTAGAGGTAAGGCAGAAATATAAATTCTCTGAATTTTGAGAGTGGTCCCCAATTTATGCATAGAATTTATGTAAAAAGACAGAAACCTTATTGGCTGAGGGAGCTTAAGTCAGCAGCTGACTACAGAGTTATGCAGGTTCAAAGACAATCCTCAAGAAATAGAAACAAGGAAAAATATGCAGGCAGTGGCCCCAAGGCTAAACCCTGTGGGAAAAATGCATTTCATGGAGTGATCACAAACAATAGCAAGAACCCCAAAATGACCACACCTGGGGAGCATCCGGGTCCAGATCAGCCAGAATGTATTACCTAAAATGTCAAGTTTTCAAGTAAAGATTATAGGATCTGGCTTATAAGAAACAAAAAGGTTTGATGCTTTCTCCACACAGAAAACATAAATAAAAACAAATGAATAGACATAAAATGCTTTGAGGAAGTTGCAGACAACTGATTTGCCAAACACTTTAAAGGAGTGTATTAGTCACTTTTCTGTTGCTGTGATAAAACCACCGTGAGCAAGGGAACTTACAAAAGGAAGAGTTTATTTGAGCTTAAAATTGACGGTTCCAGGGAATTAGAGTCCATTGTGGCGGGAAGCATGGTGGCCGGGGCTGGAGCAGCAAGCTGAGGGTCACATCTTGCAATGAGCACAGGAAGCAGAGAGAGAGACTGGAGACCACAAGGCTTGTTAAACTCACTAAGCCTGCCCCCAGTGACATACTTCCTCCAGCATGGCCACACCATCTAAGACCTCCAAGAACAGTGCCACCAACTGGAGACAAAATGTCTGAATACTTAAAGCCTATGGGGGACACTCATGCAAACCACCACATTCCACTCCCTGGCCCCCATAGGCTCCTGACCATGTAAAATGCAAAATGCATTTAGTCCAACCTTAAAAGTCCCCATAGTCTTTACCAGTTTCACTGCCATTCAAAAGTCTACATTCAAAAGTCTACAGTCCAAAGTCTCTTCTGAGACTCAGGCCAATCTCCTAACTGTAAGCTCCTGTAAAATCAAAAGACAAATTACAAACTCCCAACATACAGTGGAACTGAATACACATTCCCATTCCAAAAGGGAGGAATAGAGGCATAGCGAGAAAATACTGGACCAAAACAAGACTGAAAACTAGCAGGGCAAACACCAAGTCCAGTAGCTCCATGTGCGACTTCTGGAAATTGACTTCCAAAGGGCTTAGATGACTCAGCTCTTCCAGCTTTGCTTGCAACATACATCTCTTTCTTAGGCTGGTACCACTCCCTGTATGCAGCTCTCCTTGGCAAATATCTCACAGGTCTGGCATCTCGAATGTCTTCTTGGGGTCTCTGCTGCCAACCAGGCTTCACATTCACAACTTCACGCAATGGCCTATCAGGACCTTCTTTATTCAGGGACACCCCTGCTGCACTCTGCCTGGCCTCTGTGGCTCTCTGAAACTGCCGAGGAAGAACTGATAACCCCTTCACTCTTGAATCCTTCCTGCCTCTAAAGCCAGCACCATGCAAATGAAATTGCTGAATTTGGTTGGACTCTCTCCCCTACTTTAACCACATTTGCAAATTTACTCTGCCCTGGACTTGTTGGAGTAGAAAACACTTTCAGTATTTTCCTTTCAAAAATTGGAGGCTTAGCTGGGTGTGGTCTTGCCCTGAAGGTACTGTTTCTGTTGTTTACTTGTAAATCTTGAGGCCTCTCCTTAATCACTTTAATCTCACTTTTCCCATTGTTTACTTATAAATAGCTAGGCCTCTCCTTAATCACTTTAGTCTCCTTATCAAAAGGAACCTCTCCTTCACATGCCTTGGCCTCACCTTTAATATTCCTAGTGCAGTTTTCAGATCCAAACTGTACATTCTGCATTTCTTTCTGCCCCATCTGCTCTTTTTCACTGTACATCTGCACAATATTCACCATTAATAGCCATGCCACCATTTCTACATTAGGCTGTCTTGAAATATCCTCCACTAAAGACATTAGTCCATTGCTTTTCAACTTAGCATCAGGCAAGCATTTGGGCTGTGGGCAAACTGCTGCCAGACTCTTTATCAAAATATCCCAGTTGCTGCCTAAGTCTTTATTTTCCTCTGGAACTACATTTTTTGCAGCAATGCTTTCTTCCAGGTTTCTACTAGAATGGCCCCTTAAGCTCTGCTTACAGTAGTCCAACAGCTTTTCTAGCCCAAAGTTCCAAAGTCTTCCAAACATCCACATGGTCAAGTTTTCACAGCCAACAGCCCACTCTCTGGTACCAATAACTGAATTAGTCTCTTTTCTGTTGCTATGATAAAACCACCATGAGCAAGGGAACTTATAAAAGAAAGAGTTTATTTGAGCTTACGATTGATGGTTCCAGGGAATCAGAGTCCATTGTGGCAGGAAGCATGGTGGCCGGGGCTGGAGCAGCAAGCCAAGGGTCACATCTCGAAATGAGCACAGGAAGCAGAGAGAGAGACTGGAGACTGCAAGGCTTGTTAAACTCACTAAGCCTGCCCCCAATAATGTACTTCCTCCAGCACAGCCACACCTTCTAAGACCTCCAAGAACAGTGCCACCAACTGGAGACAAAAATGTCTGAACACTTAAAGCCTATGGAGGACACTCATTCAAACCACCACAAGGAGTAATCATAAATATTACCAAAGAATTAAAGGAAACAATGCATAAAGTGTTAAAAGAGAATAACAAATAGGGAATATCATAAGGAAAAATATTTTAAGGCATTAAATTGCAATTCCTAAGTAGCAAATTATAACTGTAAAGTTCATTGGAGGGATTTGATAGTAGATTTGGGGCAGAGAGAAGGATCTATGAACATGAAGGTAAGTCAATAGTGAACATGTAATTTTAAGGACAAAGAGAAAAGGCATGAGACTACAGCATGGATCCTTCTAGAAATGAAGGGTGTCATAAAGTCCATAAAGTTTATCAACTTATATGTAATGTGAAACTGGAAATAAAAGGGATGAAAAAAACTACACTTGAAAAAAGTAATGGCTCAAAACTTTCCCAAAGTCTTTTTTTTTCTTTTTGTCTTTTTGAAACAGTGTCTCCCTGTAGCCCCAGCTGGTCTGGACCTTGCTATGTAGACCAAGCTTGCCTTGAACTCCCAGAGATCCACCTGCCTCTGACTTCCAAGTCGTGGGATTAAAGGCATGCACCACCACACCCAGCTCCAAAGTCTTGAAATATATTAATCTACACACAGAGAACTCAAAGAATTCAAAGTAGGATAAATAGAATGATACTCATACCCAGGCACATCACAGTGAGACTGCTGAAAGTCAAAGACAAAAATCCAGAAAGAACAAGGAAAACCAAATAAGAATGTAGCTCAATGAGCACAAGTGACTTGTCTAGAACAATGGAAGGCAACCCACAGCCGAGGTGACACACTCGGAGCAATGGCAGAGAGAGCGACCTGCCATCCAAGAAGTTCTGCCAGAAGCAAAGGGACACAGACATTCCAAGCTAAACCAAAATGGAGAGGACCACTGCAGGCAGGTCTGCCTTGTAAGAAATACTGAAGCAAGGTCTTCAGGGTGAGATAATGTGGCACCAGTCAGTAACTCAAATGCATAGGAAAACAAGGAAGTGTACCCAAGCAAAAAGAAAATGGAAGCTCTCGTAAATACTTGTGGGTAAATCCTCACAGCAGCATTGTTTATTAAAGTTTAATTAGAAAACTGACATCTCTATCAACTGAATGAATAGAAATACAATGCAGCATTATTCTACAATAAAGAAGGAAATGGGTCTTGATACCTATTACAACAAAGATGAGTCATAAACTCATTAAGCTAATGAAAAGCCCAGACAAAAAGGCCATGTACTCTGTTTGTCCTGTACATGCAAAACCGTGAAGACAGAAAGGATTCATTTAGTTGTTGCCTGTCAGGAGGAGGAGTGTTTTAATGGGCACAATGTTTATTTTTTGATGCAATGGAAAAATTCTAAAAGCAGAATGTGATGATTATATAACTCTGTATACACTAAAATTCACTCAAGTATATTTTATGCTATGTACATTACAACCCAATAAAACAAAACTTTATTAGAAATTAAGATTCCCAACATGAGAGAAGGATATGCAACCAGAAAATTAAGAAATCAGTGCAATTGAGTTGTAAATTGACTGTGAACTCATTATTTTAAAAATCCTAGTGTTGTCCACTAAAGTGGTCTCGGAACAATGAATGCCAAGTTAATAACAAGAAGTAGCTCCTAACACACACACTGTGGTCTTTAATGTCATTGGCTGCTAAAAAGAGTCAGTAAATTCAGAGAAATGGCTGAACTCGGACCTGGTGCAGGGAGACAGAAAGTGAAACTGAACCATCTTGAGCCAGAGGAAAGTTCTATGTACAGGACATGATCCGATTTTCCATGTGAGTGTGGGAATATATGGAGCTCCAGAAGGCTGAGAACTGAGAGGTTAAATGTCCTTTGTCATGTAAGGATGTATCACTTGGTTATTTTAATTTTTGCTTGTCTATATTTGCTTTCTTTCTTTTTGCAATGCACAGGAACATTGCAAAAAAGTTAGAGGATATTAAAATGGAGTAATAGGAAACGAGAGCAGAATTTTGAGCTGGAATGTGGTGGGACCAGGTATGAGTGGCAGGTAGAGATTATGGCTGTGATACAGCTTAGCTGGAGTTTCCATGAAAAGGGTATGGAGTCCCATCCTTAAGAATAAATGTTGACCACAGGGCATGGTGACACACGCCTTTAATCCCAGCACTCAGGAGACTGAGGCAGGTGGATTTTTGTGAGTTCAAGGCCAGCCTGGTCTACATAGTGAGTTCCACAACAGCTAGAGCTACAGGGAGACCCTGTCTCAAAAAGCACCCCTCTCCCTCAAAAAAGAATAAAGGTTGAAAGTCATCTAATGGGAGATGGGCCACTGATGCGCGTTGGCAGGGTTAATGGCAATAGGAAGAGTGGAGGGCTGGAAGGCTTCTCTACTTGCTAGCTGTCTTCATTGCCCCCCTGGCCTTTGAAAGCTCAGTGGACAAAACAATTTGTCTTTGTAATTTCTATATAAATCAGAGGTTAAGTCAGAGATGTCCAAGAAAAAATGAACTTTTTGGGGGGAGGTCTCCCTGACAGAAAACAAATCTCTTTTAGAGAGAAAACAACCTGACTGTGAAGAAGATATTTGCCTTCCTAAAAGTAAAAGTGTCAGGGCTGAGGAGACGGCTGTCAGGAAAGTGCTTGGTACATGGATGTGAAGACTTGACTCTGGACCCCCAGCATCCATGTGTGTGTGGCAGCATGCATCTGTGATTCCAGCCTTGGGTAGGCAGAGACAAGACAAGCCCTGGCAGTCACTGGCCAGCCATTCTAGCTCCAGTTTTGGTGAGAGACTTTGTCTCAAATAATAGGGTGGAGAGGATCTGGCATTGTTCTCTGTCCTCCACATGTACCTGCACACACACACATGTACACACATATAAGCACACACATGACCCAAAATAAAAATGAATAATAAATTGGATGTTAGTAGCCATCAGAAAGTGACTCTCCTATGAAGTTGCACACTCCTTTCTTTAAGAGGGTCTGTCCACGGTTGGGATGTAGACCCAGTTCTGGTAGATAAAACTGCTTTACTTGTGGGCAGTATTAGACGTGGAAAAGATGGTTGTATTTTTACACTGAATAATACAAGTGGGTACAGAAACCAAATGTGTCATGTGTTAAAAATGCAGAATCAAAAAAAATACAGCATGAAGGCCAATGTTAAATTGTCAAAGAATATCCATATGAAAGGTTAGATATAATGTCAAAAGTTCATACATGTGATTTCACAATAGATATTTGTGTTACTGAATTGACTTTTTGATAATTGTGACTTGAAGGAAACATTTACTCTAGAGCTAAAAGTTTAACAAGAGTTCATGATTCATGGATGACATGCAATAATGTGGAAAAAATTTTGAAAATTGAAATTCTAGGACATTCCAAGGAAAGTAATAGCTCACAAAGATCATGAACCAAGTGGCCTTATCTGGAAAGGGTCAGCGAGAGGAAACAGGAGTTGGTGTGGGTGTGTGCACGGAGCCTGGGTGTGTGCAGGGAGCCTGGGTGTGTGCAGGGAGCCTGGGTGTGTGCAGGGAACCTGGGGGGTGTCCAAGGTATTCTTCTGGTCTGGCTGAATGTATCTACTGGTCTGGCCTCTTTAGGAAATGCTTGCCGTACTGCTGGATATCACAGACTTGAAAGCATTCATCTTTCCACCCCTATTTCTTCTCTTACTCTCCTCTGTGCCCATTCACTGCTGGAACTGCACAGCCATTTGAGATGAATTCCAAATGCATTCAAGCTCTCAAGTAAACTTCACCATCATCAATCGGCTCTCTCACCTACCCAGTGCTTTCTTTCCCCAAATCCAAGAAGATCTGGGGAATCTTCTTGGACAAGTCCAGTCCATCCACATATGCTGTCACGAATTCTCCCACCTCTTCCAAGGTACTCACTCAGCAGCTAGAACTTCTGTCTGTCCTTCCCAACCTCTGCTTCTCCCTTCTTACTGGCTCAGTATCATTAGGAGACAAGTGGACTTTGGGTTGAATTCTAGCTCTACTATTATTTAACTGCATAAATTAAAGTAATAGTTAATAATTCCATGACTCAATTCATTCAGCTGTAAAAGACGAATAGTCCCCATTTCATAAGATGATTATAGGTGAAGAATGAATAAATCAAGATATGGTATAGTATTTACTATTTCAGTGCACAAAGCTTAATCAGTGTCAGCCATTTTATCATCATTTCCTTCAATCCATAAATTTGCTCATGCTTTCCACTTGGAAACACACAGGAAGTCCACCTGATGTGTTCCCACGCCACCAGCCTTCTCCCCCTTCCCCTTTTGTCCGTTCTCTCAGTCCCTTACCTGTCGCTGCCTCACCACACTTCCTGCTCACCACATTAGTACCCTGACTGAAGACTTCCTTTTCCCAGTTGTTAGATTTTTGTCTTGATCTCTGTTTTTGTTTAGTTTAATTTGGAAAGTGTTTGCTGTTATGTTTTGTAGCACGCACTCCTGCAGTCTGATGTAACTTTCTTCTAGGAAGGGTTGAGGGGGGGAGATTACCCACCAGGCTAACCAGGAGCTGGCACCTCAGCACAGGTGCCAGATGGCTACTTTTGTAGTGGCTACCACCTTTCTCAGGTCCTTAGCTTAGGATGGTAGAACACCACCTCATCTGGCCATGCTAATTCTCACCAATCCAGGAGCTGGTGGCTCTCAGGACTGGAATTTCAGCCCAGTGCCTGCTTGGCTCTCCCTAGGCTACACTGTCAACAGTCAGCTCTCCACAGCTGGTCTCTGTCCAGCCCCACACTAGCATACCAAGCTAGTGGTCTGATGGACCTCATTCTAGCCCACTAGCACCTGACACTTGAAACTCAGGCCTGCTCCAGCCTGTACATGTGAAAAGTAATGGATCCTGGGGACTCTGTCTAATGGTAATAGAACATCCACTTTATTGTATATTGCAGGTCACTTTTATAGGCAGAATGGTGTCATCTTTCAGGGCCAATCCCAGACCCCTCCCTCATACTCTCTGTACACATCACCTGCTACTGCTCCACCCAGCATCATCGGGTCACAAGGTGCTGTCTCAAGGGGAGGGGTCCCCCCACCCGTACCCCTGGGGGATGCTGGTTGAAAAGCTAGGCTATTCATATCTAACTCAAACTGGATTTCCCTACAATGTTTTGATGTTCACCAGTCTTTGTTGGTGTCTTATTGCTGTTAATTCTGTTTGGCAAATTTTTCATTTCAGATATTGTAGTTTTCATCTTTGAAAGTTAGGTTTGGGGCTTTTAAAACCTTGAGCTTCCCCTCCCCTAGGCAACAGGAGGCCAGGAACTCAAATGAGGGCATGAATCGCCAAACTGTGGAGATTAGGAGTCTCCGAGGATGGATAGTTCCATGGACAGGTCACCCACAGGCAGCTTCGCCCACCCAGGGCTCAGGGGACATTGTGGAAGGGGGTGGAAAGATTGTTAGAGCCAGGGAGGTGGTGCAAGACCAAACAGAAATGAATCCTACAAGCTCCTGGGACCCTGTTCATATGAACCTACAGCATTGGTATGAGCTTGTACAAGACCCATGCAAGCTCAGCTGGACAAAAACCCAGCACAGAGCTGCAGAAATGGGTAACAGAACCGAATCTTGGCTGAGGAGATATTGGCACAATATTGATTGTGGCTGGGTGAGGAAGAACAAGCCTTTTTTATGAAAGGGACTCCAGATAGCCTGACTAGAGCTCAGGGGGTGAGCTGGCTCTGAGAAGTGGACAGGGAGAGTAGTTTGGCACAATGGACTCTGGTACAAATGACAGAATGTGTGAACTCAGGGTTGGGGGTGTGCACTGTGGGAGGGTGCCAGTGGCCAAGCGGGCATAAAGTTGATTAAGACTGATTGAAAATTATGTATGAAGCACATAAAAATTCAACAAAAACGTGTGCTTCCCTTGTTATCATTCCTTCTGCCTTTTCCCAGTTCATAAAGTCTTTATAATAGCTGTCTTAATATCCTTGTCTACAAGTTATGTTTCTGTTTCCTTCAAATTGGTTGATTGTTATCACTATAGTTACATTTTACCTGCTTTTTTGCAGGCCTAGCATTTGTGGGGGTAGACATTCATTTTTACATGATTTATTTTATTTTTTTTTGACAACTTCATATGTGAGTACAACACATTTTGATCACATCTATTCCTCCCCCTCCAACCCATCTTATCTGTCTGTTACTCTAGAAAACTCTCACTAATGCATTTAATATTCTGGGGCATTTCATCTATAGATTCTGCTGAATTGTGTGCTGCCAGGTAGCCTCACAGAACGGACAATCTGTAATGTGCCATGTGCAGATTCTCAACACTTCTCGTTGAGATGCTGGCAGTAACCAACTTCCCTGGCTTTAGGTCTTGTCAATCTTGGGTCCTATCCTACAAGCTGCTAGCTGATATAATTCTTACCTTGGTTTTTTTTTTGTTTGTTTTGGTCTTTTCGAGACACGGTCTCCCTGTAGCCCCAGCTGTCCTGGAACTCACTCTGTAGATGAGGCTGGACTTGAACTCACAAAGATCCACCTGCCTCCTCCTCCTGAGTGCTAGGATTAAAGGCGTGCGCCACCACGCCTGGAGTCCTATCTTGTTTTAATCAGTTTCATGACTCAGCTAGGTTCCTTCACATATAAGGGTCTTCATCATCCAGCAGCCACTATCTCTCTCAACCCGTCTCCTCCCTCTTGAATGTCCCCTGGCCATTTCAGCCCTGTAATTCAATCATAGCTCCTGTACTCCATAGAGTACTGCCCCTCAAGACCTTCAAGTCTGAATTCCTGGTACTTGAACATATGTTACTTTCTATGGCAAAGAAATTTCTGAAGATTGAGTAAAAGTATGGATCTTGAGACAGGGAGATTACTGTGGATTATCCCAGTGGGCCCAATCTAATCATGTGGATCTTTAGAAGCAGAAAGAAGGGTTAAATGGTGAAAGGGGAGGTGGGTGTCACAGCGGAGAGATAGCTCAGCATCAAGAGCATTGGTTGTTCCTTACAGAGCACATGGGTTCAGTTACCAGCACCCACCCATTTATTTGTATGAATGTATTGTCTGCATGCAGGTCTGTGCACCCTGTCGTGCAATGCGGTGGTCAGAAGAGGGTGTCAGATTCCCTTGGAACTGGAGTTCTCATGGAACTGGAGTTACAGACGGTTCTCAGCTGCCATGTGGGTGCTTTTTGTAAAAAAATTGTAATTATGTGGGATTCTAGCAATCATTTTATTCCTTGTTTAAAGGCCCGTACCACACCCGGGATCCAAGGGACAGATGGCAGCAGGGACAGTGGCTGGGAGCCCGAGAGGCAGGAAACGAGACAGACTAAAACCCAGATGCTTCTTGAAGAACTTCTCGGCATGAAACAATAACGAAAAGAACTTGACAGGGATGGAGACAGGGGTCAGTGGTTGAGAGCACTGGCTGCTCTTGCAGAGGACCCAGTTTCAACTCCCAGTACTCACATAGTGGGGAACAACTGTCCATAATTACTGTTCCCAGTTCCAGAGGATCTTACAACCTCTTCCGATCTCCACAGACATTCCATAACACAGGTGAACACAGTGCAGGCAATACACTCATAGACCTTAAAGAAAAAAAAACCCTCAACAGACCACAAATCTTGAAGAACATTTACATAGAGTCAAAACAAAATGAGAAGCAAAGTGTCAACACATTTCCAGAAGAGCTGGATGAAGGCAGGAGACAGCAGGGGCCACAGGAGGAATTCTGTTTATGTGACTCTGACCAATCAGCTTTCGGTCTTCCACACATGGAGACTTCTTCCACCTCCCTGCACCTGTAAAGGCCTTGATGGTGTGGGCAGCAAGAAAGTTGAAAGGGACCCAGGGCTCTTGGAAACCAGAGCATTGCTCACACAAGTGTCGCAAATGTACTAAGATGTGTGCAGCTGGTCATTTGTTCACTTTACTTGATGGTCTCAGATGAAAGTCACTGCCTGGACCCTTGGCTAAGTAAGGGGCTGTCCCTGTAAACATGGATGAGTGCAGCAAGCTGGGCCTCTGAGTACGCCTGCCTTCTGTGCTGTGAAGTAGCTTCTGTGGGCAGGGGTCAGAACCCCTCCTGTGTGCTGAGAGGACCTCCCCACTCCGCTGCCTGCCAGTCAGTATGCCCCCGTGCTGGCTGTGAGGCTTCGAGCTCCAACAACAAAGGAAGCTTAGGCCACCTTCATGTTTGGAAGCTCAGCCTGAAGGCAACTCGGAGCACCCTTTGCTTCCCACCCCAACAGACAGGTTGGGATGGACTTTCACAGTGAATCACAGGAGTGCCCTTTAGAAAGAGCAAAACCCAAAGCTACAGCTTGAGCTTCCCAACTGAGGCCATAAAATGAAACTTGGGAGAAGAATATGGGGATCTTGAGTTCTGTTATTGCTAATTCACTGGTAAAGGACGTTACATTCTAGCAACATTTGGACTAACTACGTATTTCAATTACGTTTATTCCCAGGTATTTTATTCTTCTTGAATCTACTGTAAATGAAATTTTTCTTAATATCATTTTTGGATAGCATATTGCTAGTGTATAGGAGTTGTCCAATTTTGATCACTAAGATTATTATTTTTGTTGTCGTTGTTTTGTTTTTTGTTTTTGTTTTGGTCTTTTTGAGACAGGGTCTCCTTGTAGCCCCAGCTGTCCTGGAACTCACTATGTAGACCAGGCTGGCCTTGAAATCACAAAGATCCGCCTGCCTCTGCCTCCTGAGTGCTAGGATTAAAGGCATGAGACACCATGCCTGGCTAAGATTATTATTTGTAACATAAATAGGGGGCCTGAACTCAGAACTCTAATCTAAGCCTTTTCATTGTTTCTGAATATGTTTGGAGAAGAATATCCTTAGTTTTTCTGTTTATTTGATATATATTGAATTTTTAAAACATTGCCTGGTGTTAAGATAGTGAATAGTGTTTAGTGAATGCAGCCACTGCACCTCACACCCCTCAGTGCAAGCTCCTGTCTCACAGTGTGGAATTCACCTTCACCAGAGAGGAAGCTCTGCGAAGGTGAGGATCATGTCCCAAGACCTTGCTCAGTTCACGGCTCCCAGAATATGGTCAGCACATATCTGAAGAGTCTACTGGAATACTGCATGAGGAATCAAGCATGTCACTGAAGGAGTTCACATTGTGTGGCTTTCTGTTTCTACATACACATGTGAATTGGACCAAAATGATCATCAGGGTCATTACTGAGTAAATCTAAGCCAGTCATTCAAATTTGCACCAATAGCAGGCTGAAAAGTGTGTGTATGTGTGTGTGTGTATGTAAAAAAGGAAAAAGGGTATCAAATTGATATTGATTGTGGGAGATTTGTGAATTAATTGATTGTATATGAAATATATACTCCCATATAGCTTAGAATGGAAGAGCCTTTGAACAAAACATACCAAATATTTTGCCTTGACAGCTTGCTACCCAGGGACATTCCTCAGCTCAACCTTCAGAATCTACCTTCAGAATGTATTACCTTCAGAATGTATTACTAAATCAGACTTAACACAAACAACTTCAGTAGACCAGTGGACCAAACTTAAGTATCGGATTTAAAATCACAGAGTAAAGCACAAAATACAATAGCTGAGTGTTTGTATCTTAAGAAACACTAATAGAAGGCAAAATAAAAATGTTTACTAACTCAGTGGGTATTAGAACGTGTTACATTTGGGGCTGGAGAGATGGCTCCGTGTTTAGGAGCACTTGCTGCTCTTTGGAAGAGACCCAGGTTTGGTTCCCAGCACCCACATAGAACAATTATAACTCTGGTTTCAAGGTATCAAATGCCCTCTTCTGGCCTCAGTGGGTGTGGTGGTTTGAATGAGTGTCCCCCATAGGCTGTAAGTATTCAGACATTTGTCTCCAGTTGGTGGCACTGTTTTTGGAGGTCTTAGAAGGTGTGGCCATGCTAGAGGAAATATGTTATTTGGGGCAGGCTTAGTGAGTTTAACAAGCCCTGTGGTCTACAGTTGCTCTCTCTCTGCTTCCTGTGCTCATTGCGAGATGTGACCCTCAGCTTGCTGCTGCAGTCTCCAGCTGCCATGCCTCCCGCCACAATGGACTCTAATTCCCTGGAACCGTCAATCTTAAGCTCAAATAAACTCTTCCTTTTATAAGTTCCTTGGTCATGGTGCTTTATCACAGCAACAGAAAAGTGACTAATACAGTGGGCATTGCATGAATGTGGTGCACTTATACATGCAGACAAAACATACACATAAAAAAAGTAAAAAGAGGCGATAAGGCCCTGCTGTCAAAGACCTGACATTAACATGGGAAAGATGTATTGAGACCACACATGCAAGTGTACAAATGGTCTCTGGAATACCAGAGAGTGTTACCAAAGGCCACTAAACCAATAAAGCAAATATGGGTCTCCTTGAGTCAAGCAAGACTCCTCTGTCAGCACCAGCTACACTTCACCTGCCTGGAAATACTGTGCAGCAGAGGCAGCCATATGCCTGTATATCCCAAATTGAATTGGCTATTAGCTCTCTCCTCAGAGGAATAACCCACGGCTGATGGCACAAGCTTACATCCTCTAATGGTTAGGAGATGTTATAAGCCACAGTAAGACCCTGTCATATTTAACAGGAAAAAATGTAATTCATGGATTAACATACCATTCAAATATCTGTGTCTATACCAAAGTAACCTACCATAACAATTAGTACTGTTTAAATACCTATATATCTAATTGCTTGTGCTTCATTAGTAGGATCGAAAGCTTATTCCTGGACAAACTGTCAGCCCATGAAAGGAAACAGCCAGAATTGACCAGAGTCCAAGACAACAGCTCCAGAGAAAGTAGATTGTTTTGCTTCTCATCCACCTGTGCCCCTTTTCTAAGCTTAGGGAACAATCTGCGGAAAAGGGGGCATGGTAGAATGTAAGGGCTGCGATTGGGGTGAACAGTGAAACTACAGCAATATAGTCTGGACACTCATTTGATCAACTTGATTGAACATACAAGACCCCCCCCTTCTGAATGGTGGGACCCATGGGCTGTGTGGGTTTGGGCACAACTGCTTGCAAACTGGTTTTACATGAAGGATGCTTGTACTCAAATTATCACTTATTGTTAAAAAATGAAAAAAAAACTGAGTGAAAGATGCAGGACAGTTATGGCAGAATGCATGATCTGGGATAGGGTGGGGTGGGGGGAAGGGAAAGGGAAATATGCCTGAACTGAATTGGAAAATGATGTATGAAACACACAAAGCATCAATAAAAAAATGAAAATTTAAAATAAAAAGTAAAAAGAAATGAAATGTTAAAAAAAAAGTGGGGTCCAGGCATGGTGGTACACACCTTTGGTCCTAGCACCTGGGAGGCAGAGGTAGATGGATCTCTGTGAGTTCAAGGCCAGCCTGGTCTACAGAGTGAGTTCCAGGACAGCTGGGGCTACAGGGAGACCCTGTCTCAAAAAAGACTTAAATAAATAAATAAAGTTACATTTAAGAAATTAAATACTCAAAATATTTTAGTTTATGTAATAATATGGACCAGTTAGCTGCCTTATGAATTTCTTTAAACACTTTCAGTAACAGAAAATAGTTATTACCCCTGGCAATTACATAACAGATTACCCTGAAATGTCCTCAGAAAAGGGTGAATATGCAAAAATTAAGTTTTCCAGAAAATTTTTTATGATGTTTGGAGGCATAGTTCTTTATCTTAGTTTTTGAAAAATCAGAGAAAACCATATCATATCACCCTGTATATAACAATAACTTTTTTCCATTTATTACCAATTTTGATAAGTAAAGTGATAGAAATAAATGGGAAAAATTTTTAAAGATTTTAGCAAACTCTTCTCCAAACACAGCTGTTTCTGTTTCACTAAATTGACTATTACAAAATACTTTTATGTGTTTTCTGGCAAGAATAAATAGCCTCACTTCATGGAATTGCCATATTTCCAGTTATTAGTGCGTAGTTGTAACAGTTTAAGGACAAGTTATCCATTTCTATAACTTTCCATATCAGAATAAGAAAGTAAAACAGCATTTATATCTTTCAAAATATGTAAAGTAGACCTTAGTCCACATCATAATGGTATGTTTTGGGCCAGAGATTGCAAATTAGCAACCAACAGTAGAAATACACTCTGCAGGTGTGTGTGTGTGTGTGTGTGTGTGTGTGTGTGTGTGTGTAGGCTAGAGGTTCACACTAGTTGTCTTCCTCAATTGATTTCTACATTATTTTTTAGACAGGGTCTTTCACCAATCCTGGATGGAGCTCACCAACTGGGCTGGTCTGGCTGGCTGGAGACCTCCAGTGCTGGGATTACAGATGCCTGGGCCCATTTTTTATATGGGTGCTGGGGGTCCAAACCTCAGGTCCTCGTTCATTAGAGGCAGCTACTTTATTGACTAATCCATTTCCAGGCCCTGCCCGCACATGTTTTGAGTGAGCATGATGATTTTTGGAAAATGAAAAAATTTATTGTCAACATTTAAAAATTCATTGACTTTGCTGTCAAAATCTGAGTTTTCACTTTTAAGTGAAAAACTTATTAAATAACAGTAGGTTTACATTCCAACATTGCAATCATCAATTGGTATTTAACAGAGACTGGCTTTCACAGGTGCTAGAAGAGGCTGCCCCTTTGAGAAGGAGTATATTGCTCTCTGAATTCAACATATGTGTTGTGTACTAAGACATAGGCCATTTCTCTCATTTATGTTGTTTTTATGGACCTTGTAGGTATTTGACATTGGAACCTTTCATCCACCATCCATCAATCTATTTACCCACTCGTCTACTTGACTCATGACTCCATTTCTGAAACTGGTGTGCCAGCTTTTGGGAAGGTTATTCCTTGGAACTTGCTTGTCCCCTTCACCCTATTACCTGAGTCTAAGACTGTATAACCTTGCCGGGCATGGTGGCCCACGTCTTTAATCCTAGCACTTGGGAGGCAGAGACAGGTGAATCTTTGTGAGTTCAAGGCCAGACTGGTCTACAAAGTGAGCTCCAGGACAGCTGAGGCTACAGGGAGACCCTGTCTTAAAAAAAAAAAAAAAAAAAAAAAACAAAAAGAAGAAGAAGACCGTATAACCATATGACCTGGGATTTCAGATCTAATGTTTTATATTTTCAGAGATTTTTTTTTTTTGCTGTTTTTCTATGATGTTATGGATTGAAATATTTTCTGAATGATTTATATTAAAGTATGTTTCTATACGGATATTGTGTATAGTTTTGATGGACTAAAACATACATCATGGGACAGTGAAGAAAAGCTTAAAGATTATGAAGATACTGTGAGCAGATGTGTTTGTCAGCTAAATTTTGTTGGGGCTAAAAAAACAGGAAACAGTCTGTTGACATAAAGAACTTCTCCTTATCTACACAGGTTATCCTTGCAGTTAATGATCCTTTTGGTAGTATACTTTACAAACTGACATAAAAATTGCAATCTGTAAGGGAAGTACAGATAAGTTCTGAACAACTTACCCTAGCAGTTATAATTTTAGGAGAGTTTTGAGTAAAATGGGAACTGAGTATCCAATAATGTAGTCAAATGAGAACGTTATTCTAGGCAAGCCAAGCACTAGCAAATGGGGACTCCAAAAGGGAACTATTAGGGGAAAATAAGTTATTTGGGAACTGCATCATTTTTACTTCTGGTGAGGTCAAAGACTGAAAATTGTGTTAAGACTGGGACCATAGCCACCATTTCCTCCACTGCATCTCAAAACTCTAGCCCATGTGGATCTCTCAAATTGTTGTTGACTTAAGAGATATAGACAAGTAACTGAGTATACACCAGTGCTTAAGAAATAGTCACTCAATAAATACTAGTTGAATGAATAATGCACAGAATGAACCTAACTAAATCAATAACCACATAGAAGTATGAATTAATAACCACCTCTTATTCCCTGCTCAAAGTAATGGTTAAAGTTTTATTTGTTGAGAGATTATGTGTACCACATATTAGGGGCTGTCTACTTAACATCTCATTCAATCCTTATAACACCTGAAGTTGATATTGTACTCTAAAATTAGGTAGAAAACTCAAGATGGTTGAGAAATATGAGTGAAGTCACAAAATGGTCAGAGACTTTGTAGGAATTTAATCATAATTCTATTCCATGAAATAGAAAAATTCAGAAATGAGTAACCTTGCTGGTGCATGGAAACTGTAAAAAGCACAGAGACCTCTGGAGTCTAGGTTGAGAGGCATAAAAAAACATTTGTGGATGCACAGTATCAGAAGAAGGAAACTCTAGCAAATTAATTCTGGGAATAAAGGAAAGATGGAAGAAGATATATTAGATAATTTTATTTCAAATTAATTATAAAAACTAGGAGATAAGATTAAATGATCATATGAATATGAAAACAACCACTGTAAATGAAACATCAAATTTTCCTAAATTCCAGAAGCTACATACAAATAAAGAAAAGACATTTGCAAATATAAAGGAATGAAAACCCTTAAAATAGAGTTATGACAGGAGAGGGAGGAAGCAGGGTGGAGGAGCTCCAGGCAGGAGCTCGAGTTCTTTGAATGCTTTCTGTTTTGCAGACACAATGCAGAATAACTTACTACTTTAGCTATTAAATTTAAAAGCAATTGCAAAATTTAAAAACTGAATATAAGTCTTTCAAGCTGGTACAGAGAGACCATTCCAATTTTACTACAAATCATAACTAGGTCATTCCCTGAGGAATAAAGACCTGAATCTGCTTTCTATAATCACATTGGTAGAGTTATTCTGAAACAATTATGTTTCACTGTGGGCTGGTGAATAAGTAATTTTATCAGGGTCATTGTAAACATAAGTTTTGATGTGTAAAAAAAGAGAGATCTATTTATAAGATTGAAGAGGGTAAGTAAATTTGCTGTTTAACCTAAATTGATAGTAACATGATATATATTTATCTTAAAATATATATTTGTCATATCTGTCTATTGAAAGGTATAGAGATAAAGTCAGTTAAGCATCATTGGCTGTCTCTGGTCTCCAGATTCTTGTCCACACATAGCACTTCCCACTAACAGAAGCAGGGACTCTTTGGATAAATGACTGACTCTAGGTTTGGAGTATTGAAACAAATGATCACTGAACATCTTGTCCTACTACAAAGTGAAACCACTACTAGAGTCAAGCAAAAGAGATTTAGCTTTGTTAAAAGGCTCCCACTGGGGGCTGGAGAGATGGCCTAGTGGTTAAGAGTGCTGACCACTCTTACAGAGGACCCGGGTTCGATCCCCAGCACCCACATGGTGGCCCAGAACCGTCTGAAACTCCAATTCCAGGAGAACTCATGCTCCAGGGGAATCCGACACCCTCTTCTGACCCCCGCAGCATTGCACGACACGGTGCACACACCTGCATGCAGACAGTACATTCATACACATACATAAATAAATAAAATTAAGAAAAAAGGCTCCCACTGGCCAAAGTGGGCAGGTTAAATGGCAATAGTGATAACTTTAACAAGATGGGATAAATTTATTTAAATAAAATTCACAGTTGCTTAAAGGAAAAACAAAATTAAACAATTGCCCTTTGTTGAAAACACTGAAGAACTAATTAAGGATTTTAAACTGGAAGATCAAGGCAATGAATCAAACGCTCAGCATGCTTTTCCTGCATGAACTGTACCAAGTGAGATGCACAAAGGAATGCCACATAGTAATAGTCAGAAAGGAAGCTAATGCCCCAAAGAACTCTCGACCCTGAGGAGAAGCAGGGCCAGGTTTATAAAGCTTAAAAACCACAATTATATCACGCCAGGCATAAAGCCAACAACCATAGTTACATTAGGTCACCATAGTTATGCCAGACCACGGCAAGTCAGTTAACATAGAGGTTTTCGGTTAACAATAAGTTTCTGTTAGGCTGAGTGGGAGGATGTGTTGCCTGGATATATTACCAGGCTGCTTCTAAGTTTCCCAGTATTGTAGAAACAGTGTACTCCCTGAAACTGCCTGCATGAGACATTCTGCCTGGGAGGCTGCAGTGGGAATGGCTGGGCAAAAACACAGGTAAAGCAAAAGTCAGCCAGAACAAAATGGAGTCAGTTTTGCCATTTCATTGTAAGTAAATAGTTGAAAGGAAGTTTCTCTTTGTTGAAGGACTCTAATGAATGAAGAAGATGATAGTGTTGCAAGGTCATCACGAAAAGAGAGATGACCAAGGCTCTGTGTCTTTGGGTGAAAGTTCAGAGTATCACCTAGAAAATGGAATATAGATGCCTCCCACAGCTAAGCCTCAATGACTGTAGAGGAAATACAGGATAATGTAAGCAAAATTAAGACTGTTGGGAACTCCTTGGGACAAATGACCCAGACTCTTGAATAAAACATTTCCATTACACCAATGGAAGGAGGTCCTGCCATGTAAGGCAGAATCAGACAGCATCACATATAGGCTTAGTTATTAAGTACTGATAATTTACTATCTTTCACATGCTAATTTCAAGCATATAGCCAGCATCTGCTTAATTAAGGAAATCTAGAAGCACTCTAATTAAAATCAGAAATAGAAAAGGGTGCCTGAGATGAGGGTACTCACTGGATATAACTCAGGAAATGCTTATGGAACCCTGATAAAAAAATGATAATACATATAGGAAGTATAGAAGACCATTATTTATACCTAGACAAATGTCTACATGAAAAATAAAATAAATATTATTACTGAAGTTTAGTAACCAGAGGTGTAAAAAACCAAAGGGAATCATATTAGCTCAAAAACCTACTCAACAGTTATACACACACTATCTCTATGTGAGTCTATGTGTATATTCAAAGGCTACATAACAAGAAAGTGCCAGACAGGAGAAACCTCCCCTTGAGTTGTTGGCCAGAACTCCCAAAACTACGCAGGCTATTGCCACGGCCCTGGATCGGCCTCCAGAACTTGTAGGTAAGACCCTACTGCTGAGACAAGACATACTTTGGACACAGGACTTTGAGCAATAGAGCTAGAACTGACCTGGAAGCCACCTCCCTAAAGGCTAGCTCTCATAGTTTTGGAGAACACTATGCAAGCTGCTAAAGGGAGAACATCAATCAAAGGTCCAACCCCACTTTAAGGCCTAATAACCACAACAATGATCAACACAGCAAACTACATTGAGGGAGTAGGACTTTCATCTTGCATAACCAATAGCTATCTAAAGCTCATTCAATGGGAGGAAACTCATGTGTGGTACTGTAAACATAATCATACACATAATGGTGCTTAGAGGAAACCCTAAGGCTGTTACATTCCTGGACAAATGCAATTTCTACATGTGCTACATGTGATCATTATAATTACAGACAAGTCTGCCACTCACCACTCATAAAAGAAGCTTCTTTTGCAACAGATGGAGACTACTACAAAGTTCTACAACTGGTCACACATAGAGGTTGAGTGTCTGTGAAATCCCAACCTTGTGTGATACATCTACCATGGAACCTCTACTATTGAGATTCATGGAACACAGTGAACAAGGGGTGGAGAGACTACTAAGGCATCTTTCAACTCTCATCAATGAAGTTCCCTCAGGCAACGAGAGCAATGAACCCAGGGCTCAGGGACCACTGGAGAAGAGGGAGCAGAAAGATTGTAAGAGCCAGGGAGGAGGGGCATGACCATATGGAAATAGAGTCTTAGCAGCCTCCTGGGACCTTGCTAATATGAACCTACAGCAATGGTGACAGTGTGCACAAGACCCATGCAAACTCAAGCAGACAAAACCCAGCATAGAACTATGGAAATGGGCCGTAGGCCCCAATTTTACCCCAAGAACCACTGGACAGCTGATTACTGCTGGGTGATGATGTGTTGATCTTTAGATCAACTTAGATCAACTAGAGTCCCTATCTAGGGACTCTAGATAGGCTGAGTAGAACCCAGCAGATGAACCTGCACTGAGAGATGTCTGGGGATATTAACTTGACTCAATAGGCCTTGACATAAATGACAGAATGCATGAAATGCAGTGGGGGAGGAGATGCTAGGGGAGGGTGCTGCTGGGGAAGGGAGTATAAAGAGAATTAGATATTGTATATGAAATGCACAAAAATTCAATAAAAATATATTTTTAAAAATATGGTGCTTGGGGATTCAAAAATACATAGTAAAACTACAAAGAAAATATAGTATGATCATAAAAGTCAGGGCAGGAAAGTCTCAAAAACTGCGTTGGAGAAAAGCACTTGGCTAGTGTACAGCCCCTAGATTCAATCCCCAGAAACATGCACACACACACACACACACACACACACACACACCAGCTTTTTCAATGAATAGTGTTAGAAGAACTGGATATCCACAGATAGAAGAATGAAACTAGATCCCTATGCGTCACCTTGAATAGTGTAGGAAAGACCTGAAACTTGTAGGAAAAAACAAACGAGAAAACACTTCAAGATCTAGGCATAGGCAAGGACTTCCTGAAAAGAACTCCAATGTCCCAGGAAATAAGTGCACAATAGACCACATGCAGTGCCTGAAATTAAAATGCTTCTGTATAGTAAAGAAAGCAATCCATGTGATGAAGAGACGTGGAATGTGAGAACATCTTTGTCAAGGATCTATCTGATGGGTGTTAATATGTAGACATTATAAAGAACTCAGAAAGTAGGAATTTGGATGATAGCTTGGTCTGACAACAAATACTGGTGAGGATGAAGGGAAAGAAGAACCTCAATACACTGCTGCTGTGAATGTAGATTTGTGGAGTAACTATGGAAATCTCACAAAAGGAAAAACAGAACCATTGTAAGATCCATCTTCACCATTCCTGAGTGTATATCTGAAAGAATCTAAGTCAGCATACTGCAGGGATATCTGCATAACCATGTTGATTATTGAAGTTGTCACAATAACCAAAATATGGAACTAGCCTAGAATGCCCATCAACAGATAGATTAAAAAAAATGTGGTACACACTGGAGTTGCATTCAGCAGTAAAGGAGAATGAAATTATGTCATTTCCAGGAATCATCCTAAATGAAATAAAAACTCTCAAAGACAAATATCATGTTTCTTTACATATTCAGATTCTAGATTTAAATATTTATAGCTATGACATATGTGTGACATATGCATGACATAGATGTATATATGACATGAACATAGAAGGGAACTATTTGGGAGTGGAAGGAGTCCAATAGGAGAGGGGAGGAGAAATGAAGGACGATGATGGGGGTAACAAATAGGAATAAACCACAGTGATGTATATGTATGAAATTGTCTAATGAAACCTATTATTTTGTTTACTAACTAAAGGTATTTTTATAGCTTTTTAAAATTTTTTTTATTTTTTTATTTTTATTTATTCATTTACGTGTACGAATGTATTGTTTGCATGCAGGTTTGTGCACCCGTGTCGTGCAATGCCGTGGAGGTCAGAAGAGGGCGTCGGAGTCCCCTGGAACTGGAGTTCTCCTAGAATTGGAGTTCTCCTGGAATTGGAGTTACAGATGGTTCTCAGCTGCCATGTGGGTGCTGGGGATCGAACCCGGGTCCTCTGCAAGAGTAGTCGGCACTCTCAATCGCTAGGCCATCTCTCCAGCCCCCCCCAAAGCATTTTTTTTGAAATCAGAGTCTCGCTATGTAGCCTTGGCTGCCCTGAAACTTGCTATGTAAGCCACAATGGCCTTGAACTCATGGAGATGAGTTTGCTTTGCCTCTTGAGTGGTAAGATTAAAGGCGTGTGCCATCATGCCTAACAAAAAGTAATTTTATTTTAGAAAGAAAAAGATCACATTTTTTTTCTCATTAGTGGGTCCTAGAATTCTTTATAGATTCATGGGACATTTCCTAACCTGAAAACAAGAGAGACTGGAGGAGAGAAACAGACTAGTGAGATGGTGGAAGAAACAGCACTGGAATGAATATGCTCAAGGTATACAATATACCTGAAATATCTTTATGAAACTCAATACTATGTTCAATGAATACACACCAATGAAAGTTAGGCTTAAAAAGGAAATATGTGTGTATATATATATCATAGGGATGTAATAGTACGGCAAGTGGTGTGTGAATAGAATAATTAGAGGATGGCAGGTTCCTTGGTCCCAATGGTGCTACTGGTATCTGCCGGGCTAAGGATATAAAATCTTACTGAATTTCTATTTTTTAATTTGGTTTTGTAATTCCATACAACAGTTCTTTTTTGTTAACATAATACTTTTATTGATGTTTTGTGTATTTCAGACATCATTTTTCAGTTCAATTTAGATATATTCCTTTTCCCCTTCATCCCACCCCACCCCAGTTCATGCATTCTGCCATACATGTTCTGAATCTTTCTCTCAGTCTTTTTAAAGTTTTTCTCTGTAAGGGTTTATTGTTTTGGGCAGAATTTAACTATATCAGTTCATTCTTTGACCCAGTCCTTATGTTGTTGTGGTTCCCTCCCAATTGTATTGCTCCAAGGTATGCCTATATACATGTCATATATGTACCAGAATTATGTGCTCCAGGAATAAACTGTATGTTAACTCTGGTATATGTTTAGGAGTTCTCATTTTTTTCTTTTAATTTTATATTACTCTAAAACATGAATATATACTTTCCACCCATATACATTAATTACCATATCTGAGAGTAAGTGGTAAGTTGATTCTAGGGCTCATTAAGAGAGTCACATAATAACATCACAGTTGCTTTCAGATAGAAAGAAATATAACGATTGCCAGAGATGGTGGTGCGCGCCTTTAATCCTAGCACTCAGGAGGCAGAGGCAGGCAGATCTTTGTGAGTTCAAGGCCAGCCTGGTCTATAGAGTGAGTTCCAGGACAGCTGGGGCTACAGTGAGACCCTGTCTTGAAAAGACAAAAAAAAAAAAAAAAAAGAAATCAATAATGTTTCTTACCTTGCCTTTCAATTGGGGGATTTGGTACTAGCATCCACAAATGAGGCAAACCATTCCCCATTTGTTTTTTTTTTTTTGTTTGTTTTTTTGGGGGATTGTGTTACTTCACTTAGCATAATAGCTCCAAGTTCCATACATTTACTTTCAAAGTTCATGATGTTATCTTTCTTTACCACTGCATAGAACTCCATTGTGTAGATGTACCACATTTTTGTCATCCACTCATCAGTTGAGGGGGATTTGGGTTAGTCCAAACTCTTTGCTATTGCGAAAAGAACTGCAATAAACATAATGGGCATGTATCTTTGCAGTAGGATGACTCTTTTGCATATATACCCAGGAGTGGTATGGCTGGGTCAGGTGGTAGGCTCATTTTGAGTCTTTTAAGGGTTCTCCACACTGCTTTCCACAGTGGTTGTACAAGTTTACATTCCCACCAACAGTGCATGAGGGTTACCCTTTCCCCAAAACCTCTCCAACATTTGGTGAATTTTGTTTTCTTGATCTTAGCCAGTCTTATCGGAGTGAGATGATATCTTAGAGTGGTTTTAATTTGCATTTCCTTCATTATTAACTATGTTGAACACTATTTTTATGTTTTTATTATGTTTTATGTATTTCAGACATCATTTCTCAGTTCAGTTTAGACACATGCCCCTTTCCCTCCCCCCCAACCCACCACAGATCATGCACTCTGCCATAACTATCCTGCATCTTTCTCTCAGTCTTTTTTATGTTTAGGAATTCACATTTTTCTCCTTTAATTTTATATTACTCTAAAATATGTATATATACTTTCCGCTCATATTTAGTAATTACAGAGTCTGAGAGTAAGTGGTGGATTGATTCTAGAGCCTGTTAAGAGATTTACTTTATAACAACATAGTTGCTTTCAGATAAACAGAAATATAACAATAATGTTGTTCAGCTTGCTTTTCAACTGGGGATTTGGTGTCAGCATCCACAAATGAGGGAGACCATTCACCACTTGTTTTTCTGGGACTATGTTACTTCACTTAACATAATGGCTTCAAGTTCCATCCATTTACCTGTGAAGTTCATGATGTCATCTTTCTTTACTGCTGAATAGTACTCCATTGTGTAGATGTACCACATTTTTGTCATCCATTTATCAGTTGAGGGGTATTTGGGTTGGTTCCAGCTCTTTGCTATTGTGAAGAGAGCTGCAATAAACATGGATGTGCATGTATCTCTGTGGTAGGATGAGTCTTGTAGGTATAAACCCAGGGGTGGTATGGCTAGGTCAGGTGGTAGGCTCATTTTGAGTCTTTCAAGGGTTCTCCACACTGCTTTCCATAATGGTTGTACAAGTTTACATTCCCACCAGCAGTGGATGAATGTTCCCCTTTCCCCACAATCTCTCCAACATTTGGTATCTTTTGTGTTCTTGATCTTAGCCAGTCATATTGGAGTGAGATGATATCTGAGAGTGGTTTTAATTTCCATTTCCTTAATTATTAAACATTTTTTAAAGATTTTCTCAGCCATCTTTATTTCCTCATTGGTGAAGTCTCTGTTCAGCTCTTTACTCCATCTTTTGAGTAAGTCATTTGTTTTCTTATTTTGGTTTTTGAGGAGTTTATATATTCTGGAAGTTTATGCTCTGTCAGATGTATCACTGTTGAAGGTTTCCTCCCACTCTGTGGGTTTTCTCTTCACTTCCTTGATTGTTTCTTTCACTGTACAGAAGCTTTTGAGTTTGATGAGGTTCCATTTGTCAATTGTTGACCTTATTTCCTGTGCAGCTGCTGTGTGATTTAGAGAGTCTTTTCCTACACTTATGTCTTGTAGGTTGTTGCCAACTTTTTCTTCTATCACTTTCAGGGTTTCAGGTTTCAGGTTGAGATCTTTGATCCACTTGAAGTTGATTATTGTACAGGGTGAGAGGTAGGGGTTTAATTTTGTTCCTGTACAAATGGTGATCCAGTTTTGCCAGCACTATTTGCTGAAGATGCTATCCTTCCCCCATCGAGCATTTTTTGCCCCTTTGTCAAATATGAGGTGGCTGAAATTGTATTAGCTCAAGTTTGGATCTTCAATTTTGTTCCATTGGTCAATGGGTCTGTTTTTGTGCCAATACCAGGCTGTCTTTATGACTATAGCCCTGCAGTATAGCTTGAAGTCTGGTCAGGTGTTCTCTCCTGTATTGGATTTCTCACCCAGGGATGCTTTAGCTATTCAGTGTCTTTTGTTTTTTCATATGAATTTAAGGATTTTTTTCCAAGTCTGTGAAGAAATTAATGGCGAATTTAATTGGGATTGCATTGAATCTGTATATTAATTTGGGTAGAATGGACATTTTTACTCTATTAATTTTTCCAATCTATGAGCATGGGAGGTTTTTCCATCTTTTGATATTTTCAATCTCCTTCAGTGGTTTAAATTTTTGTTTTAGAGATCTGTGGTATCTTTGCTTAGGTTTGTTCCCAGGTATTTCAATTTTTTGAGGGTATTGTGAGTGGGAGGGTCTTCTTATATTCATTTTCCAGTTGCTTGTTGTTGGTGTAAAGAAATGCTACTTATTTTTATAGGTTAATTTTGTATCCTGACACTTTACTGAAACTCTTAATTGTTTCTAGGAGTTTTCTGGTGGAGTTTTTAGCATCTCTCAGGTAAACTCTCATATCTTCTGCAAATAGGGCTAGTTTGACTTCCTCTTTTACAATTAGTACTCTTTTAATCTCCCTTTCTTGCCTTATTGCCTTAGCAAGTGTTTCAAGCACTATATTGAAGAGGAGTGGCAATAGTGGGCAGCCTTGCTGGGTTCCTGCTTTTAAGAGGAATGGTTCTAATTTTTCTCCATTTAGGATGATGTTGGCTGTGGGTTTGTTCTATATAGCTTTGATTATAATTAGGAATGTTCCCTTCAGTCCAATTCCCTCTAGAACTTTAAACATGAAGGGATGCTGGATCTTGTCAAAGGCTTTTTCTGTACCAATTGAGATGATTGTGTGATTTTTGTCTTTCAGTCCATTTATGTGTTATGTATGTTGAACCATCCATGCATCTTTGGTGTGAATCCAGCTTGATCATGATGGATATCTTTTTGATGTGGGTCTTTATGCAATTTGGGAGTACTTTGTTGAGAATATTTGCATCTGTGCTCATTAATGAGATGGGTCTATAGTTTAGAAGGAAAGAATGACAAACATTGGAAAGAGCTAGAGGAGAGAAACAAAAATTCTGAAAAGAATGAGAGGAAGAGAAACAGACACCCTGAAAAGAACTAGAGGAAGAGAAACACAAACTCTGAAAAGAACTAAAGAAAGTGAAATATGGGGCTGGAGAGATGGCCTAGTGGTTAAGAGTGCTGACCACTCTTACAGAGGACCCGGGTTCGATCCCCAGCACCCACGTGGTGGCTGAGAACCATCTTTGACTCCAGTTCCAGGGGAATCTGATTCCCTCTCTGACCTCCATGGCATTGCACAACATGGGTGCATGGACCTGCATTCAGACAGTACATTCAAACACATAATAAATAAATAAATAAAATAAAAATAAATAAATAAATAAATAAATAAGGGAAATACAATCTCTGAAAAGAACTAGAGGGAGAGAAGGACACACTCTGGAAGGAAGTGGAAAAACGGAAAAGATCTCAGGCTGAAATGAAAAAAGAAAGTGACCAGAGAAGCAAGGAGCTACAAGTAGAGAATGACAAGCTCCAAAAGGAAGTGGACATACTAAAGAAATCACAGGAAGAAATGAAAAAGAAATGGAACACTCATCCAATCAACAGGAAAGGATGGGAGAAAGCCTCAGAAGCAGAAATTAGAATACCAGACCTGCAGGATAACACAGATCATCTAAAATCCTCAAGTGAAGACTATGAAAAATTAAAAAACCCCACAACAGTGGAATAACCAGGAAATGTGGGATACTACGAAAAGACCAAATCTTCACATCATAGAGATAGAGGAAGGAAAAGAATCCCAAGACAATGGTATTGATCAGATCTTCAACAGGATATTAGAAGAAAATTTTCCCAAACTGAAAAAAGACAAACCTATACAAATACAAGAATCACATAGAACACCAAATAGATAAGACCAGAAAAGAAATTCCCCACACCATATCATAGTTAAAATAGATGCTCAAAACAAAGACAAAATACTGAAAGCCACAAGAGAAAAACAACAAATTACATAAAAGGGGAAACCCATCAGAATTACAGCTGATTTCTCAGTGCAAACTATGAAACCTAGAAGAACATGGACCAAAATATTCCCAGTGCTAAACAACTTTAGATGACAACCCAGATTACTATACCCAGCAAAAATGTCAATTATAGTTGAAAGAGAAAGAAAAATATTTCATGGCATAAACAAGATGAAACAATATATGTCAAAAAAACCAACACTTCAGAAAATACTCAAAACAATTCAAAGAACAGAGGACAGGAACAACTATCCCCAACCAACTAAAGAGAGAAACTAATAAAAGCATAACAGCATAAATACAAACCTAGACCAAGAATAAGTTGAAAGGAAGCAACATACCATAAATATTAATGCTCTAAACTCCCCAATCAAAGACATAGACTGGGAGAATGGATTAGGAAACAGAATCCATCTATATGCTGCCTACAAGAAACCCATCTCACTCTCAAGGATAGACACCAACTCAAACTGAAAGGATGGAAAAAATATTCCAAGCAAATGGTACCAAAAAGCAAGCAGGAGTTGCTATTCTAATATCAGACAAAATAGACCCCAGCATAAAGTCAATCAGAAGAGACAACTTGGGCCATTACATCCTTATCAAAGGAACAATTAACCAGGAAGACATCACAATCCTAAATGTTTATGCACCAAACTATATAAACACAATTCTGCAGGTCCTCAAGACACACATTAATCCCAACACACTCAGTGGGGACTTCAATACCCCACTGAGCCCCTTGGATTGATCAATTGAACAAAAAATAGAGAGACATTGGAACTGAACAATACAATACAACAAATGGACCTCACAGACATCTGCCGAATATTCCATCCAAACACTGGAGAACATACTTTCTCCTCAGCACCCCATGGAACATTCCCACAAATAAACCACATACTGGGACACAAAAGAAACCTCAACAAATATAAAAGGATTGAAATTATTTTTTTTTGAAATAATTTCATGCATTCTATCAGACCACAGTGCAATAAAGCTCAATATTAACACCAGAATAAGCCCAACTAGCTACAAGAATACATGGAAACTAAATAACACAATTCTGAATGGGTCGGGGAAGAAATAAAGAATGAAATAAAAGTACTCATGGAACTGAAGGAAAAAGATAATACAACACAACAAAACCTGTGGGATACTTTAAAAGCAGTCTTAAGGGGAAATTTATAGCCCTAAGTGCCCACATTAAAAATAAAAACAGAAAGGAAACAAATAAATGATCTAACACTACAGCTAAAAACACTTGTGAGACAACAACGAATGGACCCTAAATGCAGCAGACAGGAAGAAATATCAAAAAATCAGAGCAGAAATCAATGAAATAGTAACAAAGAAAAGGATACAAAAAAAATCAATGAATCCAAAAGCTGGTTCTTTGAAAAGATAAACAAGATAGACAGACCTCTAGCCCAGTTAACCAAAAGAAAGAAAGAACAACTCCAAATTAATAGTATACATGATGAATAGGGAAACATCACAACAGATAAAGAAAAGATCCAGACAATCATAAAAGAATATTTCAAAAACCTATACTCTAGTAAGTTTGAAAACCTAAGAGAAATGGATGAATATCTAAAATCCTGGGAACTAACAAAGCTTAACCAAGAAGAGATTGACAGTTTAAACAGACCCATAACACTTGAGGAAATTGATGACACAATAAAAAACATCCCAACTAAAAAAAGCCCAGGCCCAGATGTTTTCACAGCATAATTCTATAAAACATTTAAAGAGGACTTACAACCATTACTACTCAAACTATTCAGAAGGATACAAACAGAGGGAAATCTCCCAAACTCCTTATATGAAGCCAGCATCACTCTAATACCAAAACCAGGCAAAGATAGAATCAAAAAGGAAAAGCATAGAACAGTTCTTAATCAAGTTTAGACCCCTCTCTCCCATCCATGCTCTACTAACCCCCCACCAGACCTCATGTATTCCACCATACATGGTAAGTCCTATCCAGTCAAGCATTTCTACCCAGATATCCTTCAGGGCAAATTCATCTACTTGAGTCTAGTCAGCCCATCCAGAGATAGTAAGTAAGGCATCCTCTCCCTCACCCAGTAGAAATCAGTCTCCAATATTTCTCAATCTGTGACCGACCCACCTCCTATTTCTCTTCTCCCTTCTGGGACCTTGTTTAATTGAATTGGCATGGGTCCTGTGCTCTGTGTCATCATTGCCACAAGTTCACATGTGCAAGCTTCCAGTGGCCTGAAAGCTCCCACTCTCCTATGTTCATCTGTTGCCAAAAAAAAGCTTCCTTGATGAGTAGCATATGTAAATATAAAAATCATGTTTAGCTGGGTGTGTTGGCACACGCCTTTAATCCTAGCATTCGGGAGGAGAGGCAGGTGGATCTTTGTGAGTTCAAGGCCAGTCTGGTGTGCAGAGTGAGTTCCAGGACAGCTGGGGCTATAGGGAGACCCTGTCTTGAAAAGACAAAAAAAAAAAAATAAAAAAAAAAAAACGAATCTGTGTTAGCATTATTGTCTGAAATTTCATTTTTCTTCTTTTTTTTTTTTTTTTTTTTTGGCTTTTCGAGACAGGGTCTCCCTGTAGCCCCAGCTGTCCTGGAACTCACCTTGTAGACCAGGCTGGCCTTGAACTCACAAAGATCCACCTGTCTCTGCCTCCCAAGTGGAAATTTCATTTTTCTAGAGATATGACAGAGCTAGGGCTTTTACTAGGTTCTGTGCTCTCCAGCCATGTGTGTTTGGGTGAGTTTACAGTACTACCCATGAGTTTACTCCCATTGAATAGGCTTTAAGTTCATTTAAGTAGCTATTGATTATCCCCAGATAACAGTGCCACTACTCCACTAATAGAGGTAGCTTGCTGTACCAGTTTTCATGGTTATTAGGCTTAAGGGCTGGACTGGACCATTGATTGATCTTTTCCCTTATCAGTGTGCATATTATCATCTAGGTTTACGCGACCTAAACTTCAGGTAGAAGGTCAGTTCCAGGTCCTGTATACAAAGTATAGCCTGCCTTTAGCAGTAGGGTCTTATTTATTAGCTCTGGAAGAGAACCAATAGCTTTGACTCTTACTAAAGATGTTGAGCAAATTTTAATGTGTTCTTAGCCATTTTTATTTCTCTATTTGATAACTCTGTTCAGGTCTATAGACCATCTTTTGATTGGATCATTTGTTTTCTCATTTCTTTGTGTTTTGAGTTCTATGCATAATCTTGATATAACTCCTCTGTTGGATGTACAGGTAGTGAAGATTTTCTTCCACTCAGCAGGTGTCCTCTCCCCTTCCTTGGGGGTTTCAGAAGCTGTGTAGTTTAATGAGGTCCCACTTACTTGTTGTTGACCTTAATTCTGAGCAGCTGATGTCCAATTTAGAAAGTCATTTCTTATGCTTGAGGGTATGGCCATCTCTCCAGCCCCTCAAAAATATTTTAAAATGTTAAAGTAGTTTGACATTCAACAACAATAAGAAACATGCAACTCAATTACAAATAAGATTAGGCATAAGATAAAAGCTATATATGAATTTGGTCAAGAAGCACATGAAAAAGCTCAGCATACTAATCATTTGGAAAATGCAAATCAAAAGCACAATAAATATCAATGAACATTAGGGTACACATTTTTATATACATAAAGGGAAAAAATATAATAAGGATGTGGAGAAACTGGAACCTTTGCCTAGTACACTTAAGAATATAAAATGGGCTCATATGCCAGACTGGAGAAACCTTCCTTTGAGTTGTTGGCGATGGTAGACTAAACTCCCAAAATTACACAGGCTATTGTCATAGCCCCTGATTGCCTCCCAGAACCTGAAGGTAAGACCCTATTGCTGAAGACAAGACATACTTCGGAAACCAGATTTTGAGCAATGGAGCTGGAACTGACCCGGAAGCCACCTCCCTGGAAGGCTAGCTCTCATAGTTATGGAGAGCACTTCACAATAATCATATCAATGACCAGCACAGCATATGACATTGGTGTAGTAGTGGCACTTTTATCTTGGAGGCAATCAACAGCTACTTAATTGGACTTAAAGTCCATTCAATAAGCGGAAACTAATGTGTCGTACTGTAAACATAGTCATATGCTCATGAATGGAAAGGCCATAGATCTTAGAAAAATCCCCAAGGCTGTCACACTCCTAGACTAATGTAACTTCTTACTAAGTGCAAAATATCTATCCTTATATTTACAGTCAAGTATCCTAGTTACCACTCATCAAAGAAGCTTCTTTGGCACCAGATGGAGACTATTGCAGTATACCACAACAGGTCACACACATTGTCTGCGAATTGCCCAAGCTTAAGTGGCACATCTACAATGCAACCGCTACACCTAAGGCTCATGCAACATATAGCAAGGGGTAAAGAGGACACTAATACAGCTCTCAACTCTCATTAATGTAACTCCCTTATGCAACAGAGGGCCAGGAACACAAAAGGTCACAAATGGCCAAAGTGTGGAGATTATTAGTCTGCAGAGTGTAGGTCTCACTCACCTAGGCCTCAGGGACCATTGCAGAAGAGGGGGGTGGAAAGACTATAAGAACCAGTGGAGGAGGCACATGATCATATAGAAGTAGAGTCCTACAAGATTTTGGGACTCTGCTCATATTAACCTACAGCAATGGTGTCAGCATGAACAAGACCCATGCAATCTCAAGCCGACAAAACCCCAGCATGGAACTGGGAAACTGGGAAGCACACTCCAATCTTAGCTGAAGAAATGCTGACAGTTGATTACTATATGGATGGATGAGGAAGAACTGATCATCTTACAATGAGGTATTCTAGATAGGCTGACTAGAGCTCAGTGGATGACATTAACTTGACACAATAGCCTTAGCACAAATGACAGAGCATGTAAATTCCAGTGGGAGTGGGGGGCACTGTGGGAGTGTACCAGTGGGGAAGGGGGTCTAAAGGTGATTAAGACTGAATGAGATATTCTATATTCAATACATGAATGTTCAAAGAAAAGAATATAAAATGGCAGGCTGTGGAGATGGCTCTGCAGTTAAGAGCACTGGCTGCACTTACAGAGGTCTGGGGTTCAATTACTAGTACCCATATAGCAGTTAACACTGTTGGGGAACCCACATGGCACCTAACAATTCCAGGGTCCCCTAACACCCTCTTCTGGCCTCCATGGGTGCACTTACATGAAAAAAAAACCAGTCACATACATAAAAATAAACCAGGTAAAGATACAACCAAAAAGAACTATAGACCCATCTCCCTAATGAACACAGATGGCAAAATTCTAAACAGGATACTGGCAAATTGCATACAGACCCACATCAAGATCATCATCCATCATGACCAAGTTGGATTCATACCAGAGATGCAGGGATGGTTCAACATATGAAAATCAATAAACATCATCAAACACATAAATGGAATGAAAGACAAAAACCACACCATCATCCCAATTGATGCTGAAAAAGCCTTTGACAAAATCCAACATCCCTTCATGCTTAAAGTCATAGAAGAAATTGGATTGGAGGGATCATTCCTCAATGTAATCAAAGCCATATACAGGAAACCCATGGCCAATATCATCCTAAATGGGGAAATGACAGAAACATTCCCTTTAAAGATAGGAAATCAACAAGGCTGCCCCCTGTCACCACTCCTCTTCAATATAGTGCTTGAAAACACTTTCTAGAGCAATAAGGCAAGAAAAGGAAATTAAAGGACTACTAATTGGAAAAGAGGAAGTCAAACTATCCCTATTCGCTGATGATATGATTGTTTACTTAAGGGATGCTAAAAACTCCACCAGAAAACTCCTAGAAATGATTAACAGCTTCAGCCAAGTGGCAGGATACAAAATTAACCTTAAAAAATCAATGGCCTTTCTTTACACCAACAACAAGCAACTGGAGAAAGAATTCAAAGAGAACTTCCCACTCACAATAGCCTCAAAAACAATAAACTACCTAGGAACAAACCTAACCAAAGACACCAAAGATCTCTACAACAAAAATTTTAAACCTTTAAAGAAAGAAATTGAAGAAGACATCAGAAGATGGAAAAACCTCCCATGCTCATGGATTGGGAAAATTAACATTGTAAAAATGTCCATTCTACCAAAACTCTTGTATAGATTTAATGCAATTCCAATCAAAATCCCCAAGAGTTTCTTCACAGGCTTGGAAAAAAAAAGTCCTTAAATTCATTTGGAAAAACAAAAGACCCCAAATAGCCAAAACAACCCTGAGCGAAAAGAGCTACACAGGGGGGAATCTCTATACCAGACTTCAAACTATACTACAGGGCTAGAGTCATAAAAACAGTCTGGTACTGGCACAAAAACAGACCTGTTGACCAATGGAACAAAACTGAAGATCCAAATTTGAGCACATACAATTTCAGCCATCTCATATTTGACAAGGGGGCCAAGAAGCCACAATGGAGAAAAGACAGCATCTTTAGCAAGTGATGTTGCCAAAACTGGATCACCACTTTTAGAAGAATGAAATTAAACCCCTACCTCTCGCCCTGTACAAAAGTCAACTCCAGGTGGATCAAAGACCTCAATGTGAAAGCCCAAACTCTGAAGCTGATAGAAGAAAAACTTGGCAGCAGACTACAAGACATAGGCATAGGAAAAGACTTCCTAAATCAGACAACAGCTGCACAAGAATTAAGGTCGACAATTGACAAATGGGACCTCATTAAACTCAAAAGCTTCTGTACATCAAAAGAAACAATCAAGGAAGTGAAGAGAAATCCCACGGAGTAGGAGGAAACCTTCACAGCAGAAACATCTGACAAAGCATTGATTTCCAGAATATATAAACTACTCAAAAAACAAAGCAAAAAGAAAACAAATGACCCACTCAATAGGAGCAAAGAACTGAACAGAGACTTCACAAGTGAGGAATTAGAGATGTCTGAGAAACACCTTAAGAAGTGTTTTCAACATCACTAATCATTAAGGAAACGCAATTCAAAACCACTTTAAGATATCATCTTACTCCAATAAGACTGGCTAGGATCAAGAAAACAAATGATACCAAGTGCTGGAGAGGTTGTGGGGAAAGGAAAACACTCATCCACTGCTGGTGGGAATGTAAACTCGTACAGCCACTATGGAAAGCAGTGTGGAGAACCCTTGGAAGACTTGGAATGAACTTGCCACCCGACCCAGCCATACCACTCCTAGGCATGTACCCTCAAGACTCACCCCACTACAGAGATACATGCACGGCCATGTTTATTTCAGCTCTCTTCACAATAGCAAGGAGCTGGAACCAACCAAAATGCCCCTCAACTGATGAGTGGATAGAGAAAATGTGGTACATCTACACAATGGAGTTCTATGCAGCAGTAAAGAAAGACGACATCATGAGCTTTGCAGTAAAATGGCTGGAGCTAGAGAACATCATGCTGAGTGAAGTAACACAGTCCCAGAAAAACAAAAGATGAATGATATCTCTCATCTGTGGATGCTAGTGCCAATTACCTAGTTGTAAGTATTTGCTGTGCACGGCCCCTTGAGCTTTTGTCCAAAGCAGTTGGGAGTGATGGATATTGGAAACAACAACAACAACAACAACAACAATAACAACAACAGAAAGGACTGCATCAAACAACTGACTGAAACAGTGAACTTCTGCTCAAAACTGTCAACTTCCTCAACGAGAATATTGAGAAAGACTGAGAAAGAGATGAAAAGCATGTTTGGCAGAATACATGAACTCTGGTGGGGTGGGGGAATGGCGGGGGACATGGGTCTAGATTTGATAAAATAAATAAGTAAATAAATAAATAAATAAATAAATAAATAAAAGAAAAAAGTTTTCTGAATAGCAAAGGAAATAGCAGAATGAAGTGGTAACCTATAGAAAATATGGCCAAGTATGTAGCTGATAAAGGGTTAATGTGCAGAATATGTAAGAAACTAAAAAGCAATACAATAAATGATCCAAATAAAAATAATCAAGTGATTCAAATCAATAATTCTCAAAAAGAAAAAAAATATGTGGAAAAGTACTCAATATCATTAACCATCAAGGAAATGCAAACTACAATAAGACACCATCTCACCTCAGAATGATTATTAACAAAGCCGAAACATCAAGAATTCCAATAAGAGTAATTTTTATAAATTATTGGTGGGAATGTAAATTAGAACAGCTACCATGTATAAAAACATAGAGGTTCCTCAAAAAAAAATGGAGATCATAATCTGGTTACCATTTGATCCAGCTGGTATATGTCTGTGATGGTTACTGTTCATTGTCAACCTGACAAGGTACTGAAATGGGCCTCTTGGCATACTCATGGGGAATTATCTTGATTTTGTGGAGGGGGGAAGACCCATCCAGTGTGGGTGGAGCCATGGCTGGTGGAGCCATGGACACTTGAGTGGGAACCTGGAACTGAGCAGCAGCATGCATGACATTCACCATTCTCCGCTTGCTGGCTCTGAGTGCTGTGTGACCTCAAGCTCCTGCTGCCTTGACCTCCTGCCATGGTGGACTGCACTATTCTGAACTGTGACTCACAATAAATAAGCCCATTCTCCCTTAAGTTGCTTTTGTGAATAGTTTATCACAGCACCAGGAAAAGAAACTAAGACAAAGTCCAAAGGGTATCTATCTGGCCATACAGCCAAAGGAAATGACATCAGTATATCAAAGAGATACCTACGAGTCCAAGTTTATTGCAGCAATATTCAGCGTAGTTAAGATATTCAATCGGCCTATGTGCCCATAAATGGACAAATGGACACAGAAAAATGTGATATATGTTATATAATCATATATGTAATGAAGTTTTATTCAGCACAAATAAAAATGAAATCTCAACATTTGTAACAAAATGAATGAGAATGAGACTAGAGGACATTACTTTAAATGAAATAAGTTACACAAAGAAAAATAAGTACTTTCACAGTCCATCTCATATATGGAGTCTAAAATAATCTTGACCAGAGAACAGAAGATGATTATTAGAGATATCAGGTGGGGAAGATGGGAAGAGAATGGAAAAGCTATGGTTGGATTTGGTTAGTGTGCTTTGTATGTATGGAAATACCAAATGAACCCTATTAATATGTACAATCAATAAGTCTTAACAAAAAGTTTTATAAGAACCTATAAGCAGGACAAATATAGTTAACAATAATGCATTGTATAAATCAAAATAGAGGAAAGGATTTCAATTTTTCTCTTTCCTTTCTCCCTTTCTTTCTTTCTTTCTCTCTCTCTCTCTCTCTTTCTCTCTCTCTTTCTCTCTTTCTTTCTTTCTTTCTTCCTTTCTTTCTTTCTTTCTTTCTTTCTTTCTTTTTTTCTTTCTTTCTTTTGTTTTTGCTTGCTTGCTTGCTTTCTCTAAGACAGTTGATTATGTAGCCCAGGCTGGTCTCAAACTTGTGATCCTTGCACCTCCACCTCCTGAGTGCTGCCATTATGGGCATGCACCACCATGTATGGATTCAAAAGAGAATGTTAATTTAGTCACCATAAAGAAATTATAAAGTTCAAGGTGATGGATATGCTAATCACCTTGTGTTCATGATATCCAATTCATACACAAACCAAAACATCAACTATATCTTTTTTTTTGGTCTTTTTGAGACAGGGTTTCCCTGTAGCCAACTATATCTTAGATGTGTAAATATTATGTGTCATAAAGATTAACTTAAAAAGAACCTAAAACATGTAAGATATATAAATAATGCATCATAATTCAGCCTTCAAAAAATAACACAATTCTGAAAGCTGACAACAACATAGATGAAATGTGAAAGCATTATCTTATGTAAAGTGACGCAGGCACAAATGGGTAAAAATCGTATCATTCCAATTATGTAAGAACTGTGGTTGCCAGGTGCTTGGGGAGAGTGAAAAATGGGAACTTATCATTTAATGTATACGGAGCCTTCATTGTAATGGGTGAATAACATTGTAAATACACTTGATGCAGTTTAAGTAGCTGCATGCACACAACCATTAAATGGTAAATTTTATATTACCACAGTCAAAGAAAGTACTAGGATTATGGGTATCATGTATTTCCTCCCTCTTCCTCCTCCTCCTCCTCCTCCTCCTCCTCCTCCCACCTCTCTTTTCAGTACAGAGGACTGAGCCTATGCCTCATAATGCTAGCATTTCTGTGTTTCCTAGTCTTTTATAAAGTATGCCAAGTGGCTAGCCACATGGTTCAGTGGGTAAAGGCACTCATTGCCATGCCCAGCGAACTGATTTCAGTCCCAGAACCCACCTGAAGAAAGGAGAGAACTGATTCCTGTAAATTGTCTTTTGACATACATATGTGCACTTGTAAATACAAACAAATACACACACTAATGTGCAAGTATTTCGTTTACAATTTTATTTTTTAACTCTCTTATGTTTGCAGAATGAAGATCTGGGAAGCATGGGAGACACGTTTTTTTTTTTCTTTAGAGAAATAAAAGTCCCTCTTTTATTGACAGTGTAAATTGCCAGGGTGACACCTCACAGTATGTTAAAGCATGCATAAGGCAGAAAAAAGGTATAAATCATATTTATTTTGTCCATTTCATATAAATGTCTAAAATTATTCCCTTTGTTAATTTAAGTATGTAGCAGGCCACAAGTTTATCATGAAAAATAACTAACACTTTTAAAGAAAATATGGAATTTCTAACACAGACCATTTTCTGTTTGCTTATTCATTTTATTGTCTTTTTCCTATATTTTCATGAAAGCAAAACAAGAGTAAGTATCAAATAAATATGATAACTGCATTTGTGAACATTTAATTTTGAGGTATAATTCTTTTTTTCTTTTTTTATTATTTTTTTAAGGGATTCACAATATAAGAGCATGGTTGTTTTCAGATCACACTGACATTGCTCAGTTTGCCATATAATTAGGTAATTGGTGCTAGATTCCACAGATGAGGGATACCATTTGTCGTTTATTTTTCTGGGACTGTGTTACTTCACTCAGCATGATATCTTCTAGCTCCAGCCATTTACCTGCAAACCTTTTTAAAATTTATTTTATTATTTTTTTTTTAGTTTGGAATTACATATTTTATTTTACAAAATATTTTTTCTTTATACATACATAAATACATACATACATACATACACATATCTCTTGAATTGGAGGATTTTTTTTTTCTTCCTTAAAAGAGAACTTAAGGAAACTTAAGGAAACTTAAGGAAGCACTCGAAGGTTCCTCCTTGGCAACCCCAAACAACCATCAATCCTGCACTTTTTCTCCATATTCGGTTCTTTCCCTCCCATGGTCCCCCAGAATGAAGTCCAGTAAGCACACGGGAAGACACATTTTTTTGAAAAAGTATTTGGAGCTGAGGAGATAGTTCAGTAAATACCTCACCAAATACCTCACCAGGAGCTTCAGCCCCAGAACTCTTTTTTTTTAAATTTTTTTTTTTTTGCTCTTTTTGAGACAGGGTCTCCCTTTAAGTCCCAGCTGGCCTGGAGCTCACTCTGTAGACCAGGCTGGCCTTGAACTCACAGAGATCCGCCTGCCTCTGCCTCCCGAGTGCTAGGATTAAAAGCATGTGCCAGCACGCCCGGCAGAACTCATTTTTAAAAAGCCAGGTGTGGCAAATATGCTTTAGTTCCAGCACTGGGAAGGTGGGAGGTGGAGGGCTCACACACACACACACACACACACACACACACACACACACATAAACACATATAAACAAACAAAAATTTATTCTAAGAACTTATATCCTATGCCAAACAACACACATAAACAAACATCAAAACACGATTGGGAAAAATATTGTAGACACATATTACATCCAATTTGGGTGGGAAGGGAGGAGACAGGACATCCCCCAACAAGGCATAAAAATAGAACATTTAAGAACTCCCGATTATTTTGAAGAGACTTAAGAAACCTGTATTACACTCTAAAATCTCAGAATCGCTGTACTTAATTTAAATGTGGATAAACTCTGTTTCTGTACAAATTTCTTTTTTCTAATTCTAAAGACATCATCTGGATTAGATGGTGTAAAAATTAGGATCTGTTTGCAGCCTCACTTAGTTTTTTTCATCTGTAAAATGAAGGGCTGAAGCTGTAAAGATCTAGCAGCACTTCCTGAGGTTTTAGGGTGCTGTGAAAAAGAAGCTTAAAATAGCTGTACAAAAAAATCAAGTTTCCACATGAACCCTTAAAACTGCTTCTTCTATTTTATGCTAATTCTATCTCTACCTGACAGCGTGATAGTTGCAAATTTCCACACTGCTTTAAAATATGAAAAGTTCAAGAAATCCTAGTGAATTGTTATGATAGCAAAGAGTTTAACAGCAAAATTCCTTTCAGGGAATTATGTCTATTGACTAAAACTGCACATTTTGTAAAGTGGAGCTATTTTGGAACTTGGATGTCCTAAATATTTAACTTTGTCAAAAGACATTATTACATAAACTGAAGCAAGTATTACCAAGACAGGCCACTGTTAGAGTGGAGAGGACATTCATGTTTGATGCACCAAGTCACTGATTCCAATCAAGTAATCATGATCCCTAACTCCTTATCACTCCTTAGCTGCCTAGAAAAAT
The DNA here is from genome assembly GCA_009823505.1 of Rhizomys pruinosus. Taxonomy (NCBI): domain Eukaryota; kingdom Metazoa; phylum Chordata; class Mammalia; order Rodentia; family Spalacidae; genus Rhizomys; species Rhizomys pruinosus. Next base: position 1,615,085 of record VZQC01010551.1, on the reverse strand, counting down.
TCACTTTACAGGTGGACTTATCTTCATTAAGCAAAGATCACAATAGAGCCCCGCGCCCCTTCCCTTCGCTCATTGTCCCTTGCTTCTCCCTCCTCAGTTCTTGGTCACCTTTATCCCACTTCCTTCAACTCTTTGGGATCAATTTCATTCCACTACACTACATTTTCGTCTGCTATGTTTGGGTGGAAGGGGAGGATAAATTGGAGAAGACAGGCCACATAATGAACATCAGATGCTAGCTAGTCGTGGGGCAGTGAGGAGGAGCCTGAACGCCCTGACAGGCTAAAGAAGAAAAGTAGACCCCACACCCATCCATATTCTTTTCATTTGCCAGAAGCAATGATTTCTTTTTATGCTTACTGGTTCCTAATACAGAAGTCAAGATATTAAAAGGATGGAATAAAGGAAAAGCAGCAGAGAAAAAAGATAAAACAGAAATGAAACCTCCCCAAACAGATACACTTAGCTCTTGGGTCTTTATATTTTCAGGGCTATAAAACTGTATCTTTGTTCTGTGCATTTGGCAGAACCTCTGATTTATGGACTTAATAAACTCCATGCTCATTAAATTTTGGATCTGTGAAAGCTAAACATGCTATTTGCACAGGAAAGGTTTCTTTTAAGAATCCTTCATTCTATAGGGCTAGAGAGATGGCTTAGTGGTTAAGAGCACTGGCCGCTCTTCAGATCACCTAGGATCAGTATCCAACATCCACCTGGTGGCTACAACTGTCTGTAACTTCTGTTGAGGGGGATCTGACACCCTCTTTTGGCCTCCACAAGTATTGCGAGACACATAAAGCAGGTAAAACATTCATACACATTAAAAAAATAACCTTTAAAAATTAAAAAAAAAGGGAACCATTCATTCTAAACAGCTCCTTTTCTGTTTTCCATTTGCTTTGTGAATGAGGGATTCTGGGGTGGGGGGTGGTTAGGGAAGTGGCTTGAGGGGAAGCGGTTAAGCCTAGTGAAGAGACTCGGAGGTTCCTAGCTGCGCAGGCAGCACTAGTCCAGCACAGTGGCAGCCACTTACAGACCTTGTGCCAAACCCGTGGTTAAATTTGTAGAAAAAGATTCTAAAAATGGACATTTCAGGGATAAGAAGAAAAAGAGGTCGATGCCATGGCACAGTGGGTAGGCCTGAGGCATTCAGGGACGGTGTACTCAGTGAACTTCATTTAAAGGCCAAATAGCTTTTGCCCAAGGCTGACTCTGGCTTAAAGCATATTGCTTCCAACGTCAAGCTCTAATGAAGTCAGGGATGCATCTGGTTTTTGTTGTCTGTTTGTTTGAATCCTTATTGTCTTCAGGGTTAGTACAGAGTCAACCAAATGCAAAGTATTCAGTGGAATGAAGTAGGACTTAATAATTTTCCATGAAAATTAATGCTTTTGCTAACATTTAGAATCCTAAAATGCTACACCTGTAAAGGACCTTGTATATCTCTAAGCTGACCTTCTCCTATGCCAGATGACAACACCAAGCTTTGATGCCCAGAGCATTGTTAGTGAGCAAGGGAGTTAGCAGAATGTGCTTCACCAAGGTTCAGTGACTACAACTGTGATGCTTTTCCACCCTCTCACCTTGTATTATTGAGATGATCATAGTAACCAGATGAATATTTACTTTAAATTATATGTGACTTATAAAACTTTTGTGTCTACTCTACCAACATTTTGTAGGAAACAACAGCCATTAGAAATGAACTTTGGGGGCTGGAGAGATGGCCTAGTGGTTAAGAGCACTGACTGCTCTTGCAGAGGACCCGGGTTCGATCCCCAGCACCCACATGGTGGCTGAGAACCATCTTTAACTCCAGTTCCAGGGGAATCTGAAACCTTCTGACCTCCACGGCACTGCACAACATGGGTGCACAAACCTACATGCAGACAGTACATTCATACACATAAAAAAATAAAATTTAAAAAAAGAAATGAACTTTGTAAAACACAGGCTGTTATTCATACATGTAAGCATTATCAAAATAATTCTATGTTAAGTACACAAACACAAAAACCTGTGACAAACAACAGTAATTAGTTGAGACGAAATGAGGCTGGGCAATGGGATACCTTTTGACAATGATCATCAGTGATTTCTTCTCTTTAACACTCAAAGTAACAGGAAATGACCCAAATCATAGATAACATCAAAATAGAAGCAGAATAAGAAGTTAGAGCTTTGCCTCAGAATGTTATACTTTTAAAATCATGTTTTCAAAGATTCCTATGAGGAACTTGGGTGAGGAGCTATCGGTATTTTTCAACAGTGATTAATAAAACCACAATATTTACTCCATTTTAGAAATTTTCTTTAGTTATCAGTACAATGAAAATGAGCTTTGGAAACTTACTGATGTACTCTCTTAAGATGAGCTTTTGAATCTTTTAAAACATATTTATTATTTGTGTGTGTGTGTGTGTGTGTGTATGTGTGTGTGTGTTTACATACTACATGTATTTAGGAGCCCTCAGAAGCTGAAAGAGGGTGTTGGAGTCCCTGGAACTGGAGTTACAGGCAGTTGTGGGATGACAAGTGGATGCCGGGAACCAAACTTGGGTCTTCTGCAAGAACAGAAAACACTCTCAACCATGAAGCCATCTCTCCAACCTCTACATTAGAGTCATTCAAAGGTGAATTTTAAAGAGGATAAGGATGGGCATTCAAAAAGGCATGTATTCTTTATAAATTACCCACTAGCATGTAGTTTGGTATTTTTACTTTTCTCTAACTAAAAAATGAAACAAAATACTGAAATAATACTTATAAATTCTGTGATAATGAATATATCGCATATTATACTAACATACAATGCACATGCTATATATATATATATATATATATATATATGTTATTTGAAATGTCAAAATAGACTAAAACAAAGCTCCAAGGAATGAAAGTGATAAAACAGGTAACTGAATTAACTATCTCAGCTTAGAATGTAAAGAACTTTCCAAGAATTTAAAGCCATGGATTTTGTAAAAATCATTTATTCATTTATTCATGGATTCCATCTATGTGAATTTGCCTACTCACCAACATTCCATAACTATACTAAACCCCTAAGATAATCAGCTTACTATTGTGGCTCACAGTTTCAGGGCCTTCAGTCCTTCATTAGTTGGTCCCATAGCTTTGAGAAGGCTGTGGTAGCACATCACAGATGGCGTAAGTGGTGGAGCAGAACTATTCATCTCATGGATGGAAGTGAAAGTGGAAGGCTGTGGAGGTCACTTCAATGCCATACCTCCAACCGCTTGAAGATAAACTCTTGTCTAGGCCCACCTTTTAAAAATTCCATAGTGGGGCTGGAGAGATGGCTCAGTGGTTAAAAGCTCCAACTGCTCTTGCAGAGGACCCAGGTTTGATTCCCAGCACCCACATGGTGGCTAAGAACTGTCTTTAACTCCAGTTCCAGGGGAACTCGATGCCCTCTTCTGACCTCTGGAGCATTGCATGACACAGGTGTACCTACCTACATGCAGGCAGTACACTCATACACATAAAAAAATAATAAAAAAATAAAATAAAAATTCTATAGCATCCAAGGAATGCCAGTCCAAGGACCAAGCCTGTAATACATGGGCATTTAGGGGATGCTCCAGATCTACATTATAACATAAGCCCAACATCAATGGTTGATTGAAGGGGTTAATCTGCCTTCTTTTGGACTGGTAGTGTCATGCTTTTTCACACTTTCATGGGTTTTGTTGGTAGCAGAGTGCCAAAGGGCTGTCTAGAGTTTTTAAGCATAAGGAGGCTGTGATGTGCCTTATGAAGAAAATAATGGTTGTTAGCTAAGCTTACTTCAGTAGGAAAATGTTTTGGGAGGGGTTGTTGGAGACTGAACTCAAGGCCTGTGAACATGAAGTAATCTGCCCCCTAAGTGAGCTATAGCCCCAGGCCTCCAGGATTTTGCATAAAGTTTTACATTTATTATTGTTGTTATTATTTCATTAAAAAATTTGATTTTATATGTCTGAGTATTTTGTCCATATATGCATAAGTGCACTGCGTTCTGCAATGCTCATGTAGGCCTGGAACTAGAGTTACAGACAGTTGTTAGCTGCCATGTGAGAACTGGGAACCAAACTTGGATCCTCAGGAAGAGTAGCTAAACCATCTCTCCAGCCCCAATTGTTTTGTTTTAAGAAAATTTTTCACTGTATAGTGTAGGTTGGCCTCAAACTCAGATCAATCCTCCTATCTCAGCTTCCTAGTTGCTGAGATTATACTTGGGAGCCACCATGCCTGGCCTCTTTAAAATTCACTTACCGGCACAAAAACAGACCTGTTGACCAATGGAACAAAACTGAAGATCCAAATTTGAGCACATACAATTTCAGCCACCTCATATTTGACAAGGGGGCCAAGAAGACACAATGGAGCAGAGACAGCATCTTCAACAGTGGTGTTGGCAAAACTGGATCACCACTTGTAGAAGAATAAACTTAAACCCCTACCTCTCGCCCGGTACAAAAGTAAACTCCAGATGGATCAAAGACCTCAACATGAAACCCCAAACTCTGAAGGTGATAGAAGAAAAAGTTGGCAGGAGCCTACAAGACATAGGCATAGGAAAAGACTTCCTAAATCAGACAGCAGCTGCGCAAGAAATAAGATCAACAATTGACAAATGGGACCTCATTAAACTCAAAAGCTTCTGTACATCAAAAGAAACAATCAAGGAAGTGAAGAGAAAACCCACAGAGTGGGAGGAAACCTTCACGCAGATACAGCTGACAAAGCATTGATTTCCAGAATATGTAAACTACTCAAAAAACAAAGGAGAAAGAAAACAAATGACCCACTCAATAGATGGAGCAAAGAGCTGAACAGAGATTTCACAAGTGAGGAATTAGAGATGGCTGAGAAACAAGAAGTGTTTAACATTGCTAATAATTAAGGAAATGCAAATGAAAACCACGTTAAGATATAATCTCACTGTGATAAGACTGGCTAGGATTAAGAAAATAAGCCGGGCGTGGTGGCACACGCCTTTAATCCTAGCACTTGGGAGGCAGAGGCAGGCGGATCTTTGTGAGTTCAAGGCCAGCCTGGTCTACAGAGTGAGTTCCAGGACAGCTGGGACTACAGGGAGACCCTGTCTCAAAAAGACAAAA
>VZQC01010551.1:1525980-1607892 GCA_009823505.1 Rhizomys pruinosus | reverse complement strand
CCCACCAGCAGTGGATGAGTGTTCCCCTTTCCCCACACCCTTGCCAGCATTTGGTATCATTTGTTTTCTTCATCCTAGCCAGCCTTATTGGAGTGAGATGATATCTTACAGTGGTTTTAATTTGTATTTCCTTAATTATTAATGATGTTGAACACTTTTTAAGATGCTTCTCAGCCATCTTTTTTTTTTTAATTTTATTTATTTCTGTATGTGTATGAATGTACTGTCTGCATGCAAGTCTGTGCACCCATGTCGTGCAACACCGCGGAGGTCAGAAGAGGGTCTCGGATTCCCCTGGAACTGGAGTTCTCCTGGAATTGGAGCTTCAGACGGTTCTCAGCCGCCATGTGGGCGCTGGGGATCGAACCCGGGTCCTCTGTAAGAGCGGTCGGCGCTCTTAACCGCTAGGCCATCTCTCCAGCCCCTGCCATCTTTACTTCCTCACCGGTGGCTGAGAAGCATCTTATTTCCTTTTTAAATTTTTTATTTTATTTTAAGTGTGTGAGTGCATTGCCTGCATGTGTGCAGGCGCACTCATGTCATGCAACACCCATGGAGGTCAGAAGAGGCATCAGATCCACTGGAACTGGAGTTATGGACAGTTGTTAGCTGTCATGTGGGTGTTGGGAATTGAACCCAAGTCCTCTGCAAGAGCAGCTGGTGCTCTTAATCACTGAGCCATCTCTCCAGCCTTGTAATTTTCTTATATAGCTGATGGATAGAATCAAATATGGCCACTTTCAAAGCTCATCAAGTATTCTGTTAAAGAATTTTTATAGATGTGAAAAGCCCTTGTAGGAGTATGAAACGTAGGGTGGGCTGAGGGCAGCTTTGCTGTGGTGGGAAATCTGAAGGTGTCTGAAGGAGCGGGGCAGGCTAGGTGTGGCCGTCCAGAACGGCCTTGCAGTGAGGTGATGGGGTGCTGGGAGTTAGCTCTTCCAGCGTTTCTTCTGACACTCCCTCCTGGTCTTCAGGACACTGTACTCTTGTCATTTTCAACCTGTTTCTTTGACAATCTCATTGGTGCCTTTAGGCTTGGCTAGATATCCACATCTACTCTGAGCTGATTTTCATGCCTAGATGTCCAAATACTTGTTAGCTCTTTCTACTTAGCGAAATCAATTCTACCTAAAAATCAATGTATTGAGCCAGACATGGTGGCACACACCTTTAATCCCAGCACTCGGGAGGCAGAGGCAGGCAGATCTCTGTGATGTGGACAAGGCCAGCCTTGTCTACATAGTGAGCTCCAGGCCAGCTGGGACTAAAGGGAGACCCTGTCTCAAAAAGACAAAAAAAAAAAAAAATCAATCTATTGAAAATAGAAACACTACTATTACTGCACTCTCCTGCCTGTGTCCCCCCTCTACCATCACTGCCTTGACATTACTTAGGTGCAGCTGGAACCCTATTCGGAGTTCTCCTTCAAAGCACCCATCACCATTTCTCCTTGCTTATCGGAGGAGCCTCTGACTTCTGTCACTCCTTGGCAACAGCATTTGCCTCCCCTTTCCCTACCCTTCTGCCGCCTCACCAATTCACTACTTACCACCTGATGCGACACTAACCCCTCTCTTTAAAACACCACTTCTTACTGGTTTCTAGCAGAAGATTCTTCCTAAAAATAATCTTACAGGGGATAGAGGGACATTGATTTCCTTGCTCATAAGGAATTCCTGTCATTTCAAACTGCTACAGGCACTGAGTTAAGCATCAGACTATCCTCAACAAGGTTCCAGCCTATCTCTCCAGTGGATCTCTGTCTCTGTGTGGCAGTGTGGAACAGAAGACGGGGACTTTGGCATCATGTCCAGGTTCAAATTCCAGCTCTGTCTCTTCAAAACTCTCGAGTCAGAGCTTGAATCTCTTTTGTGCTCAACTGCAAGTGCAGATGGTAGTCACAGAGGTGGGGGACGCAGGGAGACCCTGCTGTGTGAAAGCATCTGCACAGCAGTGTCACAGACGGGCGGACTCTGCCTCATCTGTGTGGCAGTCCCTTAGTGCCTGCCTTGTCACCAGGGACCAATGATTTATTTATATTTTGAGAAAGAGTGTTTCTCTGCAGCTCAGGCTGGCCCTGAATGCGTGACCTTCCTGCCTCAGCCCCTTCAGTGCTGAGATTAGAAGTGAAAGTCACCACACCCAGCTAGCAACCAATGAGTTTTTGAAGTTGAAACCTTGATGATCACATATCAGAGCCAATGAGACTGATGAGTAAAGCAGCTTTCTACTTTTCCTTAGGAAAAGCTTTTCAGTGGCTCCTGAAGGTCCAGGAGCCAGTTTCCAAAGGCCCCTGAGCCCCTTAGGTAGAGCTATGCCATCAGGCCTTGACTAAGTGGAATGTTCAGGGCTGAAAATCAGCAGCAGTGCCTGGAAAGCACATCCTTGTTTCAAACAGATGAACAAAGAGTCCATTTCAAGAATCCGAGCTGCACTTCTGTCACAGAAAGTTTTAAAAGTGCTTAGGATTTCATTACAAAGTCCAACATAAGGGAAACAGGAGCCTTCTGCGCCCTTATCTCAGAAGGGAAAGGTGTTTGTTCTGATTTTATTAGTGTAGCCCAGGTACCCAAGTGAGTGTCTTGCATGTAGACAGGACATCATGAGAGCATGATAGATGAGTAAGGGATTATACATTTCTAGCATAGTGTTGAACACCCAGTGATAAGAATAAATTCTTAAGTGACAAACATGCCAATTTTTTTTAATTTTAAAATTTTTTTAAAATTTTATTTATTTTGTATGTGTATGAATGTACTGTCTGCATGTAGGTTTGTGCACCCGTGTCGCGCAATGCCGCGGAGGTCAGAAGAGGGTCTCAGATTCCCCTGGAACTGGAGTTCTCCTGGAATTGGAGTTACAGATGGTTCTCAGCCGCCATGTGGGTGCTGGGGATCGAACCCGGGTCCCCTGCAAGAGCAGTCAACATGCCAATTTATAATCTAGCTTGTTAACAATGTGAGAAAATCTAATCCCATATAATTCCATTTTACAAAATAGTTTTATCTATGTTATTATCTGTCTTTTTTTTTTTCAAATCATTTACTTCCTCTCTTGCAACAAGGCAGTGTCATAGCTTGAAAGCGGACCAGGAGAGTGAAATGAAATGAGATAATTTCAAGGGCAGTTAAACATTTTGTTTAAAATTGGTTTGAATATAGTGAATGGAATGAAGAGACAGTTTTTTTTCGTTGTTGTTTTTTTTAAGGTGAGAAGGACCATGAAGTGTAAAGGACATGTTTGACAAATGTGTTTATATGCTGCATTTTTCTCCAGAGAATTTAAAGTCTGTGTAATGTTGATTCCTTGGCAAGGGGAGAATATCTAAATCTGTCCTGCAGTATAACAGGAGTCAGGGCAGAGCATTATATAAAGATATAATGATCTTTATATCCAATAGCAGTGGTGGATCCAGGGCTGGCACCCCAGACACCTGAGTATTCAGGCGTCAGTCAACTCAGTTCCAGAAGCAGAAGGTGAGCCTGTCCCATTCTGAGAATGTGAACACAGTGGTGTGGCTGGAAGGAAGAGGTTGTAGAGAAAAGTTGGAATCAGGCTGGAGAGATAGGAAAGCTGGCGCACTGGCTTAAACCTGCAACAGTACTTGGGAGGTGGAGGCAGGAAGATCCGGAGTTCAAGGTCATCCTAGGCTATATAGAAAATCCAAGGCCAGCCTGGGCTACCTGGGACCTTAAGAAAGAAAGAAAGAAAGAAAGAAAGAAAGAAAGAAAGAAAGAAAGAAAGAAAGAAAGAAAGAGAAAGAAAGAAAGAAGAAAGGAAGGAAGGAAGGAAGGAAAGAAAGAGGGAGAGAGGGAGGGAAAAAGGGAAAGAGGGAGGGAGAAAGAGAGAAAGAGAGAAAGAGAGAAAGAAAGAAAGAAGAAAAGAGGCTTTTAAAAGATTGCTTGGTGGTCAAGAGCACTGACTACTCTTGCAGAGGACCCAGGTTCGAATCCCAGCACCCACATAGTGGCTAACAACTGTCCATAACTCCAGTTCTAGGAGATTGGACATTCTCTTCTGACTTCTGTGGGCACTGCATTTATGAAGATGCAGGCAATGCATTCATACCCATAAAAAAAGTATTTGAAAGAAAAGAAGAATGCCTCAATTACTACAAATAAAAAATGGATTTTCATCTATGTCGGTTATGTTGGAATAAGTTTTTAAGGGATAAAATCCTTTTTAGTAAGAAATCTTATGAGATGTCAATATGCAAAATTAATAAAGGAGGTTTCCCTAACTCAAGTAGTTCTGCTTTCCTATCCTCAGCTTCTAAGCAGAAGAATTTGAAAACTACTGCCATGAGTACTGCCAGGCTTTGGACAGGCTGAAGTGCCAAATGCCTGGGGACAGGTGGGGATCCCAGCACAGAGGCAGGGAGCAGAGACCGGCTGCCAGGCTTCCAGGGAAAGAGAGCAAGGAAACCCACTGGAGGGAGGGAGGGGAAGGCAGGGAGCCTCCAGAGATGACAGAGCAATTCCAAAGATGACAGACGCCATTCAGCCTTTTCTTTTTTAACCTGTAAAGGCCTTAGAAACCTTTCTTGGAAAACCTTCCCTAGGAATGAAGGGTTTCTCTTTGGGTTTTCTATATTACTCCTGCACCATTCAGCTTTTTAAGCATAACTACATACACTACACATCAGAAGAGAGAAAAAAAGCAACAATATTTTTCTCTGCCAGTGTTTTCCCCTTTTACAAACAGATGTGGTGGAAGCCCATTTTATATATGCATATGTTGAAACAATATGGATTAGAGGGAGCAACAACAACAATAGAACTGGGACAGGGAACCGACTGAAGCAGTGAAGCCCCCCCCCCCAAAAAAAAATCCTCTGCTTTGAAAAACTTTGAAAAGACTCAGAAGGGGAAACAGAACATGTATGGCAGATTGCATGAACTTGGGAGGGGCGGGGGGCATGGAGGGGGAAACGAGTCTGGATTGGACTGAGAAGTGATGTAGGAAATGCACAAAACTTCAATAAAATATTTTTTTTTAATTAAATAGCTGCCGTTGTTTCTTAGAAAGCTTTGAAGTACCTAAGCTTGCCCTCAAGGAAGCAGGAGTCCTCCCCAGGAAGAGGGTCATTTCCATTTTACATTCAGTGCCAATGAGAACACTTACATTTAATCTTTTTTAAATTATTTTCTTCCCAGTGGAGGTAAGTATAATTAAATGGTTTACTTTAAACATTAATATCATAAATAACTTTTGAAACAAAAGTCCTTGTGCTTTCTTAAAGAACCGTGATGTTGAGGATTGAATATACGTGTGCCACCTTCTGCCACCATTCTAATGGGTATTATTCTGATTGACATGGGATGCGGGGGTTGGCCAGCTGCGTTGGTGAGGACCATCTCTTCTTCCTGCGCAGTTTCTGAAACTTGTGATGCAAACGTGCCCGCCCTTTTCTGGGAACACAGAAAGCCTGACTCAGGCAGCCAGAGCTGTTAAAGCATTGGGTCCCGGCTCCCCTGCTGTGGCGAGCGCGCTGCAGAGATGAAGCTTCCTTACAGGTTCTGGCTGAGCTCGGCTGTCCTAGCTGCCTATGGATTTTTGGTGGTGGCGAACAATGAGACAGAGAAAATCCAAGATGAGGGAGCCAAGGACGCTTGCCCGGTGAGTCTGGAGAGCAGGGGAAAGTGCTCCGAGGCAGGAGACTGCTCCTTTCAGCTCACCCTGCCCCCGCTGACCTTCCAGTTCCCCGGGCAGCCCGGCTGGATTGCCGAGGTGCTCAAAGACGTGCAGACCCTCAAAGCGATCGTCAACAATCTCCAGAAAACTTGCCAAGACTGCAAGTTGCAAGCTGACGAAAGCCAAGCCCCAGACAGGAATGGATCACAGGGAGAGGCTGGTGACAACAGAGTGCAGGAGTTGGAGAACCAGGTGCACAAGCTGTCCTCGGAGCTGAAGAATGCGAAAGACGAAATCCAGGGGCTGCATGGGCGCCTGGAGACGCTCCATCTTGTAAATTTGAACAGCATAGAGAACTACGTTGACGACAAAGTGGCAAATCTAACGTTCGTGGTCAACAGCTTGGACGGCAAATGTTCATCCAAGTGTCCCAGTCAAGAACAAATCCAGTCACGGCCGGGTAGGTGTAACTGTGTTCTTATCATTTGCTCATGTAAGTTATACGACCAGATAGTGGCTGTAAACATTAACCCGAGGGAAGAGGTCAACAAACGAGACTTTCAGTTAATGCAGTGCAGGAGAAACAAGTATTTCTCAAGTGGGACCATGGAAATGGTATATTATCTAACTACCAACATCGGCTTAGCTCTGTATCCATTAGAAAGCGCTTCCAGTCGTACACTAACACCAGAACTACATACAAGTGGGAACAACGGGAAGCTTCTTCACAGGTCAGGGCATTTAGTATACTGGTGTGCTCTTTGGAAACATGAGAGAATGCAGTTGGAGACTTAGTGCCCCGAGAATCAGTTTTTCTATGGAGCAGCAAGTGGTCTTTGAAAGGCTTTAGCAAAAGGGACCTGCTGTTCATAATTCCCAAATATCTAATCAAAGTGGGAGATTATATACCTGGAATAAAAGCAGCTTCATGTCTGTGCAAACCTTTTTGCTTTGAGACCTAGTGGCACAAAAATATTTTTTCTTAAGTGGAGAATTCTGGCTTGAGACTAAGGGAAGGGATATATTATATCTTTTAATGATCAGCATACAAAACAGAACCCATTCTCACCATCCAAATTACTTAACATCAATGTTCTTTAGTGATCATTGATCTACTGCCTACTGTGCTCATGAGCACTCAGTGGCTTGGTTTCCCATAATTCCATAATCCCTAGAGCATTGCAGCTACTGGTTTTGCCATACTCTGGAAGAAACTCTGTGTGTTAGGACTTCGCTCATCAAGACTCTGAGGTTGACAGGACAATAACTTTCATTTGGAACAAGTACTCCATCCCAGGGAATCTCCTGGAGATGGTAGGTCATGGTTTCAAGGACTGGTGTCACTAATATCCCTGGGTAGCCTGGATCTCCATATGCCCTGCATGTGGCAAAGTGAATGTTCATGTTGTAGGTGAGGTCACTGGGAGCATATTCAGCACTGCGTGACAACTTGAAAGGCTATGAAAAGGATTCTATTATTCATCTTTCTCCTAAAAATTTAGGAAATGAATATTCTGGGTTCCAAATATACATGAATAGATTTTGTGCTTTATAGTAGCTCATATTAAATTTCCTCTATCTGATGCAGATTTTATAAAAATTACCTGGGAATACATAGTTGGTTTTGATTTCTATAAAACCTTGTTAACTGATCACAGTTATCCCAAACATAATCACCCTGTGGATTTCTAAAGTCATACCTGTAAGAATATATACCTTCATATATATATATATATATATATATATATATATATATATCCTCCTGAATAACAAATTCAGAATAATACTGATATACTACTGGAGAATTATTTTTTTAACTTTAACCCCTTTATATAGTTGTCAAGTGAAATAAGTAAATTCATGAGCAATGCCGTGAATTAGAATGTTAACGCCTCATTTGAAACACATCTTATAAAATTGGCTGACTGTGCCTAGCATGCAATCCTAGGAGAGTTGGAATCATTTGTTATAGGAGACAGGAATGCAGTGGTTATGAGAACAAGCTTCACTGCCAGGCAGATTTGAGTTTGTTTCCTAGCTCTGTCACTTAATACTTGTGTGAAGTTGGATAAACCACTGATGCTTTGGGGGACTAAATAACCTCATAAGCAAGGTGGCAGTAATACTTAGATCATAAGATCGATGTGCAGATTCCAAGCAAAAAGTTACCTGGTGTTTGGCAGAGTTTCTTGGAGTCATTAGCCCTCATGAAGCATAACTTTAACTTATTTTGACTGTTGTTTGGTGGCAGTATCACCATTATTGCCTGCCAACCAGGAGCATCTTGTGTACTTTATAACACTACTTTGGTCGCAGGCTTTAATATGTGTTTGCTAGTCAGGCTCATATAAGTATAGGAGAGTCAGGTTTCATTATAGTCATGAAGTCAATTATCAGACTGTGTTCGTGTCTAAGAATTCTTCAGATGCACAGCTTTTATTAACAAAATCCAATGTCTTTCTTTTCTTCCCCCTTCAGTTCAACATCTAATATACAAAGACTGTTCTGAGTACTACGAAATAGGCAAAAGAAGCAATGGGATCTACAGAGTTACACCTGATCCTAGAAATAGTAGCTTTGAGGTATACTGTGACATGGAGACCATGGGGGGAGGCTGGACGGTGCTGCAGGCTCGCCTCGATGGAAGCACCAACTTCACCAGAAAATGGGAGGACTACAAAGCAGGCTTTGGAAACCTTGAACGGGAATTTTGGCTGGGTAATGATAAAATCCACCTTCTGACAAAGAGTAAGGAAATGACTCTGAGAATAGATCTTGAAGACTTTGGTAATGTCAAACTGTATGCCTTGTATGATCAGTTTTACGTGGCTAATGAGTTTCTCAGATACCGTTTGCACCTTGGTAACTATAATGGCACAGCTGGAGATGCCTTACGCTTTAGTAAGCATTACAACCATGATCTGAAGTTTTTCACCACCCCAGACAGAGACAATGATAGATACCCTTCTGGGAACTGTGGGCTCTATTACAGCTCGGGTTGGTGGTTTGATGCATGTCTTTCTGCAAACTTAAATGGTAAATATTATCACAAAAAATACAAAGGTGTCCGTGATGGGATTTTCTGGGGCACTTGGCCTGGTATGAGCCAGGCACAGCCTGGTGGCTACAAGTTCTCCTTCAAACAGGCTAAGATGATGATCAGACCCAAGCACTTCAAGCCATGAACTGTGAGTGCTCATCTTTCTAGGCACTCACTAACTAAGAGGGCAGTGGGTTCCTTTAGCTCTTCACTAGGTACATGAGTTCATCTTCCCTTTCTATAGCTAAAAAGTTTCCTTAGAGTAGTAGGTTTTTATGTTACACAGCTTTTGAAGTAAAGCTGAAAATATACATCTACAAAAGACTCCTTTGTTGTTGTTATACAGGGAATGCTTGAAAAAGCACTGGAAACATTGACTTATACATTATACTTGTGAGTCTTTCAGTCTATATTAGCTGAAAAGTTCCCTACTATTTGTCATATTCTCTAAATTAAACCAATTACCCAGCCAACTAGATTCTATACAAGCACTCTCTATTTTGGCTGGGGCTAACCATGCACATTGGAACAAGGATGAGTCTTTTTAGGTTACAGTTACTTGCATATTAATATCCCAAACTGTAGCATTTACTTTGGGCCAAAAAGAACTTAGAAAAAATTAGGGGAATAATAAATATAAATCATAAAAGGGGAATGATTTGTATTGAAACATATTCATGTAATATCCATGAAATATAAAACATGGCATTAGAATATCTTAAAATTTGGTAGCATAATATGCCTCCATCCCCATCAAAACTGGAGAATAATCTTTGGTTTAGCAGTAATTTGCTCACAGTTTTTAACTTGTGAGATGTCTGATAGTGAAAGCTGCTTTTTTACCTTTCTCTGTTCTTTTTTTTTTTGGTCTTTTCGAGACAGGGTCTCCCTGTAGTCCCAGCTGTCCTGGAACTTACTCTGTAGGCCAGGCTGGCCTTGAACTCGCAAAGATCCGCCTGCCTCTGCCTCCCAAGTGCTAGGATTAAAGGCGTGCACCACCACTCCCGGCTTCCCTTTCTCTGTTCTATAAGCACAACAGTTCTGCATTTAAGGTGCTGGACTACTGGTAGGCTTTCTGGGTCGTAGCATGGTAGGGAAAGAAGCATTTATTTATACTTTGAAAGCCAATCCTATACCCAAAGAAATATTATCACTGAGGATCTACTTCCTAGGAAACTGAATTTTCTAGACCAAGTTTATTTATTAAAACATGAATTTTGAAATATATGGTAGATCAAATATTAAACATTTTTATCATAACTAGTGAACTGCTTATTTCACTCTCAGATATTCAAAGACATATATTTATTTTTGAAGCCAAACAAAATTACCTGGAACTTTTATAATTCATTAATTCTATAATTCTAAGTATATTAAAATGACTAGAAAAAGTAGTTTCATTTCATCACTGAAAAAAATAGATTGTATCAGAGAGAAATAACCTAACCATCTGCACACTTAAATACCCTTGACTAAAATTTGAAGTGCTGTATGCAGTCAGCTATAAAATAATCGACTGTCTAGTATGTAGTATTGTTCATCTTTAAGTTCTGGTGTTGTTTCTAATAAATTAACAAAGCTTTCAGAATATTTCCACAAAGAAGAATCTTTACTATTTGAAAATTTTTGTTAGGGACAGTTATTGACTTAACTACCTAATTTTCCAAATATTGAGTATTATAGAAAAAGGCTTTAGGGGCTGGAGAGATGGCCTAGCGGTTAAGAGCGCCGACCGCTCTTACAGAGGACCCGGGTTCGATCCCCAGCACCCACATGGCGGCCGAGAACCGTCTGAAGCTCCAATTCCAGGAGAACTCCAGTTCCAGGGGAATCCGAGACCCTCTTCTGAACTCCGCGGCATTGCACGACACGGGTGCACAGACTTGCATTCAGACAGTACATTCATACACATACAGAAATAAATAAAATTAATAAAAAAAAAGAAAAAGGCTTTAAAAGGAGAAAAATAATATTTTAAAAGATGAAACAAAGTTTTCAGGTAACTACAATGAAAATTAAATTATTATGAAAATAATTAAAATACCAGAGCAAGATAAATGCATGCTGAATTAAATAATGACCAAAATGTAAAATATAGATTTCACCTACTTGGTGAAATACCAAATGTAAATGGAATGATTGATTTTATTTCTTTTTTACTTTTTAAAAGACAAAGAGGATTTTGATATTATGCAATATATTTGTTTCAAATCCTGTTTCCCATATGTAACCTCAATATATACATAAGTCTAAATAGATTTCTGTGATAAAGATCACAGCACATAATTTTAAATAAAAATATATGCTCATACTAGAGAATGCCCATTTTTTTAATGGGTACTCAGTATCATTTGGGGGGAATTTGGCAAATAATTAATTCATGTAAATACTCTCCCTTTGCACATTTCAAAGGATCAAAATTTTGTCTGCCATTATATTTTTATCACGTTTTTCTAATGAATTCTTTAACACAGACATTTATTTTTAGAATCATTTAATGTCACTGATTACAAAATATATTATACTTTGATAATCTTTAATATATTGATGGAAATAGTCCTTTCCTTAACTATTCACTAATGTATGCTAATGTCATAAATGCACACTATTTACATACATATTTTTTATTTCTTGGTTTCATTTGGATGGTTAACATTGATCTTAACTATGACATTATTTCTTAATATTTTCATCCTTTGAAAATGTTGAGTGAAACTGGGCTCTTGGAAATTCAGAATGGAGTTGATTCACCTATATATCATTAAAAGAGAAAAAACTCATTCTGCTGACAAGACATTCCAAGTGGACTAATGACACAAGCACCCAGTGAATGAAGAGTTTGTATATACAAAACCTATGAAGTATCCAAATCCTGGCTATTCCTTGATTTCAGTAGCTACCCCCAAAGGGCTTAAAACAAAAATGGATAGGTAATGTTATTACAAAAAGCTCTTGCTTAAATTTGATATATAACTAAGGTAATGCTTCATGTCTTTTTAAAGCCTTGTAAAATAAAAGATTTAATCTTTATAACTATTCTTTTAAAAATATTTTGTTATTTTTATTTTTGTGTATGAATGTATTGCCTGCATGTCTGTAAGTGTATCTGTGTCATGCAATGCCTTCAGAAAAGGCTGTTGGATCCCGTAGAACTGGAGTTGTGAATGGTTCTTAGCTGCAATGAGGAAATGGGAACTGAACCTGGGTCCTCTGCAAGAGCAGTAGTCTTAACTGCTGAGCCATCTTTCTAGTCCTTCCTTCATATATACTGTTTGCTGTGGAAATACTGTTTGTAAAATCATATTCATATATATTTATTTTTGGCTGAAAAGTTAAATAATGTTTACTTAATCTGGGCAATATCCCTGAATCTTTAAAAACATTGAGTACTATTTCTTTAATAGGAAGAGAGAAGCAAATATAGGAACACCATTGCCCTTATTTCCATATAGAATACTGTCGATGCATTCTCCATATAGAATTTTCAGTTTCCTTTTCTGACATTCAACTCCATATCCTCTCTTTCCATCATTAATGCTGCCCGTTGGTGTCAGGGTCATTTTCTTCTGTATGAAAAGCCTTCCACATGGTAGCCTTACCTCCATGATCAAGCTACTCTAGTCCCTCTTCCCTATCACTGCCAAAAAGACTATTCAGAAATACCGTCCTGATAATTTTCTGCACTGCTACAAACTTTCAACATTTTTTCCATTCCTCTAAGATAAAATCCAGGTAACAAGGCCCACGCGTCCAGCATTGCTTTCTGCTCTTACACATGTCCTGTTGGATGCCTTGTGCTCGAACAAGCCATTGTCACGTTACAGGACTCTGTTGGTCTAGTTACAACACTATCCTCGCCCCCTGCTTCTTGATCAAGAGCAAGGATTCAGGAGCCAGACTTCCCCAGTTTGAAATTCAGCAGCATCACCTGCCATAAATTGGCAACTCAATGTGTCTGAAACATTTATTGGAAGGATGAACAGAGGGAACACATTCTAGAAAGCACCCAGAACATACATGTGTTTTACTTATGAACAGTTCTCTCTCCTGAGGAGGCTCTTCTTGGATATTAAGTGGGAAATATACATTTCTTCTTTAACCATAAGTCATCCTACACCTTCCTCATCAGTCATCCAATAATGATCTGGGCTCCTCCCTGAAATCAATGTGTTTGGAAAGGTGTAGAGGAGATTTGAGGTGCTGTTACTCAAAGTGGTTTAAGAATATATAGCCCCCAAATAAAAATAAAAAGCAAACAACAAGAAACCAAAGGCTCTCTTTGGTGGCACACACCTTTAATTCTAGCACTCTGGAGGCAAAGGCAGGTGAATTTCTGTGAGACTAAGGCCAGCCTGGTCTACATAGTGGGTTTCAGGCAAACTGAGGCTACAAGGAGACACTGTCTCAAATAAAAGGGGGGGTTAGTATTGTCAAATCTGAGTATTTCAGAGATTCATACATAGGTGAGACTCCACTGAAGCCAGAATTGGGGCCATAACAGTGACAAACTTTGAGTCAAGGGGTTTTAAGGGCTGTGCCTCTGGATATGTACCAGGCTGAACAGTGATTGTCCTACGAAGTGACTGCCTAAAAAAAAGCAATATTTTTCATATTGCTTAGATTATAATATAGTTTTAAAATGAATTTCACTCATATAAAAATTCATGGACTTTTTTATGTGTATGAATGTATTTATTGCCTGCATGTATGTAAGTACAACTGTATTGTGCAATGCCAAAAGAGGTCAGAAGAAGGCATCAGATTCCCCTAGATCTGGAGTTTTGTATGGTTCCAGGATGCCATGTGGGTGCTAGGAATTGAACCCAGGTCCTCTGGAAGAGCAGCCAATGCCAATGCTCTCAACCACTGAAGCATCTCTCCAGACCCTCAGGGACTTTTTAAAACTACTGTTTAGATTAACGACTTCTTTGCAAACCAACTTCAGTTCAATCTCTTCTTTCTCCATAAAGGTAACAAGCCAAGGCAGCTGAATCTAACTCCAATTTTGGTCTGTGTCTTGGCCAGTTGAAACCTTTACACACTCAGATCCTTTCCAAGGTCCTCTGTTTATAAAGAACTAGAAGCGAGAGGAAATGGGTATGCATGGAGAGCCCAGAACTTGGCTCTTCAAGCATGACTTACTGCTTGAAGTGGTCCCTCCCATAATGCTCGGCGAGGCTCATTGTGTCTGGCTGTGAAGCACTGTTCCTGTTACTTCCTTTTCTGAAGAGATGGTTTCCATTTCCTGGCACTCCTGTCCCACGCACTAGAAGCCTGCAGCCCTGTAATGAGGGCACGCTCTGATACCAAGCAGCAGGTCACATTGCAGAGGAAGACTTTGCACAGCCATGCTAATTTTTATCAGCAGAATGCCAAGGAAGACATGTGTAGACATATTTTAAAGTTGCTTCACAAGAAAGAATAAATAAAATTTTAGAAGTCATTGAATTTATTGGCATAGGTATATTTGCCAAAAACGATCTGTTCAACAGGTGAGCTCCAGGAGATACATTTAGTTCTAATAGTTTACTTGCCCATTTAACACCAACCTAGATTCAATAGCAATTCATGTTAATAAAATTGAGAATGCAGAATGTCTTAAAAACTCAAGGACTTATAAGAAGTCTGGAGTAGAGTTAGCCTTAATTCATTCAACAAATGATTACTGAATGTGTACCATGTTCCCAAAATCTTCTTGGAGGTGAGATACATCACTGATGGATGAGGATGAACCCCACACTCAGAGTTGGAGTGCTATCAGAGGAGAGAAATTCCTGATGAAATATAAAGCAGATGTAAGAGAATTAGAGGATTAGAAGTGATGGTGCTAGTTAACATAGGGTGGTCAGGGGAGATGTCTTTGTGGAGATATGTCATATGATATGTGGAGATATGTCAATATGAACAGAGATGTAAAGAAAGGAGTAAGAAAGCAGATATCTGGGAGACATGAGTTCAAAGCAAAAGGAGCAAGATGTGTTAAAGTTTGGAGTCTGGAGAGCAGTTGGCATGTTTGAGAGCTGGCAAAGAGACTCATATGTAAAAAGCAGAGAGTCTAGCAGGCAGGCTTTAAGAAGTAAGATCAGGCTCCAGGCATAGGATTCTCTGCCCTTTAGTAGGGACCTAGAGATTTGTAGACTGCCTGAGAGTCCCTGGATCTGGCCTCTGCATGGTGATAAGTATCCCAGTCACCACCCATCAAAGAAGCTTCTTTTTCAACAGATGGAGATTATTAGAATTCCACAACTGGTCATACACAGAGAGACTGAATTGGCCAAGCCTAAGTGTCACATCCACAATGTAACCTCCATACCTAAGGCTCAGGGAACATAGAAGGGGTAAAGTAGAACACTAGAATAAAAGGTAAGAGAACACTAATGCATCTCTCAATTCTCATCAATGAGGCTCCTTCATCCAACAGACTGCCAGGAACCCAAAAGGTCACAAATGGCCCAAACATAGAGACTTCAGAGTATGGATCCTTAGACAGGACTCCTATATTAAACTCCACCCACCTAGGGCTCAGGGACCATTGAGGAAGAGGAGGTGGAAAGATTGAAAGAACCAGGGAGGAGATGCATGGTCATATGGAAAAAGAATCTTACAGGCTCCTGGGAACTTGCTCATGTGAACCTACAGCAATGGTGTCAGCATGCACAAGACCCATGCAAACTCGAGCAGACAAAAACCCAACACACAACTGTGGAAATGGGCAGCAGGCCCCAATCTTAGTCAAAGAATTACTGGCAGCTGATTACTACTGGGTGGAGAAGAGCTGATCTTAAAGGGTGGGACTCTAGATAGGGTGACTAGAACTCAGTGGCTGAACTTGCAGTGAGGGATGTCTGTGAGTTTGAAGTCAGTCTGGTGTACATAGTGAGTTCCAGGCCAGCCAGGGCTACATGATGAGACCTTGTCTTCAATTTTTTTAAGCTTATAACATATGAACCTCAAATACCTGTAAGTAGATATTGAAATTATTAACATCATTAGGTATTTGATTTGAAGTTCAGGGAGGACACTGGGGCTTAACAATAAATATGGGAGGTGTTCAGTTACAGATGTAATGAATCCATGGGATTAGATGAAATAACCTAGTAATAAGGAAACCTAGAGCAAAGGCTTTTCTGGAAGGAGCCCTGGACCAGCTGACTTTGTAGAGGTTAGAGATAAAGAACAATCAGGATCCCATCCCCCTTGTAAGTACAATAGAGGGGTCTTGGGGATATGTCTCTGTGGGAAGGCCAGAGATTTATTACCACTGGAACGCAAATTCATTCTAGATTTCAGTTTTATATTTGCATTTTGTGCAGCAGTGCTCTCTTATTGAGTT
Organism: Rhizomys pruinosus; assembly: GCA_009823505.1. Lineage (NCBI taxonomy): Eukaryota > Metazoa > Chordata > Mammalia > Rodentia > Spalacidae > Rhizomys > Rhizomys pruinosus. The sequence continues at coordinate 1,591,885 of VZQC01010551.1, read as the reverse complement.
GCTCAATGTCTTAGGTAGCATTATGATACTAGCAACATTCTTTTATTAAGTGACTTGCTATCTTGAAAAATTATTGTAGTATTTTACAATGGATTTCTGAAAATACTAATTTTGACTTAGGAAGCCATGAAAACTGTATTAGTCATTTTTCTGTTGCTGTGATAAAACCACCATGACCAAGGGAACTTATAAAAGGAAGGGTTTATTTGAGCTTACCATTAATGGTTCCAGGGAATTAGTCCATTGTAGTGGCAGGCAGGGTGGCAGAAGCTGGAGCAGTAAGCTGAGATTCACATCTTCCAATGAGCACAGGAAGCAGAGAGAGAGCAACTGGAGACTGGCAAGGCTTGTTGAACTGGCTAACCTGCCCCCAGTGACATACTTCCTTTAGCATGGCCACACCTTCTAAGAGCTCCCAAAACAGCGCCACCAACTGGGGATAAAATGTCTGAGTACTTGAAGCCTATGGGGGATATTCTCATTCAAATCACCACATTCTACTCCCTGGCCCCCATAGGCTCAGGAACAAATAAAATTCAAAATGTCTTTAGTCCAACCTTAAAAGTCCCCATAGTCTTTACCAGTCTCAATAATATTTAAAAGTCTATAGTCCAAAGTCTCTTCTGAGACCCAGGTCAATCTCTTAACTGTAAGCTCCTGTAAAATCAAAACACAAATTACATACTCCCAACAAAAGAGGATCCGAATACACATTCCCATTCCAAAATGGAGGAATAAGGCATAGTGAGGAAATACTGGACCAAAACAAGACCAAAAACCAGCAAGGCAAATACCAAGTCCAGTAGCTCCATATGAGGCTTCTGGGACTTGACTTCCAAAGACTTAGATGGCTCAGCTCTTCCAGCTTTGCTTGCAACATACATCTCTTTCTTAGGCTGATACCACTCCCTGTATGCAGTTGTCCTTGGCAAATATCTCACAGCTCTGGCATCTCGAATGTCTTTCTTCTTGGGGACTCCACTGCCAACCAGGCTTCACCATCACAGCTTCAGGCAATGGCCTATCAGGGCCTTCTTTATGCAGGGGCGCCCCTGCTGCATTCTGTCTGGCCTCAGCGGCTCTCTGAAACTGAGGAGGAAGAACTGATGGCCCATTCACTCTTGCATCCTTCATGTCTCTAAAGCCAGGACTACGTGAATGAAACTGCCAAGTTTGGCTGCAAGTTTGGGATGGACCCTGGCCTACTTCAAACACATTCCTAGCTTTTCTCTGCCTTGGGTTTGTTGGAGTAGAAAACCCCTTCAGTATTTTCCTTTCAAAAGTTGGAGGCTTAGCAGGGTGTGTTCTTGCCCTGAAGGTACTGTTTCTGTTGTTTACTTGTAAATCTCTAGGCCTCTCTTTAATCACTTTAATCTTATCAAAGGGATCTTCTCCTTGGCCTGCCTTGGCTCCAACATTTGTCTTCCTAGTGCACCTTTCTGATCCAAACTGTACATTCTGCATTTCTTTCTGCCCCATTTGCTCTTTTCCACAGTAGATCTATATAATATTCACCATTGATAACCATGCCACCATTTCTACTTTAGGCTGTCTTGAAATATCCTCTGCCAAAGAAATTAGTCCATTGCTTTTAAACTTAGCCTCAGGCAAGCATTTGCACTGTGGGTAAACTCCAGCCAGACTCTGAAAGTTGCTGCTTAAGTCCTTATTTTCCTCTGGAAATACATTTTTCTCAGCACTGCTTTCTTCCAGGCTTCTGCTAGAATGGCCTATTAATCTCTCCTTAGAGAGTCAACAGCTTTTCTAATCCAAAGTTCCAAAGTCTTCCACATTTCTCCAAACACCCTCATGGTCAGGTTCTTCACAGCCAACAGCCTACTCTCTGGTAGCAAAAACTGTATTAGTCACTTTTCTGTTGCTAATGTGGTGGTTTGAATGAGAATGTCCCCCATAGGCTTCAAAGACAATTTGTCCCCAGTTGGTGGCACTGTTTTGGGAGCTCTTAGAAGGTATGGCCATGCTCGAGGAAGTATGTCACTAGGGGCAGGCTTATTGAGTTCAACAAGCCTTTCCAGTCTCCAGTGGCTCTCTCTCTGCTTCCTGTGCTCATTGGAAGATGTGAACCTCTGCTTTTTTTTTTTTTTTTTTTAAGACAGGGTCTCCCTGTAGCCCCAACTGTCCTGGAACTCACTCTGTAGACCAGGCTGGCCTTGAACTCACAAAGATCCGCCTGCCTCTGCCTCCCGAGTGCTAGGATTAAAGGTGTGCACCACCACGCCTGGCCATAAACTCTTCTAAGTTCCCTTGGTCATTGTGGTTTAATCACAGCAACAGAAGAGTGACTAATACAGTTTTGGGTACCAATTTATGTTCTTGTTTGTCTTCAATTGCTGTGACAAAACACACTGACCACTACCAACTTAGGGAGGAAGGGGTTTATTTGGCTCACATCTCAGGGGTTACAGTTTATCACTGAGAGAGCCCAAGGTAGGAACTCAGGGCAGGAACCTGGAGGCAGGAGCTGAAGCACAGGGCATGGAGTAATGTTGCTTACTGGTTTGGTCCTCTGGCCCATGTACAGCCTGCTTTCTTATACCATACACAACAATCTGCCCTGGGTAGCACCACCCACAGTGGGCTGGGCCCTCCCACATTGCTCAACAATCAAGACAATACTCCACAGACGTGGCCACAAGCCAATCCAATGGAGCCAATTCCGCAGTTGAGCCTCCCTCAACCCAGCTGTGTCAAGTTGACACCAAAGCTACCCAGCATACCACAGTGAGAGGAGAAGGCAATGACCTATTACAGCCTCAGATTCTGTCTCTTCCAGGAGAGACCACATTGTGATGATGGGGTGTTGCCATGCTGGGTTCAGTGTGTGTGTGTGTGTGTGTGTGTGTGTGTGTGTGTGCATGTATACATGTAGTAAAAGAAATATGAACTGGGCCACAGAGCAAAAGACCTCCTCATTTGTTAGTCACATATGATCTAGTCTGAAGACCCAGCTAACATCAGTAGGGCACTACTTTGTTGTGATTAAATGGTTTAGCAGAGGCTGGTTTTGTTCCCTTTCTCTTAATTTAGAGATGTTAGTGATATCAAACTGTTTCTTTTGGAAGTATTTTCTAACAGTTATCCAAGTTAGAGATAACCTGAACCTCAAATTTCTGAACATTTTCTTAGTATTAATGTTGAGATGGGAATGGCCACAATGCATTTGACTGACAATTCTCATCAACCCTCCAATGGGCAGCTCTGGTGTTGTCTGTTGCTTGGATTAATGCTGCCTAAGAAGTGATGCTTCCCACTTGCTAAATCTTCCCTGGGGGGAAGGCTTAGCCATCTACCAACTGCGAATCACATGTGGACCTTATCTATCTTCAGCTTTCCTGACATTCTTGGTGTATTGCTCAGGAAGTGGCTAATCTCCCATGGAGAAACACACACAGTAAACCTCAATATTACTCTTCCTCAGATTTTCTGACTAAATCTAGAAAGTAGAAAACAACTCCAGGAGATTTTTTTTTTAATTACTGTATTTCCAAGGGCATTAATGTACCCACTTAATGATTAAACTTTGTCTTATTGTGCTTAGGTCAAAATTTAGAACAACTATGATAGTAAAAGCAAACAAGTCTTTATCTGTCCAAACACTGCTTTGCTCCATGGTTACATGGCAGAACATATTCTGCTGAAGTACAAAGCACTTTGCAAGCTCTCTGAAAGCTGAAAGCCTTCTCATGTAAATGCCAAAGTTCTTATTTTCATTTTTATTAAAGAAAGTAGTTCTCATAAAACATATCATTTGAAAATGGTTTTAGGGATGGTTACTTAAAAAAAATTCTATCATACACTGAGTAAATTTTATTTATTTATTTATTTATTTATTTATTTATTTATTTATTTATTTTTTAGTCTTTTTGAGACAGGGTCTCCTTGTAGCCCCACCTGTCCTGGAACTCGCTCTGTAGACCAGGCTGGCCTTGAACTCACAAAGATCCGCCTGACTCTGCCTCCCAAGTGCTAGGATTAAAGGCGTGCGCCACCACGCCTGGCCTGAGTAAATTTTAAAAACCCAACCAACCCAACTATTAGAAACCCCTGCAGAGGGGCTTGGCAGGCTTGGGGAATTGTGGAAGGTGGACAGGACAGATGCTCTCACGATGAACACAGGGCTGGTGTTTAATGTGCTGAACTGCTAGGGTGGAGGCTTTCAAACTGTGTTTCTGTGGCCGTATGGCTCTGCAGACATACTGCAGGATTGCCAAAGAAAGCAGGGTTGGAGAAGTCAGGCTTCTGCAGCATGAAACACTGTTCCAGCTGCTATAGTCTGCTTTTCTAGATTTGGGGTTTATTTCATCAAAAAAGAAAAAAGGATTGAGTTTTTTCAAAAACTATTTGATAATCATTCCTTCCCTACCACATATCCCTTTGGGGACTCAGCTGACAAAATAAGACAGAACAGTTACATGATGGCTCCACTGAAAACATATAAATTACTGAGAACTTAGATTGACTTTATATGGAAAACACATTCAGAAACTTGAAAGAAATCCCTCCCCTTTAAGTTTGCTTTTAAAATGAATGTTTAGGTAGTATGATTGTTTTAGTGGAAGGGTTTACTAATTCTTATTCATATTAACTCTTCTGAAAGCTTTGGTACAGCTGTACCCTAGACAGTGAACTGAAAGAGTTTGCAAGAAACATTAAGAATACCACTACTTCCTTCTGTCAAAGCTCCTAAAGGCATTTGAGATTAGCTTTAAAAACAGGAAAGAAAATAAGTGATAGGAGATAAGTACAGCATAGTAGGTCAGGTGACGGAAGCAGACATGGTCATGCTCTGGCCAGAACTGAGCTCCTTTCAGAAAAAGATGGGGTCCCAGCTGGCCTTGAAAGATGGCTCAAATTCTGAGGCATGAAGCACACTCTACCTAGGCACTACAAAAGCAAAGGCACTAGCTCAAAACTGGGTGTTTGTCTGAATACTAGAAATGAATTTGGCTGCAGTAACTGTGAGGTGGCAGGGATGTGGGTGGGCAAGGGGAACAAGTGGAGTGACAGAGCAGATTGCTCAGAATTGTGATGCTGAGGAGGAGGAAGAGGTGACAATCCTGTGATCGAGCAAGAGAAACTTCAAATCCAAGTAACTACAGTTTCCTCCTGCAGCCTATCAACTCACATTTATGCCTGGACTTAGGAAGGACCATGGGTGCTGAGTGTCCAGCAAAAACACTGCTTCATAAAACAATGAACTGGCCAAAGATAGCATGGAGAAGATGGGTGGAGATATAAAGAACACCCCACCTATGGGGGTAGGCATGGTTTCTTTTTATTTTTTATTTTTTTTTAATTTTTTTTTTATTAATTTTATTTATTTCTGTATGTGTATGAATGTACTGCCTGCATGCAAGTCTGTGCACCCGTGTCTTGCAATGCTGCAGAGGTCAGAAGAGGGCATCGGATTCCCCTGGGACTGGGGTCAAAGATGGTTCTCAGCTGCCATGTGGGTGCTGGGGATCGAACCCGGGTCCTCTGTAAGAGCAGTCGGTGCTCTTAACCGCTAGGCCATCTCTCCAGCCCCTCTTTTTATTTTTTATTTATTTACTTTTTAAATTTTTTGGTCTTTTTAAGACAGGGTCTCCCTATAGACACAGCTGTCCTGGAACTCAGTACGTAGACCAGGCTGGCCTTGAACTCTCAGAGATCCACCTGCCTCTGCCTCTGCCTCCCGAGTGCTGGGATTAAAGGTGTGCACCACCATGCCCAGCTTGGTTTCTTTTTTAAAAGAAAGGGTTTGAGAAGGATGTGGAAAGTCACCTGTGATGATGAGGAAACTTAGGAAGTTTGGGGCTGGATGAGCTGTGAGACTCACACTTCCTTTTTCCGAGGGACACCTTAGCACAGCCATGTTATTTCCCAAGGCTTTCAGCAGGTGGATCTGTGTTTCCTTCAGACTCTGCTGAGGTGAGTCTCAAGGCAGGAGCGACAAGTTCACAAATGACACCCTGTTCAAAGGTTTCCCCATTGGTGCCTCAAAGGCTACAGTGTGGGGCTGGTAGTTGGTTACCTGTATTCAGAGGGCAGTGTGTGGTTGGTTACCTGTATTCAGAGGGCATCTGTGTAGGATTTCCATCAGAAACAAAAGAAGGGACTGAAGCAGTCCAGAGATGGTCTGAGGTCCCCATGGTAAGCAGTGTGAAGAAGGAACATGAGCTGGACAGGTACTCAGAAATCAAGGCTCGGCAAACCTTGAAGACCTGTTGAAGGTCACACAGCCAGAACAGAGCTAGAAAGAAGAACCATTTTTGCTTAGCTATTCCCTCACCTCCCACCCATCTTTTCCCCTCAAACTACTAAGATTTAAGCTGTCTTGAGCCTGTCCATTCCTACTTGTACCCATTACAAGTAGCAAAACTACTGTCTTCTAAATCCAAGGTTTAGTATCAGCTGATTCTTGTGACCTTTCATCTAATGATTCTGCCCAGTGCCCATTTACCTCTACTGGTACACATGGGTGAGAATCTGAAAAGCACTTTTGCCTTAGAAGATAATGGATTTGGCATTGGATTCCAAATGTGTTGCTGGTAGCTCTTTTCCATTTTTTCTTTCCGCCAACTATGCCAGATGGAGCAAAGGGTAAATTATGACTCAAACCATCAAGGCACTATGAGAAAACACAGGAAATGTGTTTATAGCCTTAGAGTACCAAAGGTCTTTTAAAGGATAACAAAATTCTGCAGTTGCAAGGAAATGAATGATCAACTGAAGCACATTAAAAAATAAATTTCCATGAGCACACTCAAATGTTAATCAATAAACTAGAACAATTTACATTAGACACAAAAGTATTTATTTATTTTTATTTTTTATTTATTTATTTGTATGAGTGGTTTGCCTGCAAGTACATGTGTACCTGTGTGTGCAATGGCCCACAGAGGCCAGAAGAGGGCTTCAGATACCTAGAACTGTAGTTGTAAGCTTCCATGTGGGTGCTGGAAACAAAACCCAGGTCCTCTGTGAGAGGACTGAGCCTTCTTTCTAGCGCCCACAAAGGCCTTTATTATATATATATATATATATATATATATATATATATATATATATATATATATATATATATATATATATATACATATATATATATNTTCCATGACTCTCTCAGAAAAGATTCAAACTACCTAATGGAAAGAAATGGGAAATAGAATGTGGAGACAATTCACAAATAAAAGGAAGCACAAATGGGCCTTTGTACTAACCACACTTCTAACTTCTACAAAGTTGATACTGTGTTTCTGTCCCTCATGAATAAAACAGCTATGCTTTGTTCTAGACAACCTGATAACCAGACAGGCCTGAGTCACCTAGCTGTCAGCTTCCAGCCTCCCTCACTTCATCCTTCCTTTAAGCCCCAGCTCCCCTCCCATTAAACTTTTCAAATACAAAGTAACTAATCCAGAGTGTATGCCCTACCTGCCCTAAGCACCTCAGTGCCAGGCACTAGACAACTAGGGACTATGCCCCAGAGCCCAAAGGAAGTATTCAAAATAAAGGCTTTTTCCAGTTCCTTCTTTCCCTCTGCCTCCTGATCTACTCTGCTATTTTACCCTACCCCACCTCATGACATGCCCTGGTCTCTAGGGAACTGTGTGATAAAGCATCATGTCTGAAGTGATCATCTCCTGATTTACTGGCATTCTGATACCTCAAATTTTCTATTAATGTGTATTATTTATTTATTTATTTATTTATTTATTTATTTATTTATTTTGGGGCTTTTGAGACAGGGTGTCCTTATAGTCCCAGCTGGCCTGAAACTCACTGTATAGACCAGGCTGGCTCTGGCATCACAGAGATCCATCAGGTTCTGCTCCAAGCGCTAGGAATAAAGACACACACCATCATGCCTGGCCTGGTTTATTTACTCATTTTATGTGTATAAGTGTTGTGCTTGCATGTATATAAGTGCACCTGTGTATGCAGTGCCCACAGAGGTCAGAAGAGGGCATCGGACCACCCGGAACTGAAGTGACAGAAGGTTATTAGCCACTATGTGGGTGCTGGGAAACAAAATTGGGTCTTCTGTAAGAGCAGTCAGTGCTCTTAACTGCTGAGCCATCTCTCCAGCTCAATTATTCTTTATATAATTTTTTGAGATTTATTTAGGCTAGCTGGGTGTTGAACTCTCCATATAGCAAGGATTGCCTGAAACTGTGGGCCTCCCTGCCTCCACTTTGCAAATGCTGGGACTAGACAGGCATGTGTTACCATGTACAGTTTATGCAGTGCTGAGAATTGAGCTCAAGGCTTCTTGCTTGCTAAGCAAGCACTCTACCAACTGCACTGCATCCCTAGCCTGATACACTATTATCTTTTATAATAATTCAATATAGAAACAGAAGTTTTATTGCATTAATTTCAAGATAAATCAAAAGGCTGTGATAAAATGACTTTTTTACCTAAGTAACAAATGTCAGAATGTTATGGGGCATGTAGAGCTGGTCAGAATAAAAGGAGAACCATTTTTTGCCTCCGTGGCATTGCATGACATGGGTGCACAAACTTGCATGCAGACAGTACATTGATACACATACAGAAATAAATAAATGCCAGGCGTGGTGGCGCACGCCTTTAATCCTAGCACTTGGGAGGCAGAGGCACGCGGATCTCTGTGAGTTTGAGGCCAGCCTGGTCTACAGGGTGAGTTCCAGGACAGCCAGAGCTACAGGGAGACCCTGTCTCAAAAAGACCAAAAAAAAAAAGGAGAACCATTTTTTGTGGTGAGAATAAAAATTGTTATAACCTCTAAGGAAGGCACCTTCACAATGAAAACACAGTGTAAACACATACCCTATAAACTAGCAAGTCTACTTCTGTATATATAACCCAAACAATTGGAAATGGGACTTTGAGGAGCTATCTGTACACCATGTTCAGAGAAGCCAGGAAGTAGAAGGCCTGAAGTGTTCACTGGCAGGTGGATGGACAATCATACAAATGCTCTGATTCCAGCTCTTCAAGCAACGTGGAGCAATCACATCCATATAGAGAAACAGAGGGACAGAGAGGGAGAAAGGAGAATAGTTGTTGCCAGGGGCTCCAGGAAAGAGGAAGTAAGGAGTTACTTAGTGAACATAGAGTTTCAGTTTTGCTGGTGGAAATGTTCTGAAGAATGGGTTGGGCACTAGTGGGAATATACTTACCACCACTAAAACACGAAACTCGTTTAGACAAGAACCTGCCTCCAAGAGTTGTTGCCAAATATTTTTAAAAATGAAAATCTCTTTGCTAAGATTGTCCTTACTTTGGTTCTGTAGGCAAGAATTAGTTTGCTCTTACTTTCTGGCTAAAGCTATCTATAAATGTCACATGTTTAGGCAAAGTTTGAGAATTAAGCCATAAAACATGAGTAAGTGAATAATTCTGACTCAGGAAAAATCATTTCCTAGTAATGATGAAACATGCAAACTTTCACTTTTTTTCTCTTCTGTGAATTAAAATAACTGGTTTATTTTATGAAGCAAAGATGGAATTTTAAATTTTTTAATGGGCTGGAGAGATGGCCTAGGAGTTAAGAGTGCCAACTGCTCTTGCAGAGGACCCGGGTTTGATCCCCAGCACCCACATGGCAGCTGAGAACCATCTTTGATTCCAGTTCCAGGGGAATCTGACACCCTCTTCTGACCTCCACAGCAATGCACTACAGGGGTGCACAAACCTACATACAGACAGTACATTCATACACATAAAAAGTAAATAAAAATTTAAAAAATAAAATAAATAAAATTTTTAACTAAAAATTTTAGTTAGCATAGATAGTAATGGGTTTATTATATATATTATATAATTGTACTTGGTTCTTATTCATTATTCCCATGGAGTTAAAATTTTTTGTTAATTTTCGAATTTAAAAAATGTTTACTATTTTTATCTTTTGTCTATTTCATATATTTATCACAAAGATTATAAAGTAAATAAATAAACCCATTGTCTCCACAATGTCTCTATTAGGGATTTTTCCTTTGAATCTGGCACCTGCAGTGTGAAATGGCATCTCCAAAGGGTTATTAATGCATCACTGCTTCTAACAATAGAAGACTGAAAATGACCTAAAGGGGTTAGGAGAGTGACATGTTTAAAGTGTGTTATGTTGAAATACTATTCAAACCACAAAAATAAAATAAAAGTTAAATATATGTCTGTAAAAATTAAGTATACACATTATACTACCACTTCCTTGTTTGTGTACAGACTTCCTGCAACGCTATATCAAAGGTGCTAACAACAGTTGCTTCTGTGACATGGACTTCAGATCAAGGTCTGGGGTGGGAGTCTGACTAGCTCTTATTGTATGTGGTTCTGTTCCTTTTGAACTTTACTATGTGCATGTTTTGCAAATTATAAATTAGTTTTATCTTAAAAGTTAACCCCATTGCTAAAAAGTATCCTGCATTATGAAGTTTCTGACACTCTGTTTGATAACTTTCTGGTCTGGGTGCACCTCTCTGCTTAACCATTAAAGTATGATCTATCTGACCAAGGCAAACTTAGTGACTGACAGCTTTGTCTTCACTGTTTAGCTTGTGGCACCTGTAGATTTGGTTACCAAATTTAGTGGCCCAATTCCCAATCCTATTCCCTTTTGTTTATTGCCCAGAGAATCTACCCAAGAGACACCAGTACTTCCATATATTTTAACTGAAAAGAGTATTTTTAGAAGCAATGGGATTTATTTCTGCTCGTAGTTCCAGGTTATACTCCATCATTGTGGGGAAGTCAGACTGGCTGGAGCTTGGAGAAGCTGTTAACAGGATAGTGAAAGGAATATCCTTGATAGTTATGAATCCTTAAGTTTTCCTTGGCAATTTCTAACACATGCCACTGGCTCTTGGAACACTAAAGGTGCTGTGTTTGGCAGGATATACATTTCCTTTCAGGCACATCTTTCCAAAAGCCAACTTAGGATTTTTTTTCTTTCTTTCCATAAATGGAGAAAATAGTGCCATGGAATATTTCCCCTGGTTCTTATGTTAAAAATCAATACCTGTTCACAATAACTACTTTAAAAAAAAACACCCAGTTGAAAATTTAAAGTCCCTTCCCCCAAGTCCTGAGGATTAAACCCAGGCCTTGCACAATCCTGCATCTTACCACTGAGCTACATCCTCATCCACTTTATTTTGGGAAACCATCTCCATAAATTGGCAAAGGTGGCCTTGAACCCAATCTTCTGCCTCTATCTTCCTAATAACCAGGTTACAGGATTTTACCTACCTTGCCATGAAGAGTATTTTTAAGTTTAATCAAGTTATAATAGCAGATAAAGCATCAATGAAAACAGAGATAATAAAATAATTAAACATTTTGAAGTATATAATTAAACACACACAGAGAGAGAGAGAGAGAGAGAGAGAGAGAGAGAGAGAGAGAGAGAGAGAGGAGAGAGCCTCATTATATCAAGTAAATGAAGAGACAGATAAAGTGGAAGAGAGAAAAATAAATCATGCATGCAGATGAGGGTATAGGTGGTCCTACCACACTTTCCTGTGTCCTAGTTCTGGGCCTGGTATACTACAGATGCTCAGCAAAGATTTTCAGAATGAGAAATTAAGATAATTTCTGAGGTAGGAAGGAAAGGAAATGCTAATCCTTCTCTTTCCCTGATATTCAATGCCCTTCTGACTCCTGCTTGGCCCTTTCTAATCAATTTATTCAGATAGATTTTGTGACAACACCCCAGATTCCTGGCCAAGTGTGAGACCACCTCATGTGGTACCTTCTTTTCTCTGGTTCTGTTCTGCAGTGTAGTTTTACTGATTGGATCTAGGAGTGCTGATCTGCTTTGCAAAGAAGATGGCCTCATATAATAATCCTGTGCTGGATAGCTTTAGTGTCAACTTGACACACCTGGGCTGAGGGAGCCTCAATGGAGAGAACTGTCTCCATTGGGCTGGCCTGTGGCCATGTCTGTGGGGTATTTTCTTGATTGTTGGGAGGGCCCAGCCCACTCTGGATGGTGCCACTCCTGGACAGGTGGTTCTGTTTTGAATAAGAAAGCAGACTGAGCATGGGCCAGGGGTGCAAGCCAGTAAAAAGCATTCCTCCATGGCTGAAGCTCCTGCCTCCAGGTTCCTTACCTGACCTCCTACCTTGGGCTCCCTCAGTTATTTGGCTTACATCCCTGTGAGATTTAAGCCAAATAAACCCTTTCCTATCCAAGTATTGGTATTGGTCAGCATGTTTTGTTACAGCGATTAAAAGCAAACTAGGCTGGGCATGGTGGCACATGCCTTTAATCCTAGCACTTGGGAGGGAGAGGCAGGCAGATCTTTGTGAGTTCAAGGCCAGCCTGGTCTACAGAGTGAGTTCCAGGAAACTGGGACTACAGGGAGACCCTGTCTCGAAAAGACCAAAAAAAAAGCAAACTAGAATAAATGTTAATGCAAATAATCCTTATAAATGAACACAAACCATGCTGATATTGAAATGCATTCTGACTCATCCCAAGTTCTTCTAATGGAAATAATTTAAAATTTCCATCCTACCAACAGAGTGAAAATAATAGTAGCAACAAAACAAAAACATTTCTATGGGAATACTTGGACTTGTCTGTATTGTTTGGTAAACTACCAGCCTGTTTAAAGTTTCTTAATAGACAAATAAAATTATTTTTATTAAATTATTTTTGTGAGTCTTCCTTGGATGTCTGAGTAAAAATTGAAAACATGCCAACCATAGTAAGATGTAGAGGATTTTTTTTCGAAAAGGAATTAAGTACATATTTAAAAACACATACTTTAGGTACAGCTATTAATGAGGTGTGAAGACTAAGAAAAAAGAAAGGAATGGTAACTATAACAGAGCATTGCATAGCTATCTTTTCTACTTGGTAATGTTTATTTGAAAAGTCTATTTGTAAAATCCTAAAATAAAATAGTAGTGTTTTAACATGTGAATGTCAAGTGAACAATGTCAAGTTCAACAAGTGCTAAGGTAAGAGTGGAAGACTGGTTTGCCCTCCTGTTCTGTGCAGATGTGCAACTCAGGGCACGTCTGAAGGATGAAAATAACAATACCTCAAAATCCTACTTACAGTCATTAGGAGAATCAAATTACACATTTACAACTACTTGATTAGAAGTTCCTTTAGGGTAGGAATCTTTTTTTTAAATTTTTAAAAAATTTTATTTATTTTTTATATGTATGAATGTACTGTCTGCATGCAGGATTGTGCACCTGTGTCATGCAATGCCGTGGAGGTCAGAGAAGAGGCTGTCAGATTCCCCTGGAACTGGAGTTAAAGATGGTTCTCAGCTGCCATGTGGGTGCTGGGAATCGAACCCTGGTCCTCTGCAAGAGCAGTCGGTGCACTTAACCACTGGGCCATCTCTACAGCCCCTAGGGTAGGAATCTTATCTTTACCTGTCTGGAGCCAGCTACTTGGTTAACTAAGGCATAAAACAAACAGAAAACAATTTTTTGAGATAGGGTCTCACTATAGTTCTGGCTGGCCTGCAACTCACTATGTAGAGTTCAAGGCTGGCCTTGAACTCAGAGAAATCTACCAGCCTCTGCCTCCTGAGTGCTGCAATTAAAGGCATGGTTCACCACATCAGTCTAGTAGAACGCATTTTAATTCCTAGAAAAAAATTTTAATTTTAATTTCATTAAAGATTATCTCAAGAAACTCATCAACAAACCTACAGAATATCCAACCTAGAAAGTGAATGGAGCATTGGTAGTTTAAGAAAAGCACTAGTATACTTTCAGAAATCAATTAAATCCCTAAATGTATTTACCTGAAACCAGCCTTAACATAATCAAATGTATAAAAACTATCTCTTGGGCTGGAGAGATGGCCTAGTGGTTAAGAGCACTGACTGCTCTTGCAGAGGACCCGGGTTCGATCCCCAGCACCCACATGGCAGCTGAGAAGCATCTGTAACTCCAATTCCAGGAGAACTCCAGTTCCAGGGGAATCCGATGCCCTCTTCTTTGTATGTAACACTTCAAGCTTTTTTCCCCAAATACAGCTTCTAAGGATCAGGAATGCTTCCTATGCTCTAAGTCAAGGAATCCCTATGGTACCCAGCACAACCCATCACACAAGATTTGCTCAAAACAAAGGAGGAATTGAAGGAACAAGTTTTAGTTTAGTAGGTTTAATAATCACTTCCTCGAACAGTGCCGGCATGTAGTAGATGCTCATAAATATCTATCAGGTAGATCAAAATAACTTCTTGATATCTCAATTCTAATCAGGTAACACATGCAACTAAAATAGCTATAAATACCTTACTGATTACAGATTTTATAAGAAGTACAGCAATGGATGGTTTTATGTCTAACTTGGATTAATGAGGGTTATCTTACCAATAACCCAATACCTCTTTACCGACACACTCACAATGACTCCCTACTCATACATGCTCCACAAATACAAAATGTTATATTTTATACTGATTTATAAAGTTGGGATTTTTTTGGTCTTTTTGAGGCAGGGTTTCCTTTTAGTCCCAGCTATCCTGGAGCTTACCATGTAAACCAGGCTGGCCTTGAGCTCACAGAGATCTGCCTGTTTCTGCCTCTGGAGTGCTGGGATTAAAGCTGTGCACCACCATACCCTGCAAAGTTGCTTTCTTAATGTTTAACCAAAATATATGCACTCTCTTTCTTGCCTCCCAGTTGCTACAGCACCTCCTTTTCTCTAGCTGTGTTAAGTCAAAGACATCACTGAGGAAACAAGAATCATTTTGTAGGAAAGGAGGAGGATGGAGGGACTGACTAGTTTTTGACGAAAACCTAACAGTCAAAAAGGTTGGCAACAGAAGGCTTTGGAAGCTAGGAGTGAGGTTTGAACACAGAGTGCTGTGTAAATAGTTGGTGGCAGATTACGTGCTCCCCATGCAACAGCTGGGGGCAGAGTTTGAGTGGACAGGCAGGTCCTGGGGACAGGGTGAGTTGTACAGAGGGTAGCAAGCAAGCAACACAACATCCCTCCCCCCGCCAACTGGAACCCCCAACTGGAACTCAGGAGACAGAGGCTGGCAGCAGAGGGAATACAGTGTCTAGAAGGTGTCATCCACCCAGCTCCTGCAGAACAGAAAGGGAAAAGTGAATTATACCTTCCAATATATAACCAAAATTGAAAGCCTAAAACCTAGACAAGCCAACACTCCATTCATAAGGAGAATATAACAAGGACACCTGAAGGAATCAAGGAAAGCAATCCTTCATCAAGGTGAAGAGGCACTCAAGATTTGCATCAGAATACAGGCAAAAGTCTAACCACATGCCGAGAGCAAAAGGAAAGAACAATATTGGAAAAGCACAGAACAACTCCATACCAAACTCTACAGAGTCAGTGGAGGACCCCTACAATGGGATCTCCCTATAGGTAACCCAGGACACAGATCCCAAAATAACAATCACAGATATATTCAAAGAAATCATAAAACTAATGGGAGAAAATGAAAAACTCAGAAAGGACCTAGAGGAAGACAAGGACAAACTGCAGAAAGAACTAAAAGGAGAAAATGACAGATTCTGGAAAGAGCTAGAGGGAAAAATGACAAACTCCAGAAGGAAGTGGAAACACTGAAAAGATCCCATGCTGAAACAAAAAAGGAAACCAATGAGCTACAAGAAAAGTTTGAGAAGCCCCAAAAGGAAATGGAAATTGAAAAGAAAACACAGGAAGAAAAAAAAAGGATATCGAACAGTCATCCAATCAAGAGGAAAGAATGGGAAAAAGCCTCAGAAGCAAAATGGAGGAAGCAGAAAAAAGAATATCAGACCTAGAAGACAACACAGAACAACTAAAAAGCTCAAGTAAAGACTATGAAAAATTTAAAAATTCACAAGAGTGGAACAACCAGGAAATGCAGGACACTATGAAAAGAACAAACCTCCACATCATAGGGATAGAGGAAGGAGAAGAATCCCAAGATTGTCAACAAAATAATAGAGGAAAATTTCCCCAAATTAAATAAAGACAAACCCATGCAAATATAAGAAGTAGAAAACCAAATAGACTAGACGAGAAAAGAAATTCCCCCTGCCATATCATAGTTAAAATGCTAGATACCCCAAACAAAGACAAAATTCTGAAAGCCACAAGAGAAAAATAATGAGTTACATACAAAGGAAAAACCTATCAGAATCACAGATGACTTTTCAGCACAAACTATGAAAGCAAGAAGAATGTGGACGAAAGCATTCCCAGTGTTAAAGATCTATGGATGCCAACCCAGGTTACTATACCCAGCAAAAATGTTGTTTCTAGTTGAAGGAAATAGAAAAATCTTCCATGACATAAACAAGATGAAAGAATACATGTTTGGAAAACCAACCCTTCAGAATGCTTGAAGCAATTCAAAGGACAGAGAAGAGGAGCAACTACCCCCAGGCACCTTGAAAGAAAAATTTAATAAAAACAGAAATGCAGAAGTAGAAACCTACACAAAAAATGCAAACGTATAATAAGATGAAAGGAAGCAATACATACCTGTCAATTATAACCTTAAATATCAATGGGCTAAACTCCCCAATCAAAAGGCATAGAGTGGGAGAATGGATGAGGAAACAGAATCCATCAATATGCTATCTACAAGAAACCCATCTCACCCTTAAGGATAGGCATCAACTTAAAGTGAAAGGATGGAAAAAATATTCCAAGCAAATGGTACCAAAAAGAAAGCAGGAGTTGCTACCTTAATATCAGACAAAATAGACTTCAAAGTAGAAGCAATTAGAAGAGACAGAGGGACATTATATCCTTATCAGAGGGAAAATTAACCATGAAGACTTCACAATCATGAATATATATGCACCCAACTCCAGTGCACCAACCTTTGTAAATACAACTCTACAGAACCTCAAGGCACAGATTAACCCTAGCACACTCGTAGTAGGGGATTTTAAAACCCCACGAGTCCTTTGGACAGATCAACTGGACAAAGAATAAACAGAAAGACAGCTGAACTGAACAATATAATAAAGGAAATGGACCTCACAGACATCTTCCAAATATTTCACCCAAGCTCCAGAGAATATACTTTCTACTCAGCACCCCACAGAACGTTCTCCAAAATTGACCACATACTTGGACACAGAAAAAAACTTAACAAATACAAAAAAATTGAAATAACGTCATGCATTTTATCAGAGCACAGTGCAATAAAGCTCAATATCAACACCAGGATAAACCCTGCTACCTACATGAACACATGGAGACTAAACAACACACTCCTGAGTAATGAATGGGTCAAGGAGGAAATAAAGAAAGGAATAAAAGCATTCCTGAAACTAAATGACAATGACAGTACAACACGACAAAACCTATGGGACACTTTAAAAGCAGTCCTAAGAGGGATGTTTATAGCCCTGGGTGCCTATATTAAAAAAAGAAAAGAAAAGAAAAGAAAGAGCCAGGCGTGGTGGTACATGCCTTTAATCCTAGCACTTGGGAGGCAGAGGCAGGTGGATCTTTGTGAGTTCATGGCCAGCCTGGTCTACAGAGTGAGTTCTAGGACAGCTGGGGATACAAGGAGACCCTGTCTCAAAAAGACCAAAAAAACCCCAAACAACAACAATAACAATAACAACAACAACAACAATGGAAAGAGCACAGATAAATGAGCTAACACTGCAGCTAAAAACACTGGAAAGACAACAACAAATAAACCCTAAATGCAACAGACAGGAAGCAATAAAAAAATCAGAGCAGAAATCAATGAAATAGAAACAAAGAAAACAATACAAAAAAATCAACAAATCCAAAAGTTGTTTCTTTGAGAGAATAAACAAGATAGACAGACCCCTAGCCAGTTAACCAAAAGAAAGAAAGAGAAACTCCAAATCAATAGAATTCATGATGAAAGGGGAAATATCACTACAGACAGTGAAAATATCCAGACAATCATACAGGAATACTTCAAAAACCTATACTCTACTAAATTTGAAAACCTAAGAAAAATGGATGAATATCTGCAATCCGGGGAATCACCAAAGCTAAATCAAGAGGAGATTGACAGCTTAAACAGACCCACAATATATGAAGAAATTGAAAAGGTAATAAGAGACCTCCCAAATAAAAAAAGCCCAGGGCCAGATGGTTTCACAGCAGAATTCTATAAAACATTTAAAGAGGTCTTATAACCATTATTACTAAAACTGTTCAGAAGGATACGAGCAGAGGGAAATCTCCCAAATTCCTTCTATGAAGTCAGCATCACTCTACTGCTAAAACCAGGCAAGGATGCAACCAAAAAAGAGAACTACAGACCCATCTCATTAATTAACTCAGATGCAAAAATTCTCAACAAAATACTTCCAAACTGTATACTGATCCACATCAGAAAGATCATTAACCATGATCAAGTTGGATTCATACCAGAGATGCAGGGATGGTTCAACATATGAAAAACAGTAAATATCATAAAACACATAAATGGACTGAAGGACAAAAAACACACGATCATCTCAATTGATGCAGAAAAGGCCTTTGACAAAATCCAGCATCCCTTCATGATTAAAGTATTAGAAGGAATTGGGCTGGAAGGATCATTCTTTAACATAATCAAAGCCATATATAAGAAACCCACAGCCAGCATCATCCTAAATGGAGAAAAGTTAGAAGGATTCCCCAAAAAGGTAAGAACCTAACAAGGCTGCCCCTTGTCACCACTCCTCTTCAATATAGTGCTTGAAACACTGGCTAGGGCAATAAGGCAAGAAAAGGCAATTAAAGGAATACTAATTGGAAAGGAGGAAGTAAAACTATCCCTTTTTGCAGATGATATGATAGTTTACCTAAGGGACGTTAAAATTCTACCAGAAAACTCCTAGAAACAATTAAAAGTTTCAGTAAAGTAGTGGGATAGAAAACTAACCTAAAAAGATCAGTAACCTTTCTTTACACCAACAACAAGCAACTGAAGAAGGAATACAAGGAGTCCTTTCCACTCACAATAGCCTCAAAACCAATAAAATACCTAGGAATAAACCTAACCAAAACCACCAAAGATCTCTACACCAAAAATTATAAGCTTCTGAAGACGGAGATTGAAGAAGACATCAGAAGATGGAAAGACCTCCCATGCTCATGGATTAGAAAAATTTAATATAGTAAAAATGTCCATTCTACCCATATTAATATACAGATTCAATGCAATCCCAATTAAAATCCCAAAGACATTCTTCACAGGCTTGGGAAAAAAATCTTAAATTCATATGGAACAACAAAAGACCCTGAATAGCCAAAGCAACCTTGAGTGAAAAGAGCAATACAGGGGGGATTTCTATACCAGACATCAAACTATACTACTGGGCTATAGTCATAAAAACAGCCTGGTACTGGCACAAAAACAGACCTGTAGAACAATGGAACAAAACTGAAAATCCAAACTTGAGTACATACAATTTCAGCCACCTCATATTTGACAAGGGGGCCAAAAAGACTCAATGGAGGAAAGATAGCATCTTCAGAAAATGGTGTTGGCAAAACTGGATCACCACTTGTAGAAAAATAAAATTAAATCCCTACCTCTCACCCTGTACAAAAATCAACTCCAAATGGATCAAAGACCTCAATGTGAAACCCAAAACTCTAAAGGTGATACAAGAAAAAGTTGGCAGCAACTTACAAGACATAGGTGTAGGAAAAGACTTCCTAAATCAGACAGCAGCTGCTCAGGAAATAAGGTCGACAATTGACAAGTGGGACCTTATTAAACACAAAGGTTTCTGTACAGCAAAAGAAACAGTCAGGGAAGTGAAGAAAAAACCCACATATTATATGGTATTTTAGGAATTAGTAAAAGTAAAAATATCTATATTAAACAACATTGGTTAAAAGGTTTTAATAAAAATGGTAATACATTTAAGCTAATTGGAAATATAAATTTTTGTCCACATTTGTTTTACTTATAATTTGTATAACAACAACTTTGGGGTTAATGTATACAAATGTTCTCTATAATTTTTGTGTTGTGCAGTATCATCTTGTAACATTTTCTTTTACCTGTAGGATAATTTAACTAAAGGAATTAAGTTTGCATCCCAAATTAACAACATACAGTCAATGATAAACAGCTTGGGTATATTAAACGAAAATTTACACCTCGACTCCTGCCTATAGGTATGTGTAATACAACTGCCTTTTTGAGATTCATGGGTCAAAAAATAAAAACCAAAAATAAAAAGGGGGGGGATGCAGTTATATATTAAACATTTTTCAATTTAAATCTTAAAACTAACTATGGGAAAAGATTTGCATGTTCCCACAGGTCAAAATGTCACCAACTTAGTGGCTGATAAAGAAAAGATACAGCTTTGCATTGTGCAGGATGTACCAAGAAATACCAGCAGAAAAGTTGGCCCAGCTAAACATTAAAAGGAAGAAAAGCCTTAGACTGCTACAGGCATCAAATATCTCCATGGATCCTATTTGTAACGACTATTTATAATGTGTCCTAATGAACTTTACCTTCCGGATGCTGCAAAGTTTTAATATGAGAGACTTTCTTACCTCCTTTTCATAGAACAAAGGAAAACATGGTGGTAATGAAGTCATTCTCTAACTGTAAATTAGAGCTGACTGTTATAGAGGTAATCTCGGTTTTTTTTTTTTTTTTTGGTCTTTTTGNCGGTTTTTTTTTTTTTTTTTTGGTCTTTTTGAGACAGGGTCTCCCTGTAGTCCCAGCTGTCCTGGAACTCACTCTGTAGACCAGGCTGGCCTTGAACTCACAAAGATCCACCTGCCTTTGCCTCTGGAGTGCTAGGATTAAAGGTTTGCACCACCACACCCAGCCAAAATAATCTCTTATAAAAGCGGTATAGCTGCTTTCTTTAATTGACTGATAGACATAGGAACTGTGAAAGGATAATTCTCTATTCAGAGCCAAATATAATACTAAAGTCTTTATAAGCTGAGTAATTAAGCAAAATATATTAATACAGGAGATCTCTGGTATCAGCAATAGATTATTCTGCCAAGGAGATGTTGGCTAGGGGATCCAAGCCCCCCAAAAAGGTAAAGGCTTTTTTCCTGCAAACTGGGATACCTGCAAGAAGAGAGGTGGTAAGGCCCTACTGTTGAAGACCTGGTGTAAGCATGGGAAAGATGTATTGAGACCACACTTGCAAGTGTACAGTTGGTCTCTGGAATGCCAGATAGTGTTACCAAAGGCTAGTAAATCAATAAAGCAAATATTGGTCTCCTGAGTCAAGCAAGACTCCTCCATCAGCATCAGCTACACCTCACCTGCCTGGAAATACTGTGCAGCAGTGGCAGCCATGTGTCTGTATATCCCAAATAAAATTGGCTATTAGCTCTCTCCTTGGAGGAATAATTCATGGCTGATGCCACAAGCTTACGTCCTCTAGTGGTTAGAAGATGTTATAAGCCACAGTAAGACCTTGTCATCTTTTACAGAAAAGCTATAGTCCATGGATTAACATACCATCCAAACATCTGTGTCCATACTAATGTAACCTACCATAATAATTAGTATTGTTTAAATGCCTGTATTTCTAATTGCTTGTACTTCATCAGTAGGAGTAAAAGGTTATTCCTGGATAATCTGCCAACCCATGAAAGAAGACAGCCTGAACTGTTCAGAGACCAAAATGACATCTCCAGAGAAGGTAAACTGTTTTCGTTTCTTGACCATTTGTGTCCCTTTTCTAAAGCCTAGGGGACAATCTGTGGAAGAGGGGGCGTGGTAGAATGTAAGGGCTGTGATTGGGGTGAATTATGAAACTACACAAATATAGACTGGACTCTTATTTGATCAACATGATTGTACATACAAGCCCCTCCAGCTGGACAATGGGGGCCTTGGGCTGTATAAGTTTGGGCGTAGCTGCTTCCAAATTGGTTTTACATAAGGATGCTTGTATTCATTACTTATTACTTATTATTTAAAAAATCAAATAAAAAAGGTTGGCAAAATAAAATAATGCTTTGATTCAGGCTTACAGCACTAAGATAAAATGATTTTATGGCTTCTGAATCTTGGCAGAGTTCAATATCTCACAGAGATCATACTTATAAATTAGCCCCACTTCATAGAAATGGAAATAGAATAGAAATGGAAAAACCATGGATCTAGTTCACCATGAAGTCCACCATGATGCACGCTGCTACAATCTCTTAGGAAGGAGTTCTACTAAAGCTTAGTATAAACCTCCACTATGACACAGTAGCCTCAGTCAGGCACATACCCAAGACAAATGAATTCACAAGTTCAGACATGCGTAAGAATAGGAAGATGCTTTACAACAGCGAAAACAAAGAATCAAACTATTTTCACACAAAATGTTATGAATCTCACAAGTACAATAATGAGTAAAAGAAGCCAAAACAAAACACATCATAGGATTCTGTGCACACAATGTTTAAGAAGAAGCAAACTAACGTGTAGTTGTAAGTCAGCACAGTGGTTGCCTTTGGTGGGATCAATAGCTGGGGAAGTTCCCAGGAGCTCTGACTTGTTAAAAACATATTTTGGTCTGATTGAGGACATGGTGGAAGAAAAGATAAATTCAAGAGATATGTAAAATAATATTTAATTCAAACCAACAAAGAAAACGCAGGAGGAGAATTAGGATTTGGAAAATGACTAATTCAGTCTGCAGGTGTTGTCTGTAGGCATGTGTGTAAGATACATGAAGCAGTACACCTAATATGTGTGCAAGACACACAAAGCAGTGCACCTAATATGTGTGCAAGAACATGAAGCAGTGCACCTAATATGTGTGAGTTTGACTTTATATAAAAAGTTTAAAAGAGGGCTGGAGAGAGGGCCTCGCGGTTAAGAGCGCCGACCGCTCTTACAGAGGACCCGGGTTCGATCCCCAGCACCCACATGGCGGCCGAAAACCGCCTGAAACTCCAATTCCAGGAGAACTCCAGTTCCAGGGGAATCCGAGACCCTCTTCCTGCCCTCTGCGGCATTGCATGACATGGGTGCACAAACCTGCATGCAGACAGTACATTCATACACATACAGAAATAAATAAAATTAAAAAAAAAAAGTTTAAAAGAAAATGGAGTAGTATCAAATTTCAGTGGGACAAGTAAGTTCTGTGGAGTAGCAAGCCTCATGCCCTGACACTGATGACAGGATGGTTAAGCGTATCTGCCTTAACCCATAGTCCAGTGTCAGAATCACATGGTTTAGGTTCCCAAGCAGCATTTTGAATGATCATCTCAATTAACAGTGTACCTCCTGCCTTGGTGATATTATTGCTTAATGTGATCATAATATCAGTGGATAAATCTAAATTTTCTATGCAGTATCTTTTTTAATTTTTTTAATCTTTTTGAGACACGATTTCCCTGTAGCCTCACCTTGCCTGGAACTCACTATGTAGATCAGGCTGGCCTTGAACTCACAGAGATCTGTTTGCCTCCACCTCTGCCTGCCTAGTGCTGGGATTAAAGGCATGTTCCACCACACCCGGATCTATGTAGTATCTTATGAGAAGATATTCTGTAAGTATTTGTTACTGACTAAGTGCCATGTGATATTTCCATCTACAAATGCCATAAGAGTTGGGAGGCTACAGAAATTCCTGTTAGTTGAGGACTAAGGCAGTTTCCTGAAGGAAATAGAAATTGAGTGAGATTCTGAAAGTTTATGGACAGATGCAAAGGTTATAAAGTATGTTCTATGGAAGATTTCCACCTGGATTTTTAGTCTGAATGACAGACTTTTTTGGGGGGGTCTTTTTGAGACAGGGTCTTCCTGTAGCCCCAGCTGTCCCGGAACTCACTCTGTAGACCAGGCTGGCCTTGAGCTCACAAAGATCTGCCTGCCTCTGATTCCCAAGTGCTAGGATTAAAGGTGTGTGCCACCACTCCTGGCATGACATAGACTTTTAAATAGCATTGTGACTAGGCACATTTTTGGAGAACCAAAAATCTTATATCAAATTTGTTATTATATGACAGTTTCTTCAGACATTTGAGAGGGTCCTTAAGGAGAGGAACAGCATAAAAACAATAGGGTGATTAGATTGAAAAGTAGTCTAGGTCTAAATGCATGCCACACTGAACGCATTCTTCAGGCAATATCTGATGACAGCATGGCATCTGTGCTTAGTCACTCAGTAGTGCAGGCCAGCTGCGTAACTAGAATTGGTAACAGTGCATGCTGTAAGTGCTTCTGGTGTTTCTTTTCAATGGTACCTGTTCGGTGGATGTCAGCTTTAGTGTCAACTTGACACACCTGGGTTGAGGGAGCTTCAGTTGGGGAATTGTTTCCATTGGACGGCCTGTAGCCATGTCTGTGGAGTATTGTCTGGATTGTTGAGCAATGTGGGAGGGCGCAGCCCACCACTGTGGGTGGTGCCACCTCTGGGTAGGTTGTTGTGTATTGTATAAGAAAGCAGGTTGAACATGGGCCAGAGGAGCAAGCCAGTAAGAAGCATTGTCTCCAGGGTGAAGGACATTGATGACCATTTGCTTCCTCTGAAGCAGATGGTTGGTCATGAACTTTCTGGTCCAGATAGTCACTGTGTCATTCATGATGGTGGTGATCAAGACAGAGATTTGGGAAAAGCTAGCCAAAATGTACAAAACCACACCAGATGTCATATTTGTCTTTGGATTCAGAACTCACTTTGGTGGTGGTCAGACAACTGGCTCTGGCATGATTTATGATGTGACTCTTTGGATTATGCGAAGAAAAATGAGCCCACACACAGATTTGCCAGACATGGCCTGTATGAGAAGAGAAAGACCTCCAGACATGGCCTGTATGAGAAGAGAAAGACCTCCAGACACGGCCTGTATGAGAAGAAAAAGACCTCCAGACACGGCCTGTATGAGAAGAGAAAGACCTCCAGACATGGCCTGTATGAGAAGAGAAAGACCTCCAGACACGGCCTGTATGAGAAGAAAAAGACCTCCAGACATGGCCTGTATGAGAAGAAAAAGACCTCCAGACATGGCCTGTATGAGAAGAAAAAGACCTCCAGACACGGCCTGTATGAGAAGAAAAAGACCTCCAGACACGGCCTGTATGAGAAGAGAAAGACCTCCAGACATGGCCTGTATGAAAAGAGAAAGACCTCCAGAAAACAGTGGAAGGAACGCAAGAATGGAACGAAGGTCAGGGGGGCTGCAAAGGCCAATGTTGGTGCTGGCAAAAAGCAAAAGGAGTAAAGGGTCTGCAGCAAGTTGCTCTGCCATGGTGGTCACGGGTGCACTTATATCTAAGGAGACAAGATCCAATAAATTCTAAAAACTTGAAAAAAAAAATAAGAAGAAGCATTCCTCCATGGCCTGTGCTTCAGCTCCTACCTCCAGGTTCCTGCCATGAGTTCCTACCTTGGGCTCCCTTGGTCATGAACCCAAGAGAAGTGAGCCAAACAAACCTTCCCCACCCAAGTTTGCTTTGGTCAGAGTGTTTTATCATAACAATTGAAGAGAAACTATGACAGAAATTGGTACCAATGAATGGGCTATTACTAGTGACAGACCTGATCTTGGAATTTTGGGGAGGATTGTGGAAGCGTTTGGAACTTTGGGCTGGAAAAGCCATTGAGTGCTTAGAGTTTGTTGCTGTGGAACTTGGAACAGTCATGCAGAAAGAATTGTAGATGATGGAGGCCTGGCTCATGAGACTTCAAAGGGAACCAGAGACCATTAGGAGTGTTTACATGATATTTCTGAATTGAGAATCTGTGGGTTCTGGTCAGCTGGGCCTGAAGGATCAGATGTAAGCAACAAGAGACCAGAACTTGAAGCGAATCCTTTGTTTTACTGGGATGATTGATTCTGGTTAGCTGGGGCTGAAAAATTAGCTGTAAGTAACACAAGACCAGCATCATTGTGGTGAAATCTTCTGGGAAGAATTTCCTCAGGGTCAGCACACAGAAGCTGTGGTTCAGAGGAGGCCCGAGCCTCCATATCACGCCAGAAGCAGGACTTGGTAAAGTGTAAGAGTCTCCTATATGGTTCTGATATTGAAAGGGGTCACGAAGAGCAGCTGAGTCTTGGCACTGTGAGAGGCCAGGAAAGACCATTGGTCAAAGTGTGGCCTTGGGTTCAATGAGGACCCCCAGGATTGCAGGGGTCATGGAGAGAAGCTGAGGCTTGGCACTATGAGAGGCCAGAAAAGCCTACTGGTGGAGGCGCAGCCTCAGTTTCGGTGGAGACCCCAGCTTTTCAGAGGTGCCAGACCATGGGATGACCACCAAGAGCAGCAGCAGGCATGGAATGGAGCTGGCCTGGCCCTGCGAGATGAGCTCTGTGTTTTGAGGATGGCAGAGTCAGAGAAGTGGAATTGCCAAAACCCTTTGAAGCCCAGAAGATCATGAGTGAATCCCAGGTGTCCAGCCTTGAGCTACTTTGCTGGACTGAGGTTTTGCTTAGGTGCCTGATTCTTCCCTTTGAAGTAAGACAGTACTTGTTTGGGATTTGGCAGGAGCCCACAGTTAAGAGACTTTTAACAGACTGTGAAGTTTTAAGTGTTTGGAATTTTTTTTTAATTTTTAAAAAAATTTTATTTTATTTATTTATGTGTATGAATGTACTGTTTGCATGTAGGTCTGTGCACCCGTGTCGTGCAATGCCGCGGAGGTCAGAAGAGGGTCTCAGATTCCCCTGGAACTGGAGTTCTCCTAGAATTGGAGTTACAGACAGTTCTCAGCCACCATGTGGGTGCTGGGGATCGAACCCAGGTCCTCTGCAAGAGCGGTCGGCGCTCTTAACCGCTAGGCCATCTCTCCAGCCCCAGTGTATGGAATTTTTTAAAGGACTATGGGGTTTTTGTTTGTTTGTTTGTTTTGTTTAGTATTTTTGAGACAGGGTCTCCCTTTAGTCCCAGCTGGCCTGAAGCTTGCTATGTAAACCAGGCTGGCCTTGAACTCACAGAGATCCACCTGCCTCTGCCTCCCAAGTGCTGGGATTAAAGGTTTGCACCACCATGCCCAGCAGATTTTTAAGGTTGTACTCTCTTATGTTGTGATATTAATGCTAACATCATATGTTGGGGACAAGAAATGGAAAGATTGTAGTTTAGTAGTGATGTGTTTTGTGTGTCAAGTTTATAAGGGGTCAATTGGGCTGGATAGATTTAGTGTCAACTTGACACACCTGGGTTGAGGGAGCCTCAACTGGAGAAATGCTTCCATTGGAGTGGCCTGTGGTCATGTCTCTGGAGTATTTCTTGATTATTGAGTCATGTGGGAGGGCACAGCCCACTGTAGGTGGTGCCACCACTAGGCAGGTTGTTGTGTGTTGTATAAGAAAGCAGGTTGAACATGGGCCAGAGGAGCAAGCCAGTAAGCAGCATCCTCCATGACCTGTGCATGACCTGTGCTTCGGCTCCTGCCTCCAGGTTACTGCCCCGAGTTCCTATGCTAATTTCTCTCAGTGATGAACTGGGACTCAGGAGATTTGAGCCAAATAAACCCCTTCCTTCCCAAGCTGGTTTTGGTTAGAGTGTTTCATCCCAGCAAATGAAGAGAAACTACAACAGTGTCAAACATCTGAACACTTGGAAGTGGATTCCTGATACTGTCTTTCAGTTGCCATCTCAACTCTTTGCTATTTTTTCAGATATAATATCTATTTAGATAACTGAAGGAAAATGATATTAAAACTTTAAGTTTCTCACAAATCTTAGAGAAATGATAACAGAATTATAAAATGAGAATATAGGTAACAATTTTGAACAGCATCTTAGTGTTTTCTTCTTGTCATTACAGAAGGAAACCAAGAATCTTACACATGCAGGGCAGCCATCTCCCACTTTGCTATTGCCAGGTGTGCTGGATAGCTTTAGCGTCAATTTGACACTAGTTATCTGATGCCAGTAATCTGTTCTGTAAGACCTCACAGGTTTGATGAACGATTCTTTGTCAGTGAAGATGATAATGCTGATGCTCTACAAAAGACAGTAAGAATTCTTTGATACTGTGGTTGAGATCTCTTGCATATCCACTTGTTCAGAGACTTGGCAAACAGTATCTGTGGTAGTTAATCTCAATTGACAACCTGGTAAGAATCACCTGGGAGAAAGCCCTCTGGGCTTGTTGACTATCTTGATTAGATTAATGAGGTGGGACAACTGCCCACTATGAGTGGTACTGGTCTCTGGGCTAGGATCCTGGATTACGGAAAAAGGAGAAAGTAAGATGAACACAGACATTCATGGCTTTCTGCTTCTTGGTCAGGAATGTGATGTGACCAGCTGCTTCACACTCTTGCTATGACTTCCCCACCATGACAGACTGCACCTTTGAACTGGGAGCCTGAATGAGCCCTTCCTTCCTCCCTAAGCTGCTTTTGTCAGAGTGTTTTGCCATAGCCACAGGAAAATAAACTAAGACACCTAATGACAAATAACTATAATTTGTACAATTATGTTATTACATTGGACAATAAATTATTACAATTATTCAGAAATTTCTGAAGTACTTAATAAGTACATATATATGATAGAGGACAACCTTGAGTATTGGTCTTCATCTTCTATTCTCTAAGGAGGGTCTCTATTATTTTGCTGCTGTACTGCAACCAGGCTAGGGGCCTTTGAGCTGAGGGGATTCTCCTGTCTCCCTCTCCCCTCTCCCTGTAGGAGCATTAGGATTACAGACATGCCCTACCCACTTGGCTTGCCATGGGTTCTGGAGATTCTAACTCAGTTCTTGAAGCTTGCAGAGCATCTCCCCAGCCTAAATGAGTTAGGATAGCACCTAGGGGATACATTGGGCTGGGAGGGGCTGCTTTAACTAGGCCAAAAGGGATTAGGTTTCAAACAACTCATGACAGGCCAAACAACTGTGGATCTTTTAAAAAATTTATTATTATTATTTTTATGTGTATGAATGTACTGTCTGCATGTAGGTTGGTGAACCCGTGTCATGCAATGCTGCAGAGGTCAGAAGAGGGTGTCATATTCCCCTGGAATTGGAGTCAAAGCTGTTTCTTAGCTGCCATGTGGGTGCTGGGAACTGAACCCAGGTCCTCTGCAAGAACATTTGGCACTCTTAACCACTGGGCCATCTCTCCAGCCCCACAACTGTGGATCTTAATGATGAATATATGTTGAATGACATACATGCCAATAACTACTTTATTCTTTTTTTTTTCCAAAACAAAATGAAAGTTGCCATCTTCCCCTGATCAGAACAAGCCAGGAAAGGGTCCTTGGGGGCTGGTGTATCAGCCAATAACTACTTTAAACTTATGACAAAAGCTTAGCCTTGGTTTTTATTTCATTGAAGCATAAGGATAGAAGCCTAATGAAAAGCTGTATATAGATGGATTTTAGTAGAAATAATGAACCCTGGTCAGGTATGAATTCATGATTTTAAATATACCAAGACAGTTGTAGACAGACACAAATTTGTGGAGATGCAAATATTCATGCATCTGTTTTAAACTCTATCCACAGAAAGGCCTAGACATAATGACTATATTTAGCACTGAGATTTTAATTTCAAGATACATTCTCCAGTAAAACAACTACAACTCTTCCAAGAAAGGGCTGATTCCAGGCCAGGAGAGAGGTAGAAAAAGAAAGAAAATGAGATCCTGGAATACATTTTTATAAAGTAAAGAAGCACACAGAGAAATAGAGATATCATGGAGATGGCCCAAAAGGAAAAATGAACCTAGTTAAAGTATGCACACTGGACACATCTGGGTATAGAAATACATAATGACAGAAGGATTATATCCCACTGATTAAATTAGGAGTTTCAGTAAAGTGATGGGATACAAAATTAACCTAGAAAAATCAGTAGCCTTTCTTTACATGAAAAACAGGCAATTGAAGAAGCAATACAAAGATAGCCTCAAAATAGCCTCACAATAGCCTCAAAAACAATAAAATACCTAGGAATAAACCTAACCAAAGACACCAAAGATCTCTACAACAAAAATTATAAACTCCTGAAGAAGGAGATTGAAGAAGACATCAGAAGATGGAAAGACCTCCCATGCTCATGGATTGGAAAAATTAATATAGTAAAAATGTCCATTCTACCCAAATCAATATACCAATTCAATGCAATTCCAATTAAAATCCCAAAGGCATTCTTCACAGGCTTGGAAAAAAATCTTAAATTCATATGGAACAACAAAAGACCCCAAATAGCCAAAGCAACCCTGAATGAAAAAAGCAATACAGGAAGGATTTCTATACCAGACTTCAAACTATACTATAGAGCTATTCTCATAAAAACAGCCTGGTACTGGAACAAAAACGTACCTGTAGACCAATGGAACAAAACTGAAGATCCAAATTGAGCACATACAATTTCAGCCACCTCATATTTGACAAGGGGGCCAAAAAGACTCGATGGAGGAAAGACAGCATCTTCAGCAAGTGGTATTGGCAAAACTGGATCAAGAAGAATAAAATTAAACCCCTACCTCTCACCCTGTACAAAAATCAACTCCAAATGGATCAAAGACCTCAATGTGAAACTCAAAACTCTGAAGGTGATAGAAGAAAAAGTTGGCAGCAACTTACAAGACATAGGTGTAGGAAAAGACTTCCTAAATTGGACAGCAGCTGCACATAATATAAGGTCGACAACTGACTAGTGGGACCCTATCAAACTCAAAAGTTTCTGTACAGCCAAAAAAAAACCAATCAGGGAAGTGAAGAGAAAACCCACAGAGTGGGAGGAAATCTTCACTGCTGATACATCTGACAGAGCATTAACTTCCAGAATATATAAACTACTGTAAGTAGTTTGTAAGAAGTAAGAAAATAAATGACTCACTCAAAAGATGGAGTAAAGAGCTGAACAGAGACTTCACAAGTGAGGAAATAGAGATGGCTGAGAAACATCTTAAAAAGTGTTCAACATCACTAATAATTAAGGAAATGTAAATTAAAACCACTTTAAGATACCATCTCACTCCAAAAAGACTGGCTATAAACAAGAAAACAAATGATACTAAGTGCTAGAGAGATTGTGGGGAAAGGGAAACACTCATCCACTGCTGGTGGGAATGCAAACTTGTACAACCACTATGGAAAGCAGTATGGAGAACCCTTAAAAGACTCAAAACGAGCCTACCACCTGACTCAGCCATACCACTACTGGATATATATCCACCAGACTCTTCCTACCACAGAGATACATGTATGGCCATGTTTATTGCAGCTCTCTTCACAATAGCAAAGAGCTGGAACCAATCCAAGTGCCCCTCAACTGACAACTGGATAGAGAAAATGTGGTATATCTACACAATGGAGTTCTATGCAGTGGTAAAGAAAGATAGCATCATGAAATTTGCAGGTAAATGGATGGAACTAGAAGATACTATGTTAAGTGAAGTAACACAGTCCCAGAAAAACAAAAGATGAATGGTATCTCTCATCTGTGGATGCTATCACCAAGTACCTACTTATAAGACAAATTGAGCAAGATTAATGTTATAGACCTTGTGATCTGAAAACAACTGTGGTCTTATATTGTGAAACCCTAGACAGGTTGTAGAACTAACCTACCATTTATTTTCAGACCTTGGATTTTGGGTATATGATAGAGGGTATCCATGGATTTTGGGGGGTAATATGAAATTAAAATGGAAAAATGTGAATCAAGAAATATTATGTGGAAATAATGTACAGTTTGTTTTCAAAAGATACAATTTTAATATAGGTGCAATGTATCAGGCTGGTGTAACTTAGCCTCTCTGGGTGCTTAATGACTGTACTTAATGCCCATACCAATTTGGCCGAGACCTAAGGGATA
Source organism: Rhizomys pruinosus (assembly GCA_009823505.1). Taxonomy (NCBI): domain Eukaryota; kingdom Metazoa; phylum Chordata; class Mammalia; order Rodentia; family Spalacidae; genus Rhizomys; species Rhizomys pruinosus. The sequence goes on along the minus strand of VZQC01010551.1, from coordinate 1,560,187 downwards.
ACATTGTTCCTTGCCCTCAGAGGTCAACCAAGTCTTAAGGGACTATGCATGGGGGCATCTCTTGAAATGTCCTGCAAATATGGGTAACCAGTCTTCCTGTTCAGGGAGGTCTTGGAGATCCATTAATGGGACTTCAGCCAGTGTCCAGTCTATAAAGAGGAAAGTCTGCTCATGTTTCAGAAAAGGAAGCCTGGTCTAGCAAGACCTGATTCTGTCCTCGAGTGGATGGAACTGGTAAATGAAAAACTGAAAGGAGCCAGGAGCTCCCCCTCTCCTTCCCCCACAAAAACAAAACAAAACAAAACAAAAAAACCCTGGAGAGACCCCTGAGGACCAGATCCTCAACTGACCTCAAGAAAACAAAAACGTTGGTTAATCTGGGCTAACCGTATAGCCTTAAGCATCCAAAAGGAAAGTAAAACCAGAAATAAACAATCAGTAAGACCAGGGAAATTGTACTTCAGATATAAAAATGGAAATCATAGTAAAAAGACAAAAAGAAAAGAGAGCACTGTTGTTTGGCCTGTCTTCAATTCTTACTGGCAAGTGCATTAACTATGTGGCTGCCACTGCTTTTGCCACTCATCAAAGACATGAGACACAGCTTTTTAACCCTCCAATATGGACTGAAGACTCATGTCTCTCCAAGAATCCTCCAAACCTTCAATGCCAGATGGAGACTACTGAGATACCCAGCTTGTGGACTAAGCAGCTAAGGGGATTTCAGCCTCATCAGAGTATAGACTGCAATTGTTAGACTCCCCCGGCTGTATCATGGAGGCCAGTGCAGGGGGATCAAGACAGGATGCATGGTTAATGGACTTCACTTGGGGGACCATGGGAGGGAAAGACCCCAGTGTGAAACACAAGGGCAGGATTGATGTATGAGTGGGCTTGCCAAGGAGTAACCTCCTTAAGGAAATTCCTTAAGGAAAACATGACATCTTTTAGAAAAAAAAAATCCTCCAATTCAGGTGATAAGGGTATATAAGTATGCATATATTAATATATATATATATGTATAACTATGTATATATACATATTGAAGCAATATAAGTTAGATAGAACAACAACAACAAAAGAACTGGAAAAAACTGGGAAGACAGAAAAAGATATAAGACATGTATGGTAGAGTGCAGGGACTCAGGTGGGGTGGGGGCATGGAAAGGGAAGTGACTCTAAATTCGATTGAAAAATGATGTATGATTTATGGAAAAAGTTTCAAAACAATAAAAAATTTCAAAACAAAACAAAAAAACCCTACAAGACCATACTGTTACACACAGACAAATAAGTAAATCAGAAAGCAGAGAAAGTTCTTTGTAGTAAATAGGAAGCCACCTAATATAATTGTAGAAGGAATTGGATAGAGTGGCATGCATCTGTAGTCCCAGCATTCAGGGAAACAGAGGCAGAAGAATCTCTTCAATCAGGGATTTGAGACCAATACGGAAAATGTAATGAGACCTACCATTTAAAAAAAAATTGGGGGGGGAGTTTAAAGGAGATTTTAATTTAATTATGACACTGAGCCAACACTCAACTCGGGAGGAGTGTGGCAACTGAGGACCAGGTTACACAGCCTTTCATAAGTACAAAAGCCAATCAGAGTTTAACACAGCAGTTAAACTTACTAATCAAGGGGACGTGTGCAAAGTAAACAAGTAATCATTCCTAGAATGACTCAGGGAAAATGGAACTTTAATGGCACCTGGGAGCAGAATACCTGAGTTTTTATAGTCCATTATTTCATTCCCCCCTGTTGTTCTGAGATCTTCAAATCCTTAAAGGAAGTTAATAAGAGCCGACCTCAGTAGGTGTTTTTAAAGTGGAATGATCTCTGCCACAGAGGAGGGGGGGGTGTATTAGGTCCTTAGCACCATGAGTTTGATAGAATTTACCAGCTGGTTAATAAATCTGTCAGGTGAGTTAAGGATGCATGAGCCACAAGTCAGAGCAACCAAATGGATAGGTTTACTGGCAGATCCAAGATGACTTCAGCTCTCAGTTGAGAAAGAAACTGGCTCTTTGGGGGGGGTCTTGACCCTAAACTGCCTAGCCAAATTTTACCTCCTATTTTTATTACCCTCTGAGGAGGATAATTGCTAAGAGGGAATTGGGGCACCAACCACTTTGACTTCTTCCATGCTGAAAAGGTGTGGCAACTGGGACACCCCCGCTCAGTGGGTCTATCTAAAAGACCCCAAAAGTATAGCTATAGAGAGAAAAAAGTCCTTGACTTGTGTCTGAAGAAGTCAAGGCAAGAGTAGTTAGGTACATTTTTAAGGCAGGGAACCAGGAGAAGTAAGAACAGAGTGAATTAAATGTCCAACTTAAAAGTCCATTAAAATTTTTTGACGAGGGGTTCCAAAGTATCCATTTATTTGGTTTCTCCTTTTGTTCATTTGGCCATGGTGTCTGGCCCAGGATCTGCTTTCCAGGCATTTTGATAGTCAGGGTGTGAGTTTCCTCTTAGGTGGTTGCTTGAAAATCGGTGGTGACTGGTGTAGGGATCCTGTTTGGCAGAAGCACTTAGGAGTCAGCAAGAAACCCATAGCCCTTAGACTGGACCCTTGCTGGTCTCCTACTTGTCTGTGAAAACCTGCCTGGTGCCAATTGTCTTTTATGCTTTGGGCAAAGCATTGTCACAGTCCTGTAGTGATCTGGAGTATATGGTGTGAAATCCTGTATTTCCCAATTCCATATGTCCCAACCCCCACAAGTTCCTGTATAAAAACCCCAGATTACAGCAATAAACGTATTTATTTCCCTCCAGGTCTCATCTCTGAGCCCGTCTCTTCTTTATTCTCTCTCTCCTTTCTTTCTCCTTTTCTGTTCCATTGGGCTCACTTCCAATCCCTCTCCCCACTCTCTACCAAGGCTTAGGCCCAGGTGTTATGAGTCCTGGTCCAGAGAGGAAGAACACCTCGTGGAAGGCTGCACACATGTGATACATTAACTGCTGTAGACTGGTACCTGGGGAAGGAAGGCTGGGGCTGAGGAACTTCTCTCAGCAGGTGTTCTCTGGCAGTTCCAACCTCCAGCCAGTATGAATCTCGGTGGGACCTCCAAATGTTGTACATCTTAGTGCAGAGACAACTCACTAGGCCATGTGGAGTTTAAAGGAGGGTTTAATTTAATTATGATGACAGGCTGACAACCCTGGAGGAGTGTGGCATAAATTTTATTATTCTTTATGAATATGAGTGTTATGCCTCCATGTATGCAAGTGCACCTATGTTGTGCAATGCCAGTGGAGGAAAACTACCTTTTTAAACAACAATAGCAAAATGTGTTTGAGTTGAAGATGCAGTAGAGTGCTTGCCTCACATTTGAGAATCCCTGGGTTTGAACTACAGCACTGCAAAGCCAAAAATGCCTCCAAGCTATACAAGGAACGATGGAATTAGAAACTGGTAAGGAGCAACCATCAGAAGAGTAAGTGATTTAATAAATGCCAAATGTAGGTGAAAAATCTTAGGAGGAAGAAGATGTGTATAGGTTTCCAGGTATCTCTAGATTAGGTATTTATTAATTTCAAAGGGAAAAATGATAAAAATAGAGAGAAAACCTAAAAGTACCACCTTAACCAAATGATCAGCTTTAACAACACTCCTTCTTGCTGGGCAAGAGAATGTCATGTGTTTATGATATGAGAGTCTTTGGGAAGAATGTAACATTCTGATATTTCTGACAAATTTGCATCTTCAATCTAATAATGATAAAGTCAAAACTCCAGATGGAAAGATCTACAAAATGACTGGCTTATCCTTTTCCACAGTGCCAATGCTACAAGAATTAAAGAAATAATGGGTACGATGAACAATGTAGGAGTTTTGTTGCTCTGTGGAACATTATGGACAAGATCTGAATAATGTCTATAGATCAGATCATGGTATCATGGCAATATTAATTTCCTGACATAATTGCACTATGATTATGCAAATGAATAGGCTTATTTTTAGGAGACACACTGATACATTAGGAAGAGTTTGTGAGATAGAGGTAGAAAGATGTTAACATCCAGGGAACTTGCAAGAAGAGCACATGGGGATTCTCTGTGCTCTTTTTGAAACTTTCTTGCATATATGAAATTATGACAAGACAAAGTAAAAGTTAAAAACTAGAGAAAATTTAGATCCTATCTGTATAGCTTCACACACACCACTAGCATACTATCATGTTTTAGATTATCTGGGGCACTGGTTCTGTTTCCTGGCTTTGAATAAACTCAGTTATTTTTAAAAGAATTTTTAGCTTAATTTTGTTCTGATTATTAAATTTCTTAGAATTGTTGTATTCATAAGTATTAAGTATAAAAAAGCACAAAACCCCAATAAAAGGTACATGAGGCTTAAGTCACTCTAGGAACATGCCTTACTTCCATGTGGGACTGCCAGCATGAGCCGACTGCAGACACGTGGTGGGACTGGACAGCATGGCAGGGGGTGCGGGGGATGGGGAGAGAGAGAGAGAGAGAGAGAGAGAGAGAGAGAGAGAGAGAGAGGCACAGAGGGATTTCAGGGGGACACAGAGAGAGAGAGAGTGAGGGACAGAGAGAGTGCAGGGGGACAGAGAGAGAGGGACAGAGAGACACAGAGAGAGGCACAGAGAGAGTTATGGCAGCTGGGGTACACCCTTTATACCCATGGGGAGGGGCCTCAGGTAAGTGGGAAGGGGTCAGAGGACTGGCAGCTTCTGGAGGAAGTGGGCACCTGTGTGCCCCTTAGGATTCTGGGAAGCCTGGACCTAACAATAAGTTAGGCTGAAATCTAAATATCTTTTCAACCATTTTCTAAAGTGAAGTTCTCAAGCATGACAAAGTAATATTTGCCTATGTGGTCAGTTTTTTAAAAATTCAACTCTCTTCCTATATAGCCATTTCATTTTACCTTAAGTAATCAGATAATGTGAATATATAACTTATCACATTCCCCTTTTGCTTCTTTATCAATAGAAAGCAGCAGCAAATTTAATAAATGCACATAAAAGGAAAAAAAACTTTAATGTAGTAGTAGTAGTAATAGTAGTAGCAGCAGCAGTAGCAGTAGCAGCAGCAGCAGCAGCAATAGTAGTAGTAGTAGGTGTGTGTACATGCCATGGCATGCATGTGAACTTGAAGGACAACTTTGTGGAGCTGGTTTTCTCCTTTCACCTTTATATGGATTCCATGAATTCAACTCAGGTCATGAAGCTTGTGTGTGTGCACCATGCTTCTCTACCTGCTGAGCTATCTCACTCATGGGCTTTAGTAACCATACTTAATTAGAGAAATGCATATTTCTTTAATATGCACTATATGAATAGATTTTATGTATTCATTTTATAAAAGAAAACATCGTATATATTATACAACAATTAAAGAATTTGAGGCCAGAAAGGTGGCTAAGTGGTTAAAAGAATTGGTTGTTCTTCCAGAGGATCCAGGTTCGGTTCCCAGCACATGGCGACTAACAACTGTCCAGAGTTCCAGTTCCAAGGGATCCACTGCCCTTTTCTGATCCCTATGGGCATCGGACTTACAAGTACACTTGCATGTAGGCAAAACACTCATATGCACAAAATAAAAGTAAATACATTTAAAAAAAATAAAAATTACAAAATTTAAAATTTCATGTGTCAGTCTATAAAATATGCTTACTGAACAATGTATATGTAAAAACTGTCCTTTAAGAGAACTACTGTATTACTCCAGAATTATGGGATATGGTCTTGCAGGGAAGTTGGGTCCATATTGTACCTACTATTAAGACTTACAGAATGTACTGAATACAGCATTTTGGTAAAGATACTCAATTAAATTGTTTAAGTAGATGAAGATTTGGGGCTTATTAGGTAATAATATATAAAGAAAAACACACCTCATGTAGATGAATGAAAGCTGGACTTTCAGCTAAATTAACACACCGTTCGTCTCGAATGTTAATCGTGGGCACTATGGCAAAAGGGAGGTCCTTCTTCTCATGCTTCTTTACTGCTGGTGCTGGTGCTGGTGCTGCTGCTGTACCCTCTTCTAGTGCTGCCTCCTCCTCCTCCTCCTCCTCCTCCTCCTCCTCCTCCTCCTCTTCTTCTTCATCTATGTCTGAGCTGTCTTCCATTGTTCACAATCCTATAATAAAAATCATTCCTTACTTAGCTATCTAAGAGTCTTCACTTACAGTGTAAGACTAATGAAAATGAGTAAAAAGCAAGAAAATGCAATGGGAATAAACTGCTTTTCAATATAAGTCAGGAAACTTAGCTATTATCTTGTTACTAAAAACAATTCTGGTATAAAGATATTTCTCTCTCTCTCTCTCTCTCTCTCTCTCTCTCTCTCTCTCTCTCTCTCTCTCTCCCCCTCTCTCTCTCCTCTGCTGGGTACAAAACCCAGGACCTTTAGCATGCTACTTAAGTGTTCCCACTTGCATAGACCCCCAGCCCCAGATGTTCTCTATAATTCTAATGACAATGTAGGCTACTGATGCCTTCATTGAGAAATAAATTATATAGCTAGAATATAAGCTCCATTAGAGTAGAAACTGAGTTTCTGAGAATAATAGTCATTTATTATTATTCCCTTTTGAGTGGATAAATAAATATAACTTTCACCCTTAAAACATAATATATTTTTTAATTATTTTAAAATTTTTCTTTATTTTTGTATGTGTATTAATGTACTGTCTGCATGTAGGTTTGTGTACCCATGTTGTGCAATGCCACGGAGGTCAGAAGAGGGTGTCAGATTCCCCTGGAACTGGAGTTCTCCTGGAATTGGAGTTACAGACAGTTCTTAGCCACCATGCGGATGCTGGGGATCAAACCTGGGTCCTCTTCAAGAGCAGTCAGTGCTCTTAACTGCTAGGCTATCTCTCCAGCCCCAAAACATAATATTTTTATACATAAATAAAAAGGCTGGGGACATGGCTCAGTGGTTAAAGGCCTTATTGAAAGAGTTCTGACTCCCAGAACCCATATAAATATTCAACGATTGTGGCCGCCTACTTGTAATTCCAGTCTGGAAGGGCAGGGACAGGACCTCCCCAGGCAAGCTAACTGGCAACACTAGCCATGTCAGGAAACTCTGGGCTTGACTAAGAGATTCCGCCTCAAAGAGTAGGGTAGAAGACCCATGAAGAAGATTCCTTATATTAACCTTGGGCCTCAAGATGCCTGACCACATGCATGCACCCACACACAGCAAACATGTATACACACATGCATTCACACACACATGCAAATTACATATATATATATACATATATACACATATATATACACATATATATGTACCACAATTAATTGCAGACTTGGGGAAATATAAACCAACAGCCAGGGCATGGGAAGGGTGAGGGTAGGCAGAAACAAGCTCTTGAGAAGCCAAGCAAAGGAACAAGCAGCAGAGAGTAAGCACACTTAGCAGGACTGGGCACATCTCAGTTTAGGTAGCAGACCCTTTGCTTTCATTTAATTGCAAGGGAGAGAAATATTACCATAAAGGTGAGCAGTTTCTCAAGGGAGTAGGCAGGTCCTTTCCAGCTATCACAGTAGGCAAATCTCACTTTGTTTTCTGAAGCCTCTATGGTATACAGCTTGTCCATGCTTCTGTACCTACCCTTAAAACACTGTACTATGATTTACTGTTTTTCATGTTGTTTCTCTAATTGTACTCCTTAAAATGGAAACTATCTTTACCTAGATATTGATACCTAGCAAATAACCCACATTCTAGAATGTGTGTGAAGAATATTTGCCAGTGAAAGAAGCAAACTCTGCTACTCTTCTGATTTTACAACTGGAAATAATACGCTTTGTTTTTTAAGAGGTAAAATCCCAATATGAAGCCAATGATGTAACAGTAATCTATTCAAAATGGTGGAAAGTTACTTTGTCCAATCTGAAAGGCATAAAGGAGCAAGGCTGAAGCTCTTCTCTGACTTCTGTCATCAGCTTCAGAGGGCGTTCTTTTCCAAACCACACTGGCAGCTTCCTACATAGCAGCAGAAACCAGGGCAAAATAGGAAATGTGTGTTTTTTATTCTACCAAGGAGATGTTGGCCAGGGGATCCAAGCCCCCACAAAAGGTAAAGGCTCCTTTCCTCCAAACTGGGATATCTGCAGGAAGAGAGGCAATAAGGCCCTGCTGTTGAAAACCTGATATAAACATGGGAAAGATGTATGGAGACCACACTTGCAAGTATACAGATGGTCTCTGGAATGCCAGAGAGTGTTACCAAAGGCCACTAAACCAATAAAGCAAATATAGGTCTCCTTGAGTCAAGCAAGACTCCTCCATCAGCACCAGCTACACCTCACCTGCCTGGAAATACTGTGCAGCAGTGGCAGCCATATGTCTGTATATCCCAAATCTAATTGGCTATTAGCTCTCTCCTTGGAGGAATAACCCACGGCTGATGCCACAAGCTTACATCCTCTAATGGTTAGGAGATGTTATAAACCACACGAAGACCCTGCCATACTTAACAGAAGAAAATGTAAATCATGAATTAACATACCATCCAAACATCTGTGTCTATACCAAAGAAACCTACCATAACAATTAGTACTGTTTAAATACCTATATATCTAATTGTGTGCTTCATTAGTAAGATCGAAAGGCTATATATTATACTGTTTAAAAACCTAAATATCTAATTGCATGTGCTTCATTAGTAGGATCGAAAGGTTATGCCTGGACAAGCTGGCAGCCCATGAAAGAAAACAGCCAGAACTGACTAGAGACCAAGACATCAGCTCCAGAGAAAGTAGAGTGTTTTGCTTCTCATCCACCTGTGCCCCTTTTCTAAGCCTAGGGAACAATCTGCGGAAGAGGGGGCGTGGTAGAATGTAAGGGCTTCGATTGGGGTTAATGGTGAAACTACAACAATATAGACTGGACACTCATTTGATCAACTTGATTGAACATACAAGCCCCCCCTTCTAGGATGGTGGGACCCATGAGCTGTGTGGGTTTGGGCACAACTGCTTGCAAATTGGTTTTACATGAAGGATGCTTGTACTCACAAATTATCACCTATTGTTAAAAAAAATGAAAACAAAACAAAACAAAAAAGCAGAGAAAGATGCAGAAAACTTACGGCAGAATGCATGATCTGGGATGGGTAGGGGTGGGGTGGGGGGAAGGGAAGGGGATATATGCCTGAACTGAATTGGAAAATGATGTATGAAATACACAAAGCATCAATTAAAAAAAGGCAAAAATATTTACTACAAAAGTTACCAAAATATAAAAATTTCCATTTAAAACTCTTTATTACTTATGGAATGTAACAGGATAATGTTGATATGTAAATAAAAAAATAAACAACATAAACTTCAAGAAAATGTTTTGGTACCATAATTTTATATAATTAAATAACAGCGAAGTGATATCTTGACTCATCATGAGATTTTTCTGACTCATGTTTCTGCAAAATTATTTATTAGGTCTTTAGAGTTTATACTTCTGTAACTCCACTTTAATTGACATAATTGAAAATGATGTCAGTTGCTCTTGGGAAATATAAAAATCATAAAAAGATTGGGAATGTTTGATTTTGAGAAGAATCTTCCTACAGTCACACATGCTATTAAGTTAAGGGTATATATGGGCTAACAAATCATTTCAAAATACAATCCCTAGAGCCAGTGAGGATAAGTCTCTTTTATGAAACACTGTCCTTCAAGCACAACAATCATTACATTAGGTTTTTATTTTTGTTTTCATTTTTTCAGACAGGGTCTCCCTGCAGCCCCAGTTGGTCTGAAACTCACTATGTAGATTAGGCTGGCCTTGATTTCAAATTTCACAGAGATCTACCTGCCTCTGCCTCATGAGTGCTGGAATTATAGGCATGTACCACTCCCCCACCTTATATTAGTTTAAAATAATATATAAAAGTATACATCTTAGATATTTTATATTGAAGTGGGGTGGCCACACACTGTGGCCTTGGGGGTGGGCACCATAGCACAGCAAACACTGCAGGGCAGCTGTCCACCCTGGAAGGCTGGAGCCATGAACCATGATGTGCTGCATCTTTGAAGAAGGACATATTCTGACCACATCTTCTAGAAAGCAGGGCATGAACACAACATGAAAGTTGATACACAGAGAAGAAACGGCTGGTGACTGAGACACAAAGTGAAACAGCCAAGCTTCAGCCTCAGAATATCTCATTCCTGTCTTTCACTTCATCTGGGGGTTAAGAGAAAAGCTAAAACAGGAAGCTTCACAAAGCAAAATGAAGCAATGAGCTTTGCACACACCACTAGTTCCTCTTCTTTGAAACCTAACCTAGGTGATTATCTGTTTTGATTCTGAACTCTAAGGAAAACTTTCTTGACAGTTTCAAGGAGTGATGTAAAAATTAAATAAGCCATCCTCTTGAGAAGGGGCAAGGCTACACTGTGTGGTTTCCTCTTGAGAAGGGGCAAGGCTACACAGTGTGGCTTCCTCTTGAGAAGGGGCAAGGCTACACTGTGGTTTTCTGACAATAGGAGGGCAGTGCTCCACGAAAAATATGGTGAGGAGTCATGCTACCTTCCGATAAGACCAACCATGGCACACACAGTTCTGGCTCATTTTAGGAGCAGGCTGTACCTTAAGGGTCAAACACATTCTATCTGCTTCCTGGGCTCCCACAGCCTTTGATTGTTCTTATATGTAACTCAGCTCTTCTAACTGGCCTGGACTCACAATACACGTTCTTTCCCCAGCACTCTGATGCTGTAGTTTAGACTGTTGTCTGTTTCTACAGCAACCTGGAGCCAACCACTTGGAGGAAGGGAGCACTCTCTAACACTTCCATTTATTATTTTTTTTTTGTTTCCATTTCTAAAAATATTTTTAAGTCACAGATATGTGAAAAGGCTGGTAACAAGATATTGTGGAATAAAGTTGGGTGAAGAGTGCCTGCCCACCCTGTCAGCCTAGCAGGGTGGTCTCATGCATATTTCTGTCTTTTAAAGATCACATTAAATGTCTCACTGAAAGGCCATCCTAAGACAGCTCAAGTCTGCAGGATAACTAGCTCAGACCACCGGACGGCCGATCTTTGATGTTTTAATTGTTAGCGTTTAACAGCTGCTAGCCCAGGACAGCTAGTCTTAGGTGAGGCATGCTCTGATCCAGCAATATCAACAACAGCAATATCAGATCTTACCAAGTTGACAGTCCTAAACGTAATACATAAAGTTATTTTTATGTACAGACCTTTTATTCTGTATACAATTAAACAAGACTGATCATTATACTATTATGAAAAGACTAAATTAGATTTGACAAATAATGTTTAGCTGGTGTAAAAACCCAGAGGGAAATGTACTAGTTCAAAAACCAATTGAAAAATTAGACTTGAATTTATTTTTTTTTTGGTCTTTTTGATACAGGGTCTCCCTTTAGCTCTGGCTGACTTGGAACTCATTACGTAGACCAGGCTGGCCTTGAACTCACAGAGATCTGCCTGCCCCTGCCTCCCAAGTCCTAGGATTAAAGGTGTGTGCCATCATGCCTGGCTGACATATGACATAGAAGAAAAAAATATTTTAAAGACACAGAAGAAAAATATTTTTAAGAAGACAGGGTAAAGGCTGTGAGTAGTAGCACACACCTCTTAGGAGGCAGAGGCAAGTGGATTTCTGTGAGTTGGAGGCCAGCCAGGGCCACATAGTGAGACCCTGTCTCAAAAACAAAAAAAAAAAACAAAACAAAAAACAAAAAGGCATGAAAAAAAGCTTTGTCATTCAAAGACCTAGTAAACCAAACCACAACTCTTTTCTGTTCCTAAAAACAACACAGACACATATGAAAAATAACTGTCCTGAAAATGAATTATGCAAAAGCCTATTCATACACACAAATATATACATATGCACTGAACATACATACCCAACACACGAACACACATATACACAATATACAGCACACACCACACATGAACATACTACATACAACATGCACACAAACACATGCATATGCAAACTCTAACTCCTGATATACAGATAAAATTTGTCTCATAATTGAAGTTTTGAAGGAACAATATAGTTTGGAATACTTTTAAGTAAACACATGTACAAAAGAAAGCAAAACTTGGGGCTGAGGAGAGAGATGGTTCCATTAGTAAAATGCTTGAGGACTTGAGTTCTGTTCTCCAGCACCTACCAACAAAGAGCTGATCTGGTGACATGCACCTGTAATCCCAGCACTGGGGAAGCAGAGACGGGAGCAGCTCTGGGGTTTGTGGCCAGCCAGTCTAGCTGGATCTGCAAGCTCCAGCTTCATAAGAGACCCTGCCTCAAAAACTAGGCAATTGAAGAAGACACCCAGTGTCAACCTCTGTCCTATACACATACACACACAGCACACATACACCAACACATACGCACATACACACACACAAAAGGGAAAAAATAAAGGAAGGTAGGAGGGAAGGAAGGGAGGAAGGGAAGGGGGAGGGGAGGAAGGAAGGGAGGGAGGGAGGAAGAGAGGAAGGAGGGGAGGAAGGCTAAGAGGAAGTTCCAAGAGCATGTGTAGCAGTTAAAGTAAATGTTCACATATTTTACAGTGAAATCTTATCTTAGGTGCATATGTAATCAAGGAAGAATCTGATACTTGCCCATGATCATAGAGAACCCAAGGTTGAATTACAAGATACGCCCTGCTCCTTGTGATGGAAGGATGTGGAGGGCTAGGTCTCCTCTCTCATTTTGCCACCCTTCCTTTCCCCATGCCCACTGTATCATAGGAAAATCTGTGGCCCTCTCTTCAAAGATTCTTGGGTATTTCCCCCTTCTTAGAGCTCTTTACTACAGTTTCTATGTCATTATAACACATAGGATCATGAGAGGGAACAAACATACGTTTGGCTGAACTGTCTTTAAAATAGACATAATTCTTGCTGGGCGTCATGGCACACCCCTTTAATTCCAGCACTCGGGAGGCAGAGGTAGGTGGATCTCTGAGTTCAAGGCCAGCCTGGTCTACAGAGAGAGCTCTAGTGCCCAGTGGCCACTCACTGTAGGTAAAAAGGAGGCCACCTGTGGCTTCTTTTGTGCTAAATTACCTGCTTGACTGTTTACACTGAAACCTGGCCCCAGGAAGGATTTGCTTGCCTTGAGGATTGACACTCGGGAGTTCTTGTAGTGATGTTAGTAACTCGTGATGCTATGTGACATGAGGCAGGAGGTCTGAAACCGGGCCCTGAGATATGATGTCACTCTGGGTATAAAAACAGAATGCTGGGAATGAATAAATGAGTCCTTCTTACCATCAGACAGGGACTCCTGGCCGTTCTTTTGCGGCTTGTGTAGTCTTGGCCATTGGCCAGTGGGTTTTCCAGGCGTTCCGACCTGGAAATCTGGTGTGGGGCTGGAAGGAGACCTATCTGGTTACCAGCTGTGATGTGTGGTGAGTGCCCGAGCAGGAATTAGACTGTAGAGTGCCTATTAGGCGATAGTCTGGCATTAGGCTGTAGAGTGCCTATCAGGCAGCAGCCTGGAGGATCTGGGAGTGCTGATAGGGCATTGCCTGGTGTAGATGTTAGATGAGACAGGTGGGCAGTGAAAAGGTTGTCAGCCTTTGGCCCCAAGGTTTAGGACAGCTGCTGGCTGTCTTGCGTTTTTTCCCTTTTCCCTAACATCCAGTGGACGAGGTTCATGCATCTACTCCACATTCGGTGGAGTGACACCACAACTCATTGTGTACCTAGTAACAGTTTAAAAGCCCTTTGAAATTTACGTAAAGCTTTCCTCCATATTACTTCCTCTATTCTCAGCAACAACCATACATCACATGAACTCCATTTTGTAAAGAAGGAAACTGAAACTCAGAGGGGGTAGAAGCTAAACCCAAGATAAGCACCAATAAAAATGTGATTTATTCAAATCCTCCCCAAGTTCAAGGCCCTTTCTCTTTCTTATTATGTCACATTTAAGACTTTCTCCAAGGTCTTGGCAAAGCCCTTTCCTCTTGGGTTACAGTAATAGAAAACAGGACTATGGATGTAGACAGGCTGATGGAATCCAGTGTGTCACTGCAACACCATAGGCCAGGGATGCTCTAGCAAAGAAAGGCTGACACAGGACCAAGCAGTTAGGACAAATCAGTCCTTGGAGAGCAGTGATCATTAGGCAGTCATTGAGGTGGTAACTTTAAGCTGGGCAAAACAAAGTATTCTAGCTTTGTTGCTATAGTTACAAACCAAAACAAAATCTTCATATGCGCACACTAGTTTTACACCGGAAGTAATATGCAGTCATTCTGCAAGTCTTTAGAAATTCAGAGTGCTGAAAGGATCCTAGCAGCTCCTTCAGTAGCTTCTCAATTACTTGGTAGTGGGTGGAGGCTAACATTTTCAAATCTCACATGAGGCTTGGAGAACCCAAATAGGTACACACCAGGCATTTTTCTAGGTGGTCTGTGAAAAAGATATTATCCATCTTTGAATCTGATTTAGAACCCCCACAAGCAGGCCACCACTCAGGCTTTAAGAATACCACTGTCTCCTTGCTGGAGTTTTAAAACACAAAACCAGAAAAAACTTAGACTGTCAAAACAGTAGTCCACACATGTCATCTAAATGGAGAAATTGCCTTAGCTGAGTGTGGTGGTACATACCAGTAATCACAGCACTTTGGAGGCTTAAGCCAGGAGAACAGTGAGTTCCCAGCCAGCCAAAGCTACATATTAAGACCCCAGTCTCAAAATAACAATCAAAAACAATAGAAACCATCTTGCAAACCTACTTCTTCAGTTCTCTACATTTTTCTCTTCCCCTTTCTCTGGGTCACAGGAACTGTGCACATCCACAAAGAGCTTTACAAAACCTGGGCTTTTCCTGCTTCCCAGCCCAGATGTTGTTGTTGTTGTTGTTGTTCTCTTCTTCCTTCTCCTTCTTCCCCTTCTTCCCTCCCCATCTCTCTCCTTCCACCTTGGTCCCCTCCCCCTGTGTTCTACTCAAGACTGGACACAAAGAAATAGAAATGACTATTTGAAGTTCATCAGTTTAGACTTCAATCTCATTTCTTCTTTTCTTGGGTAACCTTGGGCAAACTTTTAAATATCTAGCTATTTCCTAAGCCTCAAAATGAGCTTTATCACAGTGCAATGACAACAAATCAGGGCAACGCCGATAACGTCAGAACCTAACATACAGTCCTCAAAACCTGGTAGCTCCTATCTGTTTCTGCCTTGTTCGCTTTGCTTCCATGGTCAGTGCTCCTTTACTTATTTTGACAGCTGGACAAATGTTTCAATAATACATAAGCCACATGACCCACAATGAGTTTGATCCAGAGCTCCAATCAGCTCTGAGTATGAGAGCAAAGCAAAGCACAACGGACGGGTGATCTTCAAATTCCACTGTAAGATCATTAGCATAGGATAACAAAGGCCATATAGGACGTTGAGTATTGGTGAAGCAAAAACCAAGCACTGCAACTTTTTAGAAGTCTTTTGAAGAATGCATGTCAATCCAAGTTGGGAAGTGCTATCTCAGACAAAAAGTGAAGTCAGCAGAGTTTTACCTCCCATGTCTAAAAATATAGCCCCCTCTTTTGATTTCTTGTGTATTTCCTGTTCCTACTCTCCCTAGCAATCCCCATGTTAGTCTTTCTCCTCAGAGGAGCATCTCTTAGCTCATTAATTATAGGGTTTGAACAATACTTCATTCTGTTTCCAGTTTCCTGAGAGTTTTTTTAAAATATTTTATTTATTCTTTTTATTTTATGTGCATGAGTATATTGCCTGTATGTATGTATGTGAATATACTTGCACCATGCAGTGCCCAAGGAGATCAGAAGAAGACGTTGGATCCCCTAGAACTATAGTTACTGAAAGTTGTTACCCACCATGGGGGTGCTTAGAATTGAACCTGGGTTCTATGCAAGGGCAGTCACTGCTCTTAACTGCTGAGCCATCTCTCCAGCCCAAGAGTATTTTGTTTTATTTTGTTTTGATTTGATTTTTAAATAAAAAAATAGGTGTTGGATTTTGTCAAATACTTTTTACATATCTATTGATATAATCAATATCATGAAAATATAATGAAAAATGATTTTTCATTTTTCTATAGCCTTGTGATATGATAGATTTTCTGAATGTTGAACCATCATTGTGTAAGTCTCACTTGGTCCTAAAGTATTATACTTTCTATACATTGCTCTATTGAACTTACTGATATTTTATTAAGATTTTTTATATCTGTGTATTTCATTAAGAAATATAGGTCTATAATTATATTTTCTTCTAATGTCTTTGTCTGGAATTGGTATTAAGGTAACAGTGACCTAATTAGGAACTATTCTCTCTGTTTCTATCATCTGAAAATGACCATAGACAACTTGTATAACCATACTTAAACTTTGATAGAAGTCATCAGTGAACCTGTGTACTTTAAAAAAAATTATTATTATGTATATGAGTGTTGGCTGCATGCATATAAGTGCCACCATGTCAGATTCCCCTGGATCTGGAGTTACAGATGGTTGTTAGCAACCATGTGAGTACTGGGAATCAAAGAGCCAGTGCTCTTCACTGCTGAGCCATCTCCCCAGCCCTCCCCACCCCGTGACTTGTTGTCTGGAATGTTATTTATACAGTTCCTTTAAATATATGCTTATTTAGAAAATCTATTTCTTCTGTGAATTTTGGAAAGTTGTATTTTTCAAATAACTAGCCCATTTTATTTAGAACACAGACTCTGTGGCTACAGACATCTTCATTCTTTTTGTATAAACAGCCTTTTTCACCTCTTATCCTTGCTAGAGGCTTGTCAACTTTACTGGTCTTTTCCAAGGACAAACTTTTCATTTTATTGACTTTTCTCAATTGATTTCCTACTTTCAGTGTCACTTATTTCCACTGTATTTTGCATTCTTTTATTCAGCTATTTGGTATTAAAGTGTTTTTCTTTATCTTGTTTCTAGGATGTAAACTGAATTTGAAGTCTGGCTTCCTTCCAATATACATGCACATTCAGTACAAAAAAATCCTTCTAAGCACTGCTTTTACTGAATCCCACAAATTTGAGTAATTTTGTTTTTATTTTCATTGACATCAAGCATTTTTATTCCTTAAGAATTCTTCTTACTGGGCGTGGTGGCGCACACCTTTAATCCCAGCACTCAGGAGGCAGAGGCAGGTGGATCTCTGTGAGTTCAAGGCCAGCCTGGTCTACAGAGTGAGTTCCAGGCCAGCTGGGGATATAGGGAGACCCTGTCTCAAAAAAAAAAAGAAAAGAAAAGAAAAAAGAAAAAGAAATATTCTTTGTCCTGTATGTTATTTAAAAATGTGTCCTTTATGCAGTAGTGGAACTTTTATCTGGGGGCAATCAATGTTGCCTAATTGGACTTAAAGCCCACTCAATGGAAAGAGACTCATGTGTAGTACTATAAACATAGCCAAATATACATGGATGGAGAGATCCTAGATCTTAGAGAAAATTCCAAGGCTGTCACATCCTTAAACTAATGTAATTTTGTACTAAGTGCAAAACATGTACCCTTATATCCCAGTCACCACTCATCAAAGAAGCTTCTTTTCCACAAGACAATTAAAATGTACCACAAAGTCACACACATTGTCTGTGAATTGCCCAAGTCTAAATGTCACATCGTAAATGCACCTCTACACCTAAGGCTCATAGAACAATCAATGCAACATAGAACAAGAGATAAAGAGGACACTAATGAATCTCTCAACTATCACTAATGAAGCTCCCTCATGCAACAGAGGGAAGAACAAATGGTCCATATGTGGAGATTAGGAGTCTGCAAAGTGTGGGTCTCAGACAGGACTCCTATATTTAGTTTCACTCATTCAGGGCTCAGGGACCATTTTGGAAGAGAGGGTGGTAAGAGCCAGGGAGGAGGTACATGACCATATGGAAATAGAATCATACAAGTTCCAGGGAACCTGTTCATATGAACCTACAGCAATAGTGTCAGCATGCACAAGACCCATGCAAACTTATGCAAACAAAACCCAACATAGAACTGTGGAAATGGACTGCAGTTCCCAATCTTAGCAGAACTATTGGCAGCTGATTACTGCTGGGTGAAGAAGAGATGATCTTCTTAAAGCAAGGGCTCTGGATGGGCTGACTAGACCTCAGTAGATGAAGAACATTTGGGGACACTAACTTGCTACAAGGGGTATTTGCACAAATGAGAGAGTGTATGAATTCCAGTGGGGGGCTGTGGAAGGGGGCCAGTGGGGAACGGGGTGTAAAGGGGATCAATTAAGACTGTGTGAGACATTCTGTATGAAATACACAAAATTTCAATAAAAAGTAAACGCAAACATGTCCTTTAATTTCTACCCAGTTTTGGATTTTGCAGTTTTCTTACTTTTATTGATTTCTTGTCTAATTCCATTATGGTCTGAAAGCAGACATTGTAGTCTTTCTATTGTTAAATTTGGTTAAAGTATGATGATGAGGAAAAGTTTGAGAAGCATGTGTATTCTGTTATTGCTGGGAGTAGTCTAGAGATGTCCATCATCTACCGATGTTTGACACTGGGGTTTTCAACTATGCCATTAGTAATTTCCTGCCTGAATCTATAACCTGCTGGTAGAGAGGTGCTGAAGTCTCTAATGACAATGATGGATTCCAGGATTTCTCCTTGCAGCATTACATTGGTTTTTGTCTCACATAGTTTGATTCTGCGCTGTCAGGTGCATAAACGTACAGAATTGTTGTCTTGGAAAATTTGCCCTTTTATTAAATATGCTCTTCTTTATCCCTATCACCTTTTCTTGCTTTGAAATAAGCTGTTTGAAATAAATTTAGCTATGCCTGCTTTACTTTTTAAAAAAAAATTAATGTTAGTATAATATAGTATAGTTCTCTCCCTTCAAGTATTCTTAACCTATATTTAACATTATGTTTAAGATAACTGTCTGGTAGGTATTTTGTAGTTGGATTATGTTTCTTTTTCCAATCTATTCTGATAACATCTCTTTAATTGGTGCATTCAAACTATTGTTCAAAACAACTATTGGAATAATTTGATACCTACTACATTTGTTATTATTTTCTATTGCTTTTTATTCTTTTCTCTTTTTTTGTCTTTTGAGACAGGGTCTCCCTGTGGTCCAGCTGGCCTACTCACAGGGATCCACCTGCCTCTGCCTCCCAAGTGCTGAGATTAAAGACATGTGCCAGCACACTCGATTTTGTATTCTTTTCTTAAAAGATATTTTATTACTTTTATTTTTGTTGTATGTGTATGAGTGTACTTACTGCCTGCATGTAAGTACACCTGTATAGTGTTGTGCAATGCCCATGGAGGCCAGAAGAGGGCATCAGATCCCCTGGAAGCGGGGTTACAGAAGGTTGTTAGCTGCCACGTGGGTGCTGGGAATCTAACCTGGGTCCTCTGCAAGAACAGCCAGTGCTCTTAACCACTAAGCCATCTTTCCAGCTCTTGTTTTTTTAATCTTATTTTAATCCCCTATTAAGCCTTTTGTGTATCAACTGAAGCATTTTTAAAACATTTTACTTATTATTTTTATTTTATGTGTATGAGTGTATTGCTTGCATACAAGTAGGTGCACCCATGCCATGCAATGCCACATGTCAGAAGAAGATGTGAGATCCCCTGCAACTAGAGTTGCAGATGGTTGTTAGCCTCCATGTGGGTGCTGGGATCCAATCCCAGGTCCTCTGCAAGACCACGCAGTGTTCTTAGCTGCTGAGCTGTCTCTCCAGCCCCCTACATGAAGCGTTTTAAGGTCTATTTTCCCTCCTTTCTTAGCACGTCAGTTATATTTCTTTTTTTAATTTTCCTTTTAGTCTTTCCCATGATTTTTGTTATACATTTCCAACTAATCCACATTCTTTTTAAATAACACTATATTGCTTTACTGTATAAAAAGGAAATAGCCATCACTTATCTTTCTCATTCATTGCATCAGTACTGCCATTAATTCACATACAAAGCATATATTTATACATACATAAGTGTTTAGAGTTGCTGACTTTTTTATCTGTTCAGTTGTTAGAATGGAGTAGCAACTTCCAAGCTAGTTACATATAGAATCTAAAACCAGAACTCCTTTTACAAACTTTTGTAGCCTTCAGTAGCCTACAAACTTCTGGAGGACCTCTAGCTCAAGGATTAATGGAAGAGAGAGAGAGAGAGAGAGAGAGAGAGAGAGAGAGAGAGAGAGAATATTAGTGTCGAAGTGTTAAGTCTTTCATGGCTACATATAGTATTAATTTTATAGACTATGTAACAGTGTGAATTAAGTTGAGGAAGGTCTCTTCTCTTCCAAGCTGTGAGAGAATTCATCATAAATTTTGACAAATGCTTTTTAAAAACTCTATTGACATGGCAGAGGCAGATCTCTGTGAGTTCAAGTCCAGCCTGGTCTACATAATGAGTTCCAGGACAGCAGGAGCTACAGGGAGACCCTGTCTCAAAAAGACCAAAAAAAAAAGTCTACAAATGATGAATGGTACTTATTAGGTTTTCTTTAATCACTAATTGTGGTTTGGATATGAAGTGTCCCCCCAAAAGGGCTCATGTGTTGAAGACTCAGTCCCCAGTTGGTGCCATTACTAAGAGGTGACTGACTCATGTGAGAATGCCACCTTCATCAACAGGTTAACCCAGTAGCAAATTCACACTGACTGGGCTCTTCAGAGGTAGGACTGAGTTGGAGGAAGTAGGTCATTGAGTTAGTGTCTCTGAAGGCGGTACCTCACCTTGATGCCTTCCCATTTGTCCCTGGTTCTGTCTGTCATGAGATGAGCCAGTTTGTTCTGTCAACTCCTCTCTACCATGATTCTTTGCCCCATCAAACACAAACCTGTCCTAAGTTTGCTTTCAATTGCTGTGACAAAACACTGAGCAATACCAACTTGGGGAGGAAAGGATTTACTCAGCTTACATCCTCCAGGTTCATCATTTAGGGAGCTCAAAGTAGGAACTCAGGGCAGGAACATGGAGGCAGGAGATGAAGCACAGGCCATGGAACAACGCTGCTTACTGGCTTGCTTCCCTGTCCCATGCTCAGTCTGCTTTAGTATAGAATACAGGACCACCTGCCCAGGGGTGGCACCATCCACACTGGGCTGGGCCCTTCCACATCATTCAACAGTCAAGAAAATGCCCCACAGACATGGCCACGGGTCAGTCAATGAAGGCAATTCACCAGTTGAGGCTCCCTCAACCCAGTTGTGTCAAGTTAACACTAACCCTCTCTATTACAGTGGGTATGTCTGAGAATTAACACATCAAAGTGCTGAAAGGCTGCACCCATCTCCATTGCACACAAGGAAGATCAAGAAGGATGACTGATCTTGGGTGAATGAGATAGGGATAAGAAGGCTGGATGGTCTGTTAAGATTAGAGTTGAGCCAAGCTTGTACTTCCCTAATTGAAGGTGGAGAAAACATTTTTAATAAAATTATGGGTGAGGCCTGACTTGGGAACACAGTTCCAGGCAGTTTAAGCAAGTCTGTTCTATCAGCACATTTAGAGGAGACAGAGGGTTCCTAGCGACATCTGGAGGAATAAGGATGCTCTGAGCCCGGGCTCATTCTTAAAAAGTAGAGTCAGGCTTTTTGTTCAGGTAGTTATAATGTTGGCGTAATACCATCACAGGAAAGCAGTCTAGTCAGACTGAGACTAGAATTTCTGTCCTGTCTTCAGTAAGTGGTGGTTGCAAGGTTTCCTTGTCAAAGCCTTTGCTGTGTTGTGTGAGTCTATACATTACATGTAAAATTCAGGAGTTGTTCTGAGACCTTGCTAGTGTTTTATTGTAGTTAATTTCTTAGTCTTAGCTGTATTTGGTTCATGTTTATGCAGGGAGGAACTCAGTTATTGTAGAGGTCCGAGAACACAGGAGGAATCACCTTCTCAACTGTTCTCCCATATGGGATTTCCCCTACACTATTTTGATGAGTTCCCTTTTATATGGCCTGAAAGGTTTGGTTCGCTTATAATTTTTGCCTTATGCTGTCATTCAGTTCCACGTCCTGGGGCTTCCCATAACTTAATGGGAAGTAAAAGGGAAGAACAAGAGTATCCCCCTATCCCCTTCACCCCATCACCTCATTTTTTCTATTAAAACCTCAGTGTTGTCTTACTCTAGGGTGTCCACATGGCTTGGAAATGGCACTGCAAATTGGACTTGGGGCAGAGCCAACAGAACAAAAGTAAACAGGGATTCTCCTATACTCTCTGTATAGGAAGCGGCCCTTTTCTTCTACAGAGCTCTCAGTGCAGCCCACTTTGGGGTTAAAGCTTCAAGACAAATGTGAAAAAAGGAAAGGGAAACTCAATGGAGGGATCTTCATTCTTAAATTGGATATTTGGTACACATACAACTATTTTATTACATTACTCTTTTCCCTTTCCTTTCCTTTCCTTTCCTTTCCTTTCCTTTCCTTTCCTTTCCTTTCCTTTTCCCTTTCCTTTCCTTTTCCCTTTCCTTTCCTTTTTCCTTTCCTTTCCTTTCCTTTCCTTTTTCTTTTCTTCCCTTTCTTTCTTTTTGATTTTTTGAGACAGGGTCTCCCAGTAGTCCCAGCTGGCCTGGAACTTGACCAGGCTGACCTTGATCACAGAGATCCACCTGTCCCTGCCTCCAGAGTGCTGGGTTATTACACTATTCTTGGTGCCTTATTAATACTTTTTATTTATTTTCTATATACATGGAGGAGCATCATCAGAGCCTAGAACTAGAAGGATTTTCACAACAGAGACCAGTAATGACTAAAAGCTCACAGGTCATGACAGGAGGTAAAGCACCACGAGAGAGAGAACAGCAAACGAGAAATAGCAACCCCAAACAAAATGTAACAGAATAATTTTAAATAAGTTCAAAATAGTTAAAGAGGCAAAGTCATGGTGAAAAAAGCTGTAAGACACAGGGCAGTTTTAAAAAGAAGGTCAATTTGTAAAAGAAGCAAATTGATCTCCTAAAAATGAAAATACAATCATGAGGATGAAAACTTCATGGTATAGTAAATATTGGCCTAACAAAGATTAGGAAAGACTCAGCGGATTAGAACATAGATCTGAATGCATCATCCAGAGCAACATATACAAAATGAAATATTATGGACCATGTGAACACAGCTAAGGTGCAAAATTAATATAATAAAAAACTCATATATATCTCCAAATAAGACCATCAGAAGAGAAAGAAAACAGGAAACATGAAGATCTATAAATTGAAGACTCCATATCAAAAAAACATATTTAGTTTTGAGCAAGACATATAGAAATAAACCATATTATCAATAAACTTTCTATAATTCTTCTAGAAAGTAAGAGAATCAATACTTGCTTCTAATTTTATATTGACACCCAAACCAGAAAAAGACATCTAAGCAAAACTTAGACCAATATCTCTTATTGACATAAAATATAAAAATTCTCAAAAATATTAGATGACTCTACCAATTTTAAAGAAAAGATAATGTACCACAAGCAACTAAAGTTTCTCCAGGGAACAAAAGTTGGTACAACATTGTAAGAATCATTGTAGCCAGGTGTGGTGGCACAGGCCTTTAATCCCAGTACTTGGGAGGCAGAGGCAGGTGGATCTCTGTGAGTTCAAGGCAAGCCTGGTCTACAAAGTGAGATCCAGGCCAGCTGGGTCTCTATACAGGGAGACCCTGTCTCAAAAAGACAAAAAAGAAGAGTCACTGTAATGGAGAGGTGGCTCAGAGGTTAAGAGCACTGGCTGCTCTTGCAGAGGACCTGAGTTTGGTTTCCAGCACCCACATGGTGGTTAACCAGTTCTAACTCCAGGTCCAGGGGAACTGGTACCCTCTTTTAGGATCTCTACATTATATCTCTGTGGTGGTGCATTTTGCAGGCAAGACACTCAGACACATTTTTTTTTTAAAGAATAAAATCTTTTTTTTTTTGGTCTTTTTGAGACAGGGTCTCCCTGCAGCCCTAGCTGTCCTGCAACTCGCTCTGTAGACCAGGCTGGCCTTGAACTCACAGAGATCTGCCTGCCTCTGCCTCTGCCTCCCAAGTGCCGGGATTAAAGGTGTGTGCCACCATGCCCGGCTAGAATAAACTCTTTTAAAAAACAAACAAACAAAAAAAACCTATACAATCATCTTTTTTTTTTTAAATATAATCATCTTGATACATGTAAAATCTTTGTGTGTGTGTGTGTGTGTGTGTGTGTGTGTGCTGGCCTGGAACTCATTATGTAGACCAGGCTGGCCTTGAACTCTGCCTCTGCCTCCCAAGTGCTGGGATTAAAGGCATGCACCACCATGCCTGGCATAAAATTGTTTTTAAACATAATATTCACTCAAAAAGTAAGTCAATTAAAAATTAAATTTCCTTAGTCTGAGAAAGGGCATCTGAAAACTCTACAGCAAACTTCATAGAAACTGGTGAAATGCCAAATGCTTTCCCCAGTAATAAGAAAAGGCTTTCTGCTTTCACCACCCCTCAGCACTACAGTGGCTGTCTGAGCAGTTCAGGGAAGCACAAGGAAAGATTATAAAGGAAGGAGTGTCTGCATCTGCTGTCTCTCACATAGATTTCAAACAAGTCTACCTGCATAGTCATTAAATGCCTGGCAAAAATGCTAGTTACTAGTTTTTTGGATTATTAATAGTTCATTAGAATAAGAGAAATCACATAAGCTACTTGTTTTAAAATAGTTTATAATTCAGAAAGTGAGCAAATTCTTGTGGCTTCCTTTCCTTTAACTAAATTACTTAATCCTTTTGCTTGATTGCATTTCTTCTCAAAACTCTTATGCCCTCTGCTGCCCATTTATTGAACATAAAGTAGTCACAAACCAGTTACTGACATCTACATATTTTTGGCAAGAAATATTCTACCTATCTGCATGCCTTTAATCCCAGCTTTCAGGAGGCAGAGGCAGGAGGATTTCTATGAGTTCCAGGGTCATCCTGGTCTACATAGTGAGCTCCAGGCCAGCTGGGACTAAAGGGAAACTGTCTCAAAAAGACCAAAAAAAGAAAAAAAAATTCTTTGAGTCTCTGAGTTAGTCACAGGGATCAATATATACTAAGAAGTGCTTAACTTTTTTCTTATTAAAAATATAAAATGTGCTGGGTGTGGTGGCATATCCCTTTAACCCCAGTCCTCGGGAGGCAGAGGCTGACAGAGCTCTATGAGTTCAAAGCCAGCCTGGTCTTCATATTGAGTTCCAGGCCAGCTGGGGCTACAGGGAGACCCTGTTTGATCTCATTTCTTAGCGAAAACTACAATTATAAAGGGAGGTACATCTTTTTGGGATTGTTCCTCTGTACTATAAGTCTATATTAAAGTTATTATTGTTCTTATTGAATTATACCTAAACTTTATATTTACTCTTTATAATCAATATTATATTATGGACTATTTCCCATATGATTGACTCATCTCCAATTTTTAAATTTCTGTATAATATTCCAAATATACCATTAACTTAAAAATTGCTCTCTTACTTGAGGACATTTAGATTATTCAATTATTTCAACTTTTTTATTCAATTATTTTAACTTTTTTATTCAATTATTTCAAAGTTCCCTGTAAAACAAAAGTCCTTGAACATTCATAATTTATTCTTATATTCTCCAAACCACATTTCTGTGTCAAAATTGCTTCATCTTATACTTCTGAATCTGTTTTCTTATCTCTTTTTAAATTATGATCTTTCTTATTGACATTTTGTAGATCTCATACATCAGTTTTCAGTCCAATTTGGTTACATTCCCCTCTCCCTGCCCCTCCCCCTTCCCAGTTTATGCATTCTGCCATACATGTCTTGCATCTTTCTCTCAGTGTTTCCAAGGATTTTTCTTCAGAGGCTTGTTGTTTTGAGCAGAATTTAACTGCATCAACTAGTTCTTTGACCCAGTCCTTATGTTGTTGTTGTTCCCTCCCCTTTGTATTACTCCAAATTATGCCTGTTTAAACAATTCATATGTATCAAAATTATGACCTTTGGGAATAAACTGTATGTTAATTCCAAAATATGTTTGGGGGTCCACTTTTTTCCTTTTAATTTTATATAACTCTAGAATATGAATACATATCTTCCACCCCTATATGGTAATTACAATGCTTGAATATAAGTGGTAGGTTAATTCTAGGGCCTGTTAAGAGAT
The DNA here is from genome assembly GCA_009823505.1 of Rhizomys pruinosus. Lineage (NCBI taxonomy): Eukaryota > Metazoa > Chordata > Mammalia > Rodentia > Spalacidae > Rhizomys > Rhizomys pruinosus. Next base: position 1,534,106 of record VZQC01010551.1, on the reverse strand, counting down.
ACACATTATGGGCTGGAGAGATAGCCTAGCGGTTAAGAGTGCCGACCGCTCTTACAGAGGACGCCGGTTCGATCCCCAGCACCCACATGGCGGCTAAGAACCGTCTGAAACTCCAATTCCAGGAGAACTCCAGTTCCAGGGGAATCCGATACCCTCTTCTGACCTCCGCGGCGTTGCACGACACGGGTGCACAAACTTGCATGCAGACAGTACATTCATACACATACAGAAATAAATAAAATTAATAAAAAAAAAGAGATACACATTATAACAGCACAATTGCTTTCAGATACAAAGAAATATAATAATAAAGTTGCTTAGTTTGCCTGCCAACTGAGGATTTGATGTCAGCATCCACATATGAGGGAATCCATTCACAGTTTTTTGTTTTGTTTTGTTTTGTTTTGTTTTGTTTTTTGTTGTTGTTGTTGTTTTTCTGGGACTGTGTTACTTCACTTAGCATAATGGCTTCAAGTTTCATCCATTTACCTGCAAAGTTCATGATGTCATCTTTCTTTAGCGCTACATAAAACTCCATTGTGTAGATGTACCACATTTTCTCTATCCACTCGTCAGTTGAGGGGCACTTGGGTTGGTTCCAGCTCTTCACTATTGTGAAGAGAGCTGAAATAAACATAACTGTGCATGTATCTTTGCGGTACGATGAGTCTCGCGGGTATATACCCAGGAGTGGTATGGCTGGGTCAGGTGGCAGGCTCATTTTGAGTCTTTTAAGGGTTCTCCACGCTGCTTTCCATAGTGGTTGTATGAATTTATATTCCCACCAGCAGTGGATTAGTGTTCCCCTTTTCCCACAACCTTTCCAGCAATTGGTGTCTTTTGTGTTCTTGATCTTAGCCAGTCTTATAAGAGTGAAATGATACCTTAGCGTGGTTTTAATTTGCATTTCCTTAATTATTAATGATGGGGAGCATTTTTTAAAGTCAATTCTTTTAATTCTTTACAATTTTTAACAACAAATTATCAAAACAAGTAATCTACTAAGGGACCAAGACATGTAAGTCAACAAGCTTTAAAAATACCTGTGTGGCTGGGCATGGTGGCGCACACCTTTAATCCTAGCACTTGGGAGGCAGAGGCAGGTGGATCTCTGTGAGTTCAAGGCCAGCCTGGTCTACATAGCAAGTTTCAGGCCAGATGAGACTAAAGGGAGACCCTGTCTCAAAAAAACAAAACAAAACAAAAAACTGTGTGTATTAATACATGCATAATATATTGCCCAGAAACTCCAACTAATGAATAGTTTCCTAGGTGACAGTCACAAGTCTCCAGAAGTGTGAATAAATACCAGAAACCCCAAAGCAAACAGGGGTACACTAAATCAACACGCAGGATCAAGACTCCCAGGAGCCACACGGCATTGGGATTCAGTGGTCATTTAAAAATTAACCCATTTGGGGGTTGGAGAGTTGGCTCAGCAGTTAAGAGCAACCACTGCTCTTGCAGAGGACCCAGGTTCGATTCCCAGCACCCACATGGCAGCTAAGAACCATCTTTAACTCTAGTTCCAGGGGAATCCGACTCCCTCTTCTGACCCCTGAGGCATTGCATGACACAGGTGCACCAACCTACATGCAGACAGTACATTCATATACATAAAAATAATAAATAAATAAAAGATGGGGCTGGAGAGATAGCCTAGCGGTTAAGAGCACTGACTGCTCTTGCAGAGGACCTGGGTTCGATCCCCAGCACCCACATGGTGGCTGAGAACCATCTGTAACTCCAATTCCAGGAGAACTCCAGTTCCAGGGGAATCCGACACCCTTTTCTGACCTCCGTGGCACTGCAGGACACGGGTGCACAGACCTGCATGCAGACAGTACATTCATACAAATAAATAAATAAATAAATAAATAAATAAATAAATAAATAATAAAATGTTTTAAAAAAATAAAAGAAATAATAATAAAAAACAAATTAACCTCTTCATAGTAGAAGGCAGTGCTTCACGATGCATGCGGATCATGTCCACTGCTCAGGAGACACACACACCACTGTGGCTGATTACTCAGGAATCCAAATATACCTCCAGGGCATATAATCTGGAGTATGAATTTGAAGACAGACAGTACAAATACCAGTTGAATGGAACCTCCCTGTCAACAGTCTTTTATTTTTATTTCCCTTTAAGGCTACAGAAAACCTGCACATAAGCAAGGAAATTCTCATAATAAAAACATTCCCTAAAAATGGCCAAGGTGTCCAGTCAGATTACACAGCAAGAAGATGTTGTACCACTTTATTTATTTATTTATTTATTTATTTATTTATTTATTTATTTATTTTGGTCTTTCGCAGGTGTACTCTCTTGTGAGTCTGCAGGGTTAGGATCAATTTTTTTCTGGAAATATGAGCTCCTCACAAACTGCCTCCTCGATTGGTAAATATTGTGATATTTCATTAGGTTCCATGAAGAGAGAAGGTGGAACATGCATTAAATTAGCAATTTTGCTTTCCCGTGATGTATATTCTCATAACATGTAGGTCTTGTCAGCCTCATGGTAGAGCCTTGTGTCATTCATTCTGATAAGCACTCCATCAATTCTCAAGAAAAACCGCAACAGCAGAAAAAAACTGGATGGCATTACTCTAATTTTCACTTAGGCTGAAAACTCCATGATCATGCAGTTCATTTTCAAACAGAAGAACTTCTTCAAAAAATTTAATGTGTTCTCTAGCTTTCAATTTCTCTGTATCTATGTGATCTGTTATAGGTACAAACAAGATATTCTCCAAGTAACATTCCTTTATATTCTGTTGTGTAGGTCCAATTGTATGGTTTAATAACTACTTTGGAGTGTGATGGTGAGCATTTTTTAAGATGTTTCTCAGCCATCTTTACTTCCTTATTGGTGAAGTCTCTGTTCAGCTCTTTACTCCATCTTTTGAGTAGGTCATTTGTTTTCTTCATTGTTTTTTAAGTAGTCTATATATTCTGGGTGTTAATGCTCTGTCAGATGTATCAGTGGTGAAGGTTTCCTCCCCACTCTGTGGGTCTTCTCTTCATTTCCTTGATTGTTTCTTTAGCTGGACAGAAGCTTTTGAGTTTGATGAGGTCCCACTTGTCCACTGTTGACCTTGTTTCCTGTGCAGCTGCTGTTTGGTTTAGAAAATCTTTTCCCGTGCCTATGTCTTGTAGGTTGCTGCTGACTTTTTCTTCTATCACTTTCAGGGTTTCAGGTTTCAGGTTGAGATCTTTGATCCACTTGGAGTTTATTTTTGTACAGGGTGAGATGTACGGACTTAATTTTGTTCTTCTAAAAATGGTGATCCAGTTTTGCCAACACCATTTGCTGAAAATGCTATCTTTCCTCCATTGAACATTTTGGCCCCTTTGTTGAATATGAGGTGGCTGAAATGATATGAGCTCAAGTTTGGATCTTCAATTTTGTTCCATTGATCAATGGGACTGTTTTTGTGCCAGTACCAGGCTGTCTTTATGACATAGCCCTGTAATATAGCTTGAAGTCTGATAAGGTAATCCCCCTGTATTGCACTTTTCACTCAGGGTTGCTTTAGCTATTTGGGTTTTTTTGTTTTTCCATATGAATTTAAGGATTTTTTTTCCCAAGTCTGTGAAAAAAACTCATGGGGATTTTAATCGGGATTCTATTGAATCTGTATATTACTTTGGGTAGAATGGACATTTTTACTGTATTAATTTTTCCAATCCATGAGCATGGGAGGTTTTTCCATCTTTTGATGTCATCTTCAATCTCCTTCTTCAGGGTTTTAAAATTTTTATTGTGGAGGTCTTTGATGTCCTTGGTTAAGTTTATTCCCAGGTATTTTTTTTTTTTTAGGTTATTGTGATTGGGAAGGTCTCCTTATATGCCTTCTTCAGTTGCTTATTGTTGGTGTAAAGGAAGGCTATGGATTTTTCTAGGTTAATTTCGTATCCCACCACTTTACTGAAACTTTTAATCATTTCTAGGAGTTTTCTGGTGGAGTTTTTAGCATCCTTTAGGTAAACTATCATATCATCTGCAAAAAGGGATAGTTTGACTTCCTCTTTTGCAATCAGTACTCTTTTAAATTTCCTTTTTTTTTTTTTTTTTTTTTTTGCCTTATTGCCCTAGCAAGCATTTCAAGTACTATATTGAAGAGGAGTGGTGAGAGGGGGCAGCCTTGCCAGGTTCCTGCCTTTAAGGGCAATGCTTCTAATTCTTCTCCATTTAGAATGATGTTGGCAGTGGGTTTGTTGTATATGGCTTTGATTACATTGAGGAATATTCCTTCCAGTCCAGTTCCCTGTAGGATTTTAAGCATGAAGGGATGCTTGATTTTGTTGAAGGCTTTTTCTGTGTCAATTGAGATGATCCTGTGGTTTTTGTCTTTTAGTCCATTTATGTGTTTTATGATATTTATTGATTTATGTATGTTGAACCATCCTTGCTGCTCTGGTATGACAGATAATCTTTTTGATGTGGGTCTGTATGTGACTTGCAAGCATTTTGATGAGAATTTTTGCATCTGTGTTCATTAATGAGATGGGTCTATAGTTTTCTTTTTTTATTTGTGTCTTTGCCTGGTTTTGGTATCATAGTGATGCTGGCTTCATAGAAGGAATTTGAGAGATTTCCCTCTGTTTGTATCCTTCTGAACACAATGATTAGTAATGGTTGTAAGAGCTCTTTAAATGTTTTATAGAATTCTTCCGTAAAACCATCTGGGCCTGGGCTTTTTTCATTGGGAGATTTTTTTTTTTACATCTTCAATTTCCTCAGGTATTATGGATCTGTTTAAGGTGTCCATCCATTCTTGGTTAAACTTTGGTGAAACCCAGGATTTCAGATATTCATCCATTTCTGTTAGGTTTTCAAATTTAGTAGAATATAGGTTTTTGAAATATTCTCGACTGATTGTCTTATGTGTTGTGATGTTTCTTCTTTCATCATGAATGCTTTTGATTTTGAGTTGCTCTTTCTTTCTTTTGGTTAACTGGACTCGAGGTCTGTCTATTTTGCTTATCTTTTTGAAGAACCAGGTTTTGGATTCACTGATTTTCTGTATTGTTTTTGTTGTTGTTTGTTTCTATTTCATTGATTTCTGCTCTGATTTTTTTTTTCTTCCTGTCTGTTGGGTTTAGGGTTCATTTGTTGTTGTCTCTCAAGTGTTTTAGCTGCAGTGTTAGATCGTTTTTTTGTTCTCTTTCTGTTGTTTTTTTTTTTAATGTAGGCACTTAGGGCTATAAATGTCCCTCTTGGGACTACTTTTAATGTATTGGACAGGTTTGTTTTGTTGTATTTTGTTTGTTTGTTTGTTTAGATCCATGAATGCTTTTATTTTGTTCTTTACTTCTATATTCTCTATTTTTATTTATTTTAGTTTCCATGTGTTCTTGTAGTTACTAGGGTTTATCCTGGTGTTAATATTGAGCTTTATTGCACTGTGGTCTGATAGAATCCATGAAATAATTTCAATCCTTTTGTACTTGTTGAGATTTCTTTTGTGTCCCAGTACGTGGTCAATTTTGGAGAATGTTCCATGGGGCACTGAGTAGAAAGTATATTCTCTGGTGTTTGGGTGGAATATTATGTAGATATCTTTGAGGTCCATTTGGTGTATTGTATTGTTCAGTTCTGACGTCTCTCTGTTTATTTTTTGTCCAGTTGACCTATCCAAGGGACTCAGTGGGGTATTGAAGTCCCCACTATTAGCGTGCTGGTGAGGTCCTGAAGGATTGTGTTTTTAAAGTTTGGTGCACCAGAGTTTGGTGCATAAACATTTAAGATTGTGAAATATTCTTGGTTAATTATTTCGTCAATAAGGATATAATGGCCCTCTTTGTCTTTTCTGATTAATTTAACTCTGAGGTCTATTTTGTCTGATATTAGAATAGCAACTCCTGCTTGCTTTTTGGGACCATTTGCTTGGAATATTTTTTTCCATCCTTTCACTCTAAGGTGGTGTCTGTCCTTGAGGGTGAGATGGGTTTCTTATAGGCAGCATATAGATGGATTCTGTTTCTTTATACATTTTCCTAGTCTATGTCTTTTGACTGGGGAGTTTAGACCATTAATATTTAAGGTTATTATTGAGAGAAGTGTGTTGTTCCACTCTATTTTTTGTTTGCATTCTTGTTCTAGGTTTTCATTTACTCTGTTATGCTTTTGTTAATTTCTCTCTTTAGTTGCTTGGGGATAGCTGCTCCTTTCCTCTGCTCTTTGAATTGCTTTTGAGCGTTTTCTGAAGTGTTGGTTTTTTTGACATGTGTTCTTTCATTTTGTTTATGTCATGAAAGATTTTTCTTTCTCCTTCAACAATAATTGACAATTTCGCTGGGTATAGTAATAGGAGTCCTTTCTGTTGTTGTTGTTGTTTCCAATATGCATCACTCCCAACTGCTTTGGACAAAAGCTCAAGGGGCCATGCACAAGAAATACTAACAACTAGGTAATTGGCACTAGCATCCACAGATGAGGGATACCATTTGTCATTTGTTTTTCTGGGACTGTGTTACTTCATTCAGCATGATGTCCTCTAGCTCCAGCCATTTTCCTGCAAATCTCGTGATGTCATCTTTCTTTACTGCTGCATAGAACTCCATTGTGTAGATGTACCACATTTTCTCTGTCCACTCTTCAGCTGAGGGGCATTTGGGTTGGTTCCAGGTCTTTGCTATTGTGAAGAGAGCTGAAATAAACATGGTCGTGCATGTATCTCTGTGGTGGGGTGAGTCTTGAGGGTACATGCTCAGGAGTGGTATGGTTGGGTCAGGTGGCAAGTTCATTCCAAGTCTTCCAAGTGTCCTCCACACTGCTTTCCATAGTGGCTGCACGAGTTTACATTCCCACCAGCAGTGGATGAGTGTTCCCCTTTCCCCACAACCTCTCCAGCACTTGGTATCATTTGTTTTCTTGATCCTAGCCAGTCTTATTGGAGTAAGATGATATCTTAAAGTGGTTTTGATTTGCATTTCCTTAATGATTAGTGATGTTGAACACTTCTTAAGGTGTTTCTCAGCCATCTCTAATTCCTCACTTGTGAAGTCTCTGTTCAGCTCTTTGCTCCATCTATTGAGTGGGTCATTTGTTTTCTTTCTTCTTTGTTTTTTGAGTAGTTTATATATTCTGGAAATCAATGCTTTGTCAGATGTATCTGCAGTGAAGGTTTCCTCCCACTCTGTGGGATTTCTCTTCACTTCCTTGATTGTTTCTTTTGATGTACAGAAGCTTTTGAGTTTAATGAGGTCCCATTTGTCAATTGTCGACCTTAATTCTTGTGCAGCTGCTGTCTGATTTAGGAAGTCTTTTCCTACGCCTACGTCTTGTAGTCTGCTGCCAACTTTTTCTTCTATCACCTTCAGAGTTTAGGGTTTCACGTTGAGGTCTTTAATCCATCTGGAGTTGACTTTTGTACAGGGCGAGAGGTAGGGGTTTAATTTCATTCTTCTACAAGTGGTGATCCAGTTTTGCCAACACCACTTGCTGAAGATGCTGTCTTTTCTCCATTGTGGCTTCTTGGCCCCCTTGTCAAATATGAAGTGGCTCAAATTGCATGTACTCAGATTTGGAATTTTGGTTTTTTTCCATTGGTGAACAGGTCTGTTTTGTGCCAAACCAGGCTGTTTTTTATGACTAGAGCCCTGCAGTATAGCTTGAAGTCTGGAATAGAGCTCCCCCTGTGTGCCTTTTCGCTCAGGGTTGTTTTGGCTATCAGGTATTTTGTTTTTCCAAAGAATTTAAGGACTTTTTTCCAAGCCGTGAAGAAACTCTGGGATTTTGATTGGAATTGCGTTAAATCTATACAAGAGTTCGGTAAAATGGACATTTTTACAGAGTTATTTCCCATCCTGAGAATGGGGGTTCTCCACCTTCTGATGTCTTCTTCCAATGTTTATTTTGTTTGCTGTTTTTTGGTGTCTTTGGTTGGGTTTTTCCTCGGTCTTGGTATATTGTTTTTGATTTTGGGCTATTGTGAGTGGGGTTCTCTTTTGATTCTTTCTCTCCATGTGCTTGTTCTTGGTGTAAAGAAAGGCCATTGATTTTTTAAGGTTAATTTTGTATCCTGCCATTTGGCTGACTGTTAATCATTTCTAGGAGTTTTCTGGTGGAGTTTTTAGCATCCCTTAAGTAAATAATCATACATCAGCAAATAGA
>VZQC01010551.1:1492185-1521117 GCA_009823505.1 Rhizomys pruinosus | reverse complement strand
TTTTTTTTTCATTTTTAGCTATAAGTGATAATCCATGAGTACAAGCATCCTTCATGCAAAACCTATCTGCAGGCTGTTGTGCCCAAACACCTACAGCCCCACCATCCAGTGGGGGGTGACAGGTTGTTTGTTCAATCAAGTTGATCAAATGAGTGTCCAGACTACATTGCTGTAGTTTCACCATTCACCCCAATCGCAGCCCTTACATTCTACCACGCCCCCTCTTCCGCAGGTTGTTCCCTAGGCTTAGAAAAGGGGCACAGGTGGATGAGAGGTAAAACAGTCCACTCTCTCTGGAGCTGTTGACTTGGACTCTGGTCAATTCTGGCTGTTTCCTTTCATGGGCTGACAGTTTGTCCAGGAATAACCTTTCGATCCTGGCCTGGCGCGTTATGGCGTCTCCTCATTCTGTTCTTGTAGCTCCTTGCTATGCTGGTCAGTTTCTTTTTTCCTTTCAGCCTGAGATCTTTTCAGTGTTCACTTCCTTCCAGAGTTTGTCATTCTCTCCCTCTAGTTGTTTTTGGAGTTTGTATTTCTCTTCTTCTAGTTATTTTTGGATTTGTATTTCTCTTCCTCTAGTTGTTTTCAGAGTTCATCATTCTCTCTAGTTTTTTTCTGGAGTCTATAAGTCTTTCCTTCTAGTTCCTTCATTTTCTCACCTTTGTTTTCTGATTTGTTCTTTATATTTTTTTATTTCTTTGACTATGTTTACAATTGTTCTTCAAAGGTCAGTGTCTTGGTTTCCTTCTGGGGTGTTCTCATTGTTGGGATCTTCTACATGACTGATAGAGTTCAATGGGGATTTATTATGAGCTTTTCCCATATTGTTGTTTTTCTAGTGTGTCTTTGGCATGTGGATTTTTGTTTTGTTGTTGTTTGTTTGGATTCTGGTGCTAATCTCAAATATTAATATGGAGGACTGATTGGTCACTCTCTGCTTCCTGGTTTCTTCCTCAGTGTTGGCTGTGCAGCCTAGAATCACTGGCACTGTGCCTGCTGGATCATCTCAACCACAGCACCCACAGCTTATAGTCTCCACTACAGTACCAGTAGCTTGAGCTCACACACGTGGGGTTGGGGATGTTACTCCTTTGGCCTGCATGCTGGTACTTCACCTAGTCTGCAGGCCTCCTGTCTGCCTCTCTATCTCTGAACACAGTTCTCTCTGCTCCCAGAGATGGGAGCTCGAGTCCGTTGCCCAGCAGCAAGGCTATGTGCCAATACTTCACCTGGACTGCTCAAAGAGTCTGTGGCCTCCTGTCTCTGTTTTCTTATCTCTTGCTTGGGTAGAATAATAGTTGTCATTCTAAACAGAGCATTTTGTGAGGGCACACAGTAGGATGGCTCATTTGAACATGTTTTGAAAACTATATTGTCATATACATAGAAGATATATATTTACATGTAGAGATATTTGATATTAGATTGTTACTTGTTAATAACTCCTTACTATCTTACATCAGTCTCAATATCGTCTCAGTTTTCAACCTTATACAATCAGAAAAGTAAACTTTCAATTTTATTTATTTTATTTATTTATTTTTTGGTCTTTTTGAGACAGGGTCTCCCTGTAGCTCCAGCTGTCCTGGAACTCACTATGTAGACCAGGCTGGCCTTGAACTCACAGAGATCTGCCTGCACCTGCCTCACGAGTGCTGGGATTAAAGGTCTGTGCTACCAGGCCCAGCCTAATTATTTTCTTTATTTGAAAGTAATGAAATGATTATGTCACATAGACAATTATGGCTCAGTTGCCAAGTCTATTAATATAATTTTTCTCAGAAAAGGAAAACATCATAGAAACAGAATAATTTATCAAGGATTCACATTTGGTCTAAAAATATCCAGCACTTAATAAATTTGACTGCATTCTCAACTTGCTTAAAACTGTTTCTTTTTCAAAGTTCAAAGGTATGCCTATGATTTTCATAAAAACAATAATTAGATTAACCTGAATAATTATGACTACATGAAACACAAAGCCAAAGTCATTATTCATGATAGACTCTTGCTAAGCATAAAATCTATTTTAAATTCTACTAAGTCAGGATAGAAAGACAGGGAAAATTATGAGTACATGGTAATGAAAGGAGAGCCTCATTCCTGAGCCTGATTGAAGTCTTTGGCCAGTTGAGAATCAAGAATACTAACACAATTAATATTATTTGTGAAGATTGCCTCCAATATAAAGACAACGCGTCTTTTATATAGAGATATTTCCAAGTAAAAACGTTGAAATGAATCACACTGAATACCTAATCATAAATGGCCTTTCTGCTTTCCAGCTATAAACATGAAATTTTCTAGGAATCTCACAATAAATCCCACTTATGCTAAAGTACCTGACTTCACCCCCCTACAACTCCTGCAACCCATGGTTCTCTCATCAGACTGTAGTTCTTTGGGAGGCACCACTGGAGCTACTCTACAATAATTTCATTTATTGAAAAAGACAAGAATTATTTTTCAGAAGTCTTTTTTTTTTTTAGCAATTCTTTGCGACTGTAACTTGAGAGCCACTGAAATATACAGAGAGAGAGAGAGAGAGAGAGAGAGAGAGAGAGAGAGAGAGAGAGAGAAAGAGAGAATGTGCGTGTGTACTACTGCTAAGACATTTTAAGGGCAGATTCCCTTTGAGAAACCCACACACAATTTCAGTGGCTCTCAAGTTACATTCCAAAGAATTGCTAAGAAACTTCTGTAAAGAAGTTTGGATGTGTCTTATTCATTCCCTGAGTGATTACATCTCTATTAACCCTTGTAATGTCCATAAATCTACCTTTAAAAACTCTTTTTAATAAACTCCATCTCTCCATTTGGCTCATTCTGAAAGTCCTTTTTGCAGTGGAGTCAAGGAAGGTCCCTAAGGATAAGGCAATTTCACAGGCTGCTGGCGCAGGTCTAGGTTGGATCTCCTCCACTGCTGCTGCCACTGCCAGGGTCTTCAGAGTCAAAAGAATACTGACCAGACTTCAAACGATACTACAGGGCTATAGTCATAAAAACAGCCTGGTATTGGCACAAAAACTGACCTGTTGACCAATGGAACAAAACCGAAGATCCAAACTTGAGCACATACAATTTCACCCATCTCATATTTGACAAGGGGGCCAAGAAGACACAATGGAGGAAAGACAGCATCTTCAGCAAGTGGTGTTGGCCAAACTGGATCACCACTTGTAGAAGAATTAAATTAAACCCCTACCTCTCGCCCTGTACAAAAGTTAACTCCAGATGGATCAGACAGTCTTAAAAAGGAAAAAAAAAAAAAAAAAAAAGAAAAGAAAAAGAAAGAAACAGAACCCCAGGATTTTATTTTAACCCTTGAGGAATTTTAAACTAGAGGTATTTTTAATTAATTAATTTATTTATTTCTGTATGTGTATGAATGTACTGTCTGCATGCAAGTCTGTGCACCAGTGTCCTGCAATGCCTCAGAGGTCAGAAGAGGGTATCGGATTCTCCTGGAACTGGAGTTCTCCTGGAATTGGAGTTTCAGACGGTTCTTGGCCCTAAACTAGAGGTATTTTAATTGCCATTCAGTATACCTTAGCACTGCTTTGTCACCATTATTTTATAATCTTCGTAAAAACCCTTTTGAGGCAAGGGGAAAGGAAGGCATTACTGTCCTCATTTTACAGGCAAAAAGAAAAGCCCAAAGGCATCCAGTGATGGACCTAAGATCATTTACATCCAGGAAGGAGTCGGGATTCTAATGGTTTTTCCACTTCTTAGGTAGTATCTGCTACCTAAAAGGGAGTGCTCAAAAAAAAAAAAAAAAAAAAGAAAAAAGCAAGGTGTGGTGGCTCACACCTTTAATCCTAGCACTTGGGAAGCAGAGGCAGGCGGATCTCTGAGTTCAAGGCCAGCCTGGTCTACAGAGTGGGTTCCAGGAGAGCTGGGGCTACAGGGAGACCCTGTCTGGAAAAGACCCAAAAAAAAAAAAAAAAAAGTAAAGGTGTTCCAAGCAAGTAGGGATAATCTCTACCTAAGGAATTCTCATCCCCGCACTAGTTTAGTGAAGTTTGAGTCTAATCATATTCAGAGGGTATTCTCACTTCGCACCTAATTCGCATGTTTAGACACGTTGTTTCTTACCCCTTCTCTTGGTCCTGATCCTGTTTTAGACTCTTTCTCTTTGGGTTTGGCCTCCTGGGTCTCTCTCCAAACTCCACCGGTCCAAACAAGTCGCGTCCTTGGTATCCAAGGTAACCACGCACCCCCCCCCCACACACGCAGTCCTTCTGCTCTTTCCATTGGTCAGTTTAGTCCTCCTCCCGCCCCCTCCTTTCCCATAGCCAATGGTCTTGAAGCAACGGGGCAGGCTTTTCCCATCCAGGCCTGACAACCGCTCTTATCTCCCGGTCTACCCAGCACTCTGCTTCCTGGGATATGTAGTTTCGAAGCCGCCAGAAGGCTTCAATGTCTTGCTCCTTTAGAACTACGTATCCCGACAGCCGGCACGAAAGGGGGTGATAATATGCGAAGAGACCGGTCAAGGTTTCTTCTTGGAGCTTTGAAGAAATTGGAATTTGTCCTGGGTTTATTTTGTGGTTGAGTTTCCTTTGGGTACCGGAGGCCTGCCTCAGCGGAGCCGTGCTGATGTCGTCCTCTTGGCTGATCTGAGGCAGCTGGTCCCAGGCGCGTGGCGGGCGTGTGCTGAGGTGCTGCAGACTGGGAAGACCGAGCGTCATGCTGGGCCGAGGCTGGAGCTGGGGGCTCGGCCGCCTCCAGCTGGGCGCCGCGCTCCGGGCTCGCCAGGCCGCGGTGCGCGGCTCCGGTGGGGCGGGGCGGGGGGCATCACACGCGCCGAACCTGGCGCGCCGGGTTCTGAAGGAGTGGACGCTGCAGGTGAGCCCGTTCGGGAGGCTGCGGGCGCGGCTCCCGTGCAACCTAGTGGTGAGGCCGCTGGACCCCCTGGCCTTCCCCGACGGCGACCGCGTGCAGGTGGCGGTGTGCGGCGCGGGACGCGGGCAGCGGGGCCTGGAGCGCCTGCGGGTGGAGTATGACGGGGCTCTGCAGGAGGTGGCCATCGTGTCCGAGGACCTCGACCCCCGAGCGCTGGTGGAGGTGAACGCGCCTCTCAAGTTTGGCAAGTGACGCGAAGTGAAGACGGGTGCGGGTTCCAGGGCATGGTGGTCCCGGACTTTAATTAGGTCGAGCAAGCCCGATGGCATTTTAGTGGGTCCACCTGACTTTCTAACTTGATCGGCCCCTTCCGAAGCCCGCTTTTCTCCTCCCTTCTTTAGTTCCTGAGTAATGTTTATCAATTAACTTCCCAATATAGGAGAGAAATTTAAAAACCGGAAGGGAACATAAGTTCCCTGGGTTTGGAATAATTCAAGTAAAATATTTAAAAATTATTTATTTTTTATTTTATGTGTGTGAGTGTATTGCCTGAATATATGTAACTGCACTCGTGTCGTGCAATGCCAGTGGAGATCAGAAGAAGGCATTGGATCTCTTGGAACCAGAATTACAAATGGTTGTTAGCCGCCATGTGGTTGCTGGGAATCGAACCCTCTCCAAGAGGAGCCAGTGCTCTTAACCACTGAGCCATCTCTCCAGTACCTCCCTCAAGTCAGACATTTTGTGGAGCCCCATAGGTTCTTTTTTGTCTTATTGTCCTTAGCAAAGCGGTTCATCCTTCAGCGGTGAGGTTTCTTGATAACTCATTCAATGGTGTGGTACCAACCATCTTGGGGTTCTGTCTCTGTGTGTAGATGTTCCATATCTAACCTAGAACAAGTATTTGTTTTCCCTTAGCACCCACTCTAATAGGTCTCCATTTTTTTTCACCCCTAAGTAAATTTTCTGCGATTATTAAGCTTTAAAGCAATACATATTAAAAGTGCCTGGGAAAATTCAGTAATAATACCTGCAAACACATTTCTTGGATATTTGGGGTTCCATTATTTCCCATGTGTGTCTAGGAAGCGTTCTTCGGGGGTCTCATTTTCCTGGAGCTGAATTGATGATATCATAGTTGACATATATGATATCATAGATGACATCATATAATTGATGATAATCATAGTTTTATCATTTAGCATTTATAAAATTATTGATCCTTGCAGTTTCTCTATAGAATACAAACTGTTATTGTTTCAGATGACCAAATCAAGGTATATGAAACCAAATATATAATGTATTACAGGTGAACACATGGGAAAAAAAAATCCATGGCTTCATGAAACTTCCATTCAAGATGCTTTTTCTGTCTAATTAGCATTAGGTATTTAAATTTTTAAAAATTTACTATGTAATTTATTTTTATTTATGTATATGAGTGTATTGCCTGCCTGTATATAATTCACTCTTCATTTGTATCCCTGTTCATTCGTGTGGGTTCTCTCAGTAGGAGAGGCTTCCATATTCCACAAGAACTGCCATCTTGACTTCCCATCTGTGGAACTTGTTTTTAGATGATGTAGACCCACAGAAACAATCATTTCTAAAATGAGACACAGCTAAGGCTAGAGAGATTGTGGTTAAGAACACAGACTGCTCTTGGAGAAGATGTGGGTTTGATTGCCAGCACCCACGTGGCAGCTAACAACCATCCGTAACTCTAGTTCCAGGAGAATCTGATGTTCTCTGACTTCCCTGGGCATTACCTGACATGGATGCACTTACATATATACAGACAGTATACCCATACACATTAAAAGTAAATAAATAAAATATTTTAAAAATAAAATAAGACCCTGCACTGGATCCTGGTGCATTGGTAAAGACCTTATTTTCAGAGCGATACCAAGCTGCCCTCTCAGAATTCAGCAATATTAGGCATATAACTGAGGATCTGGTTTCCAGGGAGTGCTAAAGTGCTTTGGAACTCAGTATTGACTTTTTTTTCCTAATTTTATTTTATTTTTCTCCTGTTTTTTGCTTCTAGATTTGAACATTAAGTCATTGGGATCTGGATGTATAAAAGTGCAAAATCTTGAGTGTGATAATTGCAAAATTGAAACTGAGCAGGGGACTAGCATCTTACAGTCTATTAAGGTATGAAGATTTTCTAATTTTGTTTTAATTGAAAAAAAAAAAAGAAACTGTGAACACTAGTATCAAACGAAAAGTTTAGTTATTTCAGAATATTATCTTTCAGAAATTCTTTGCAAAATTTTGCTTTAAAAGTATAAATTGGGTAGCAACGTTAAAGGTTTTATTCTCTATTTCTTTTAGATTTCATTTTTCTTTTTTTTTTTTTTTTTTTTAATTGAATTCAGTTGATTCACATTTATGTGCCTTTTCAGTCATTATACAATATACAGACATGATCCACTGAATGATTTATGCTCCACAAATGGTTAAACAATGATTTCTTATGAAATATCAGACAAAAAGCTTCTAGAAGCAGAATGTTTCCTGCAAAAACTCAACTTCAGGCATACATTTGTGTGTATATATATATATATATATATTCCTTGCTACAGTAGCAGTGCATAAGCTTTATTCCATAAAAACAGCTGAAAGATGATTTTCAAGAGACTCAATGCATTGTGCTTTCAGATAAAAATCCTAAGACAAAAGATCAATTGCTATTACAAGAACAGTTAAAATTGTGTATATGTTAGAGATCAGAAAACACCATCATGTAAATAGTTGTGCTTAGGGGACATTTTTGGTAAATTCGTTTTAATAAATAAAAACTTAAAAAATGTCTCAGTGACTTATACAAAATAGACAGAGATATCAAGGGTTTTCTAGACTTGGCTTAGCGTTTAAAGATGAAAAAAAAATCTCCTCAGAAATTAGCTGGTTTCTGATACTCCTAATGGGTGCCAGGGGCTTGGGAGGAACACAACAGGATTCTCCCCTTAGTAACATAAAAGATTAACAAGAGGTAAAGCCAAGATGAACCAACCAATTAAACAGGTGCCTAATTTTCCTTTAAAACTCTCAGGCCAAACAAAGAAGTCAATCTGCTTCTATGAGGTGCCTGGCGTCTGGACCACAACCTGTTCTGTAGTTCACAAGATGAACGAAATACATCCTGTCTTCTCTGAGACTGTATGTTAAGCATGATCCCTTACTTAAGTACCTTATACTTTTTCAACCCTCTACACAGTGACTGCAAAATGCTTAATTTAGAAACACTGTAGCAACTATTTGCAATGATAGAGGGCAGTCTACAATTTACATAGTATTACTGATGCTTATATCTAGGAAATAGATGCAATTTTATTTTTAGGTTGGCAGTTTGCCTTTAACTTTGAAGGATTCATGACCCTCATCAGAGTGAATTAGAAAAAAAAAGATGACAAAATAACATATTTAAAGTTATCTGCACAACAGGTATAGATTTTAGAAGAATTTCTTCAAAAGTTTCCTAGGTATCACTCAGAAGTATCCTTGTTGCCTATAACATAAAGTGCTAGAGTCCTTCAAATAAAATTATAGACTAATTGAAAATATATATTATACATTTGCAGTTATTCAAAATCATTCAATAATTTGTAGTGTGTTAATGGAGTGAAATACAGATAAAAGGCAGTCCACCCTCATATTTTCAAGATAAATTTACTTTAGAAGTCAGTTTTAATCTTTGTTCATGTTCTAAGTATAGCCATTGTGATAAGACCTAAGATATAAGCAGCCACTAATTTTTGATTCACACTTAAGTGGAGGTAGAGAGGCACCAGCGATTCCATATCCCCCAGAGTAGGCAGCATGAGGGCCGCAATACATACCACTCCCAGGAAGACAGTTAGCAAACTAGGTCCTGAAGAGACAATTCTGTTTTCTGGTTGACACGACTGCTCAAAAAATATACTTTCGGTTAAATGTTCTTTTATTCTTTTTTCCTCTTCTTCCTTTTGTTCTTTTGCTGATGGGAGAAGAGTAGCAATCACCTCTTTTCTTCCCAAAGCCTTCCTCTGGCTTTGCTCAGAAACTTGGAGGCGGAATTTGTCTATCACACCATAGTGACAAGATCGAACATCTCGATGACGAATCACAATATCCACACAACATTGAGGCTTTACTGCACCTGCAGCGTCAACGACAACATATTTATTTGGAGTAGTACACAAAACTTTGAACTTTAAGGCAAACTCATAGGGATTATACAGGGTCAACACTTGTTTATGTGTTGACTGATCATCTGCATAAAATATTAGCTCCGTGGGAAACACAAAAACAGGAAGGTTTCCTTCCACTAACTCTGGTTGTCTTTTTTGTTGATGCATTGGCACTGAATCCCCCTTGGTGATACTTCTGTCTTTACAGTCTCAAATCTATTTTGGACTTTCTTAGAATTAGTTAAAAGCTCCAAAGCATTTTGGCAATCTTGGCAACACCGACTCCTTGGAAAGCAGCTAGGACTGCTCCTCCGCTCCTTTGTCAGCGCCTTCAGACTGCACAGCCTGCTGGGATACGGGAGGACTCAAATGCCACCTCTCCCCGCCCTGGAGGCTGAGTCGCCTCTTTTAGATTTCATTTTAAAGTTTAGTGACACTCCAAGTATATTCTTCAGATTTTGAGACTCTGTAAAGCTAATGAAACTTTAGTTTTTTGCAATGATTTTCTTCCATTTATTAACTAAGGAAAAGTCTTATGCACTGTAAATGTACTTACAATATAAAGCTAATTAACTTACATTTTTAATATACCAAAAGCTTTTTACTGAAGGACAAAGTAGCCAGTCTTGCAAGACAACAGATGATTCATCTTGTTTTGTAATTAATGTACTTAAGGCTGGCTGTGGTGCCTCATGCCTTCAATCCTGGTACTTGGGAGGCAGAAGGAAGTGGCTCTTTGTGACTTCAAAGCCAGCCTGGTCTACATAGCAATTTCTAGGCCAGCTGGGGCTACCTAGTGAGACTCACATACATTTATTTTTCTTCGATTTAGGTTGGTCTT
Source organism: Rhizomys pruinosus (assembly GCA_009823505.1). Taxonomy (NCBI): domain Eukaryota; kingdom Metazoa; phylum Chordata; class Mammalia; order Rodentia; family Spalacidae; genus Rhizomys; species Rhizomys pruinosus. The sequence goes on along the minus strand of VZQC01010551.1, from coordinate 1,511,250 downwards.
AGCCATAAATGTTTGAAAATATATATCTATGATGTAGTGTGCTATTATTTCTAGTTCTAGCATTTGTGTAGTCAAAATATAATGCTTTGACAAATTTTGTTGAAATTGATCATCTTTGTTTCAAAATATTTTTACTTTTAGATTTATAAACAATAATTAGAATGATTGTGCTGAATTCTGTTTTTACCTCATTTATTTGTTTTTCCATCTTTTTTTAATACGCACGCTTTCAATGACTGTCTGCATATGAGCCAGTTTAATTTAATTGAACAACATCATTTAAGATTAAGAATACCTCACATACCCTTTTAAGCAATCAGTTTCATTCAGGATTTTATGAAAAATAAGACAATAAAATCTCATTGGAATGAGTCACTGGATAAAAATACTTTTTTGTATTTCATTTTGGTCCTTAGAGATATTTATTCACTAAATGATGCTTAATCTTTGGAGACTCAATCTAGACATCTCCGAGTTTGGGATTTCCTAATCCCAAACTTTTGAATTGAAAGCAGAGTTTAGACTTGCTACTGTCTCCTTGCGTTCATATTTTTACCCACTATTCTGAAAGGTCTTTTTCCGTCAATTCCTTTCTCTCACCATTATGGGAAGAAAATAAAAATTATTTTCTCCGACACCCTCTTCTGATCTCCGCGGCATTGCACGACACAGGTGCACAAACTTGCATGCAGACAGTACATTCATACACATATAGAAATAAATAAAATTAATAAAAAAATTTAAAAGAAAAGAAAAATTATTTCCTTAATCTTGGCCCTGTTGACATACTGGGCATGATCATTTTGCTTTGGGTCCTTTTTTTTTGGTCTTTTTGAGACAGGGTCTCCCTATAGCCCCAGCTGGCCTGGAACTCACTCTGCAGACCAGGCTGGCCTTGAACTCACAGAGATCCACCTGCCTCTGCCTCCCAAGTGCTAGGATTAAAGGCATGTGCCACCACACGCTCAACTTTGGGTCCTTTCTGATAAAGGATGTTTAGCACTATCTCTGGCCTCTACCTTTCAGATGCCAGTAGGATGCTCTTGATTGTGAAAAGGAAAACAGTTTCCAGACATTGCCAGTTGTCCTCTGGGGGTGCAGATCATCTAAAGTTGGGAACTACTACTATTCTAGGCAGGTTTACCATTCTGGTTCCCTTTTAGTCTTTTTTTATTTTTATTTTTTTAGTGTAGTTGAGAATAATTTATGAGTAATGATGAAGTAACTCCTAGAAGAATGAAACAGCAAAATATTTTAAGGTATATGAAAAATAACAGTATTCCTTAATTTAGTTTAGATTTATAAGAGTTCTGTGGACTGGCCGGGCGTGGTGGCGAATGCCTTTAATCCTAGCACTCGGGAGGCAGAGGCAGGCGGGTCTTTGTGAGTTCAAGGCCAGCCTGGTCTACAGAGTGAGTTCCAGGACAGCTGGGACTACAGGGAGACCCTGTCTCGAAAAAGACAAAAAAAAAAAAAAAAAAAAAAAAGGTTGTGGACTGGAACCATAATTTTAGGGTATAATGAGTTTAATTCTGTTTAAAAATAAAAGTACATTTTGATTTTGGTCTTTGGAAAACTTGTAAGAAAGAGTAATGAAATCATCTTTTAAATAATAAAATAAACAAAGAAATTAACGAGGTAAAAATGAGCTTTTGGATACGAGTGATAAACTAAGGATTAAGAATTATTCTTGAGATACTGAGTCTAAAGGACTTAAATTCATAAATGAGAACACTTTGGTAAAATATCTGGCTTAGGTTTTAAAATAAATGCTACAGTATTATTTTGAATTAGTGATCATCTTTTGATATGTCTTGCTTTTTTAATGTCATACATAGAGGTGAAATATAATAGCATTTTAGAACTATTTTATTTTTTTATGTGTAATGAGGTATTGCCTGTGTGTATGTAGTGCACCCGTGTCATGCAATGCCCACAGAGGTCAAGAAGGCATCTTGATCCCCTGGACTGGAGTTATAAATGGTTGTTAGCTGTCAATGTGCTACTGGGAATTGAACCTAGGTCTCCTGCAGAGCAGCCAGTGCTTTTAAACCACTGAGCCATCTTCCACCCCCATAATAAACATTCTTATAACATAATAGATTATGTTAATAAAGCTGTAGTATGTACCAGAAGTCTCAGCTAAGCCTTGAATTGTCTTCATTTTTTCAAGAATGGAAACTAGGGGGTACCAAGAGACTGAGGAGTTTACTTGAGTTCACATTGCTAAAACAGTTGATTTAGGATTTGACCTTAAGTGTCTGGTTTCTAAGCTTAAACTTTTTCTAACTTTATTATTGTCCAACCTTCTTTATTATCTAAGTATATGGTAATACTACATTCATTCAGCAGTCTTAAGAAATAAGATGATTAAATGCTACACATTTGCATTAAAAAATGTACTATGATAACTTCTCCAAATAATTTCTGATTTATTTTCACTATTTTTATGGTTTTTACATTGTATGTATGAAGGAGAGGGGTAGGCAAGCTTTGAATTATTACAGTTTTCAGTGTTTTCAGGCCTTAAGCCTCTTTGAAAACTTCATGATTATGGTCCCTAGAAAAATAGATGCACACATATATGAAATTTTGCTTACAATTTCATAAATTTCACAGACCAGAAATTCCTGTAAGTTCCAGTTAAGAACTCTAATCTGGCCAGGTGTGGTTGGCACACGCCCTTATCCAAGCACTTGGGAGGTAGAGGTTAGGTAGATCTCTGGAGTTCAAGGGCACACTGGTTACATAGTTGGAGTTCTAGGCCAGCTGAGACCTAAAGGAGACCCTGTCTGCGAAAAATCAAAAAACAAAACCTTTAACTCTGAAATACCCACTTTGGAGATAGACTTTTTAATAATTCATTAATAACTTTGTGACTAAATTTAGCAAATTACACATATAGATAGCATAAAAAGTAAAAAAAAAGTTGCTGGCATGGTGGCGCACGCCTTTCATCCAGCACTGGGGGACATGAGCAGGCGGATCTTTGTGAGTTCAAGGACCAGCCTGGACTACAGAGCGAGTTCCAGACAGCTGGGGCTACAGGGAGCCACCCTGTCTCAAAAAAACAAAAAAAAAAAGAGTTAATTTTTTTTTTTTTTTTTTTTTTTTCTTTTAAAAAAAAATCCACCTTTCCTTTCTTTCTTTTTTGAAACAGTATCAGTATATGGCCCTGGCTGGCCTGGCCTGCAAATTGCTGTATAGACCAGGATCAGAGAGATCTGTCAACCTCTGCCTCCTGAGTGCTGCTGGGATTAAGGGTGTGTATTACCATATCCAGCATAGACTCCTTTTAAGAACAATTCAGTTTAAAACATTTTAAAATTAGGTTCCTGGTAATACATATCTCCACACAAGAAAAGAAAATGCTTCCTTAGTATAATTCAAACTTACTCTTTTTTCCTCTATATTTTTCTGTTTGTCTTTCAGAGTCAAAAATTGAATGTTCAAACTAAAAGAGGGAATGTGATCTGTCTGGGAACAGTTTATGGAAATGTATATATTCATGCATCGGATAAAAGTGTAAGAATGAAACTTAATTTTTTTGTGTGTGACTTCAGCTTTCCTTCTAATTGGTCCATAAACTGGGTAGCTACTTCTAAATTTGTAGTGCAATATTTTCTTTTTAATGCATTTGATTTTTAGTAAATTAAACTTTGGAATTGGATTAAATGATTACAGTTTAAATTTTAGTAGTAATTTAAAGTAATTCTGATTGATCTAAAGAGGTTTTTGTTTTGATGAGATGATCATGAATCAAAATAAAACATTAAGTAATACCACCAGTATTTGCACTGGATTTTTCTTGTGTTCAAGGTTTACTTGAATACTATGTTTTCCAAGACCTTTTTACTTTGCTTTTAGGCAGACATATTGAAGGATAAATTTTGAAACCCCTGTGCACTGATTGGACACAGTGGTTATGAAGGAGAACATGGTGTTGAGAGGAGGACAGGTGATGAGGGCTCTGGGAGGAACTGGGGAGGTTAGAAGTTGATATGATCAAAATACATTATAGACACATATGAAATTCTCACAGAATAAATATTTTAAAAATTTAAAACATATCGAAATAACTTTCTTCAGTATTTCCACAAGGAGGCACTATGAGATAGGCTTACTGTACTCCAACTCTTTTCTGTTTTGGTTTTTTTTTTCTTCAGAGTTACCAGTGAAATTTTTGGTTCTTATAGAAGATAGGTTATACTTTTAATCAGCTATTTTATTGCTTCCTATGACTTACCATGCTATTAGTAGTAAAGTTATAATCTTGGGAGTGCAAGCTTTCAGTTTATAATATGAAGAATGGTGTTTTAGATCTTTAAGAAAATTCTAAATCTGATAGTGAGCATATTTTGTAGAGTATTGCTGGCATAATTAAAAACTATTGCATTTATTTATTTATTTATTTATTTGTTTGTTTGTTTGTTTGTTTGCTTGCCAAGCTGTGTATGTGGAGGTTTGAGAACATTGTGAGAGTCAGTTTGGTCCTTTGGCAACAGGCACCTGTACTCACTGGCCATCCCATTGCTGGCACAATTAAACAAGGAAGAGTAGAGTACAAATTGCTTTTATTGATAGTTTGCCATCACTTTTCTCTTAGAATATATGTGAAACTGTTTAAGCCAAATATTTAAATATAATATACCCTTTAAATTAAACTAAGAAGTGTTCCAAGACTGACAGCCCTTTGGAGAACAACTTCACAGTTCCTTCAAATTCAATCCTTCATTAATAGCTAATACTATTTTAAATTACAATATTACATGTACTAACAGTAATATTATACTATATAATATATATAGTATATAACAGTAATATTATACTATATAATATTATATATAACAGTATAAATCCTTCTTATTAGTAATATTATACTAATATAATACTAACAGTACATGAAATACTATAATTGAACAACTTCGCAGTTCCTTCAAATTCAATCTTACATTAATGGCTAATTTTTTTTTTTTTTTTTTTTTGGTCTTTTCGGAGAAAGGGTCTCCCCTGTAGCTCTAGCTTGTCCTGTGAACTCCTCTGTAAGACCAGGCTGTCCCTTGAACTCCACAAAGACACCTGCCTCCTGCCCCAGGCCAGGATTAAAGGCATGCACAAACACATGTGCGTAAAAAAGAATCTTATATTTTAAAATTATAATATTACATGTACTGTTAGCATGAATATCACTATATCGGTGTGTGTGTCCATATTATATGTTTGTGTACATATTTGTGTGGGTGTGCCAGAGGTCAGTGTCAGGTATGTTTTCCAATTGCTCTCCATTTTAAGTATTTTTTTTTTTGAGATACAGTCTCTCTCACTGAACCTAGAGCTTATCCATTTGCATAGGCCGACTGGCCCGTGAGCTGCAGAAATCTGCCTGTCTCTACACTTCCCACTCTGGAGTTCCAGCTGTGGTGCTCAGCTTTTGGCATGGGTGCTGAGGATCCAAACTCAGGTCCCATGCTTGCATGGGAAACACCTTACTAATAGAGCCATCCCCAGCCCCAACTCTACATGTTTTCAGTCAAAGATGAGTATTAGAAGTTTAAATCAGGGCTGGAGAGATGGCTCAGTGGTTAAGAGCACCGACTGCTCTTGCAGAGGGACCTGGGTTCAGTTTCCCAGCACCCACATGGCTGCTAAGAACCATCTTTAACTCCAGTTCCCAGGGGAATCTGACGCCCTCTTCTGACCTCCGCGGCATTGCATGACACAGGTGCACAAACCTACATATAGATACAATCATACAAATAAAAAATTTTTTTTGAATTTGGTGATGTACTGAAAACTTAGTCTAGATACTTTTTTCTTTTTTTATTATATAGTAATTGATTTTTAAACCATATGCCGAAGTTTAGTTTACCAAAAAAAAAAAAAAAATACTGGTTAATAGCACACATCGAGAATCTAATTTCCTGCCTTAGCCATTTATTAAGCTTTGTAACTTCAGGCATGTTACTTAACCTTTATGTGTCTTAGTTTTCTGGAAAATGGAATAATAGTAATGGCATGTAACTGATCTGATATAATACTTGTCATAATGCTGATAATGAAGGTAAAGAATTACAGAAAAAAAATAAAATTACCATTTGCTTCCCCAAGCCTGCATTTCAACTATTCATGTAGCATTTGCTTTGCTTACTCAATGAAAAAGCCTGCCAGATGTGGTGGCGCGCTATCGCCTTGCCATTGGGAGGCAGAGGCAGAGGCAGGTGGATCTTTGTGAGTTCAAGGCCAGCCCTGGTCTACAGATGAGTCCAGGACAGCTGGGGCTACAGGGAGACCCTGTTTCGAAAAAAAAAAAAAAAAAAAAAAAAGCCTATGAAATTTTAAGTGAGTACTATAAGTAAAGTAAAAGCATTGTTATTTATGTAGTTACTCCTAAAATTATTTTATTAATTTCAGAATCCCGATTTTAAGTTACAATTTAACACAAAATACAGAAATTCATTTCATGTGACTATAGGTTGATTTAATGACAGAGTAGTCACTTCTCTTGGTCTGGACTACAAAGATACAGTACTTTTACTTTTGAAAACTTGATTTTCGTTATTTTAAAGAACTGTATATCACGTATGAGATAACCACATGTAGGAAAAATTCCTTCTTATGAGGAAAATTCCTTCTTACGAGGAAATAGATGTTGGGAATGACCTACTTTTTGTTCCGTCTTTAAATACATTCTTTTCAAAGTCAGAGTATAAAGTTCAGTTTTGGGATTCTACTTATGACACTTTTATCCATGAATATTGCTAATTATAAATGAGATTTTATCAATACTTTGCTGTAAACTATGCTATCCTGAGTCTAATTGTTCTAGTTATTATTGGGTAACAGTTATAGAATATGTAGCCCTAACTAAATTTAGAAGTTCTTGGGAATTTGATGGAAGGATTGATAATTATATTGTATTTGTGGTATTCGTTGTGATTTTACTTTTTTTTTCCCACTTACTTTGATAGCACAAGGTATTTTTCTAGCTTCCTATAGAATATAATATTTAGTTTTTAATGAACAGTGTAAATCCTTGGCATTTTCCAGATACTCATAAGGTGTGTCTTGAAAGCTGTATTTGGTTGTTGATAGGAAAATTTAGGGATATATATATAAAATTCTTCTCTTATTCACTGGAAAGCTACTGCCATATTAAATATAAAGCAGAAAACTTTTAGAACTTATAGTATGGTTCTTATACCAACATACAGAGAGAAATCATAACTCAGTAGGATCAAAGTATGTGGAAAATCAAAACCACTAATGAACTTATCTAGCAATAACAGTAAATTTGATACTATAGGCTGATAAAGGCATATAAAAGATACCCATGGCAAACATCAAGGGCCGTGTTGAAATGGTATATACTTTCCTCTGAGAAGAGTAAGATAAAGGTGGGCTGCTGTTTAGTCTAGTCACTGCTGTTTACTGCTGAATTGAGGTTGGAGCCAGGTGAACAACAAGAAAAAGAATGAAAAAAATGGGAATATAGTATAAAGATCAGAAAGGATGAAATGAAGTGATCATTTGTAGATAAAATGATTATGTAAACTTTTCTAATACAAATAAATAGAAGTATGAGTTTGTTATAGATTAAAGACAAATATAAGTCAAGATAAAGCTAGATGTGGTAGCATACATCCTTTATTTTATTTTATTATTATTATTTTTTATTTATTTTTGTATGTGTATATGTACTGTCTGCATGTAGGTTTGTGCACCCGTGTCATGCAATGCTGCGGAGGTCAGAATAGGGTCTCAGATTCCCCTGGAACTGGAGTTCTCCTGGAATTGGAGTTACAGACGGTTCTCAGCCGCCATGTGGGTGCTGGGGATCGAACCTGGGTCCTCTGCAAGAGCAGTCGGTGCTCTTAACCCCTAGGCCATCTCTCCAGTCCCGGTAGCATACATCCTTAATCCCAGCATTTGGGAGGCAAAGGCAAGAGGATCTCTCCCTATATGAGTTTCAGGCTAGCTGGGGCTACTTGGAAACCCTCTCTCAAGCAAACAAAAGTCAAGGTAAAATGAAAACTTAAGAGATATATTTTACAATGGCACGTTAAAAATATCTAATAAGAGTAAATCTGGCAAGATGAATTCGACATAGAAAATATAAAACATTATTATAAACTAAACTTTAGTTTAGTCAGGGTGTGGTGATGCATGTCTTTTGTCTCAGCACTGGGCAGGCAGAGGAGATGGATCTCTGTGAGTTCAAGCCCAGCCTAATCTAAATAGTGAGCTCCAGGCCAGCCAGGCTGTATAGTAAGACCTTGTCTCAGGGAAAGATGAGATGGGGGAAGAGGAGGAAGAGACAAAGGAGAGGGGATGGGAGACTAAAAAAAAGCCAAATAAATGAAAGAAGAATCTATTTCCTATTCTACAGAGAATACATGTTCCTCATAATCTTATAACTTGAACTAGGGAATCAGAATCATGCAATAATGTGTATCTGGTAGAAACTTCTTACAGAGCTGCCTACCAATTCCAGATGTACCATTTTTGGTTTTATTTTACAGTCTGTTTTATAATGACCTGATTAGAGTCTTTCTCTTACTAGACTGTGACTGTTGATAAACTACAGGGAAGTTGTATTAATATATCTACTGAAGATGGTTTGCTGAAAGCTGAGTATCTTTATACAGAATCTTCATTTCTGTCTTCTGCTGCTGGGGATATTACATTAGGAAGCATTCATGGTAAGCTGACAAAGGCCTAATGCCTCACAGACTTTCCACACAGCATGATATTTAAGAGATGACTGGATAGTTGAAGAAGGATCAGGAAACCAGCCTTCTAAATAACTAATTGTAGACTAGATATCTTCTAAAAAAAAAAATCCATAAAAGTAAAATGACTCAGAAGTTAATTTAACTTTATTTTGACAAAATTGAAGATTATGCTGATACATATCAAGTAATTCTGATTTTAAGCATATTATGTAATGAAATAGAAATAAATGCAAGAGATAAAATGAAAGCACTGTTAATTTCTTTTTATTTATTGTATGTGTATGAGTGTTTTGCCTGCATGTATGTAGGTGTACCGCATGTGTGCAGTGCCTGCAGAGATCAAAAGAGGGTGTTGAATTCCCTGGAACTGGATGTTTAGGGATGGTTGTTAGCTGCCATGTGGGTGCTGGGAACTTAATCCAGGTCCTCTGCAAAAGCAGCCAGTGCTCTTAACTGCTGAGCCACCTCCCCCAGTCTCAAGCAGTATTAAGTAAAATATGAGTTCTGATTATTTTCTTTAATGCTAGGAGAGGAGAGCTAATAGTTAAACTAAATTAAATGTTTGGGTGACTCTAATTACAGGAAGTCTGTAATACTAATTTTCGTTAAAATGCTTGTGTGTATTAGGCTCCAGGTCCTCTTAGCACCTTGCCATTTTCAGTTCTCTTTGAGTATCTTCTTGTGATTTCCAAAACATGTCCACATACAGCAATATTAATGTCTATATTATGGAAAGAAAAAGAGCATAATGGTGAGGTAATACAGCAAAAGGTGTGCTGGTGTTCTGTGTTGCTTTGCCTGTTTCTTACATTTCCACAGAGAAGATGATTCAAATCCAGATGTATTTTCTGAAATCTATATGGATAGAATTCAAGACCACTCATCCCAGAAAGAAGTAGAGTATGTGCACATCCACCAAATGTCTATTGAATCATATTCCAGGAAGTATGGATTTGAACTTCTTTCCATATATGGTCCAGTCATTTCACTTCTGTGGTAAAGCTGGATATTGGCATCTGTACATTTTGACAATACTCCCACATTTCAGTAGTGAGCACAGATTACTAGGTTGTACTAAAGAGTATGGTTAGAGCTAGCCATGCTGTGTAGTAAATTGACAGGTGCTCTTCTATTTTAACAACAACAACAACAAATAACAAAAACAAGTACTTACATAACTAAAATAATTTTTGAGTCTCAATTTAATTATTAAACCTCAATAATTCCTACATCAATATATTATTTGGCTCTAAATAGAGAAAAGCTATATCCAGATAAAGCAAATAGTTTTGTTACTTATTTTTTATTCAATTATGCATTTAGTTTTAAGTAGTAATAGTGAAGTAGTAATAATGTGTAACTTCGTATTTTAAAATGAATTTTATTAACCATTATATTTCTATGCCAATCATAATTAAGATACTATGCCTAATACATCAAGTAGGTTTTAGTGAAAAAAGCAATTCATTACCAAGTCAAAACAGTAAAAACAGCTCTTCTATACTGCTTTAAACCATGTTTATATTTAGTTCACTAACTTTTAATTAATATTTTATCTCTTTCAAGAAAAACAGGAGCTAAATTTGGACAAATTAGCACTTATAGAGTATGTGATAGCAAGACAGATGTACTTTTTTGAGTGTTCTACATCTGATCATTAAAGTAGCTGTAATGGAAATATTGCTAAGAGTTCAGCTTTAGTTTTTGTAGTCTTTTAATATTTATTGGCCTTTAATGTAAAATCAATTTCCTTACATGGCTTAAAAAAGGTCTCTTTTGCACTGTTGTCTCTAATAGAGTTTCCTCTGAAAGTAGAACACTGAGATGGAAATTAGGGTGAAATCTATTTACTAGTAAGAGAGACTTCTTGGAACCCAGGCCAGGTAGGAAGCCCAATTTTCGTGGGAGAAGTTGGACTGCAATACAGCAACTCCCAAGTGAAGGCTCTGAAGCTGGCATGCTTCCTTGAAGTTGTCTCAAGTTGGAGTGAGGGGAACCAGAGTTTTATATCCAGGGTTATTAGATACTAGCTGCCCCAAGAACTGTGATCTTGAGCCAAGATGGCTGTCTTCAGTAGAAGCAGTTTCCAAAGAGGGCTGGTGATGGAGGGCTTCCTGCCAGCAGTGCTCTCAGCATCTAGGAAAATAAGACCTTCAGGTATGAAAGGGGCTCTGGATGATGAATCACAGCCTTTGCCACAGTTATATTTATTCATTCAGCACATTTATTGACTTGCTCCTATGCCAGATTTCTAGACACCAAGGGTACAGAATTGGACAGGAAATGATGCATATCCTTAAAGAACACATAGTTGAGTGAAAGGACTGGGCATCTCCTTTCTCAGTCACTACCAAGCCCACTGGGCTTTTGCCTTCCATCTATCTCCAGTGGCTGTTGTTACCTTGCATCAAAGCAGGATGTTTTTGCCTTTCTCACTCCTATTGTAGAACTAATGCATTGGTAAGCAAGAGTAGGGGAGGGAAATGATTTAGTTACTTCCATGTTGTCCAGGCAGCTTTCCTCTCTGTTCCTTGCTCCTCATTCTGCTTTGGGTTTTTTTCCAGTATATATAAGAAAGAAATAAGGAACCCTCCCACATTCCTTACACCTAGTTTGTTGACTTTATTTATTTATTTATTTATTTATTTATTTATTATTTTCCCCCCTCAATGCAAGGTCTACTATGTAGCCCTGGCTGGCCTCAAATTCAGAGATCTCTCTGCCTGTGCCTTCCAAGTGCTAGGATTACAGGCAAATGCTAGCACACTCAGCCAACCTTGACAATTGGGGGGTTATTTTTTTTTTTTATGTGGATGAGTGTTTTGCCTGCATGTATGTAAGTGCACGTGTGTCATGCAATGCCCTAGGAGGTCAGAGGAGGGTGTTGGATCCTGTGGAAATGGAGTTAAGGATGGTGCTTATCCATGTGGTTTCAGGGAACTAAACCCAGGTCCTCTCTAAGAGCAGACAGTGGACTTAACTACTGAGCCATCTCTCCAGCCTTGATAATTTTTTAAAATCCTTCTACCTTGTACCTCTGTGTCCATCCTTATTCCAAGAGCTATAGGAATATGCTATTGAAGTTTGGAGTTTGAGGATGGGGTGGAAATAGAAGAGCAGGCAAGTTTCAGTTTCATATCCTAGTAAGACTCTGCACATACATTTCAGTGACTTCTTTGTTCTAACCAGCAGCAGATGATTATATAACACAAATTAGGTATATAGTTTGGCTATATTTAAACAAGCTGGCTTCAGTCTGAAAACTTGTTTTTATGGGCAAATATGTTGCTTTTTCTGAGCATCATTTTTTTTTTTTTTTATAGATAATAAACTTCGAGGGTAGATTCTAAGACCTGCCTGTTCAGGATTTATTTAGTTTGGCTTCTTTTTCCTTAAAATTTAAATTTTCCCTTTGAGTTAGAGTTGAAAAATCCAGCATGTAGCAGATGTTATAAAAAGCCTTTTCAGGGCTGGAGAGATGGCCTAGCAGTTAAGAGTGCTGACTGCTCTTGCAGAGGACCTGGGTTCGATTCCCAGCACCGACATGGCAGCTGAGAACTGTCTTTAGCTCCAGTTCCAGGAGAATCCGACACCCTCTTCTGACCTCTGAAGCATTGCACGACACAGGTGCACAAACCTACATGCAGACAGTACATTCATACACATAAAAATTAATAAAAATTTTAAAAAAGCCTTTTCAGCACAACTGTATATAAAACTGCCTTTTTGGTAGATTATACTAAGTATGTGACTTTGGAGCCTTGTTTCAGTAGACGGTAGGTGGCTGTTTGAAAGTAGACAGGTAGCAAGTGCCAAAATTAGCCAACCCATTCCACTTAATGAACAGCTGACTTCACAGAGGAAGACAATGAGGCTTAGAGATGTCTGTTAAGCTAGCTAGTGAAACAGTAAGGACTTGATCCTGGTTCTTTGTTTATCGATTTTATTTTATTTTTTTATTGAAGTTTTGTATCTGTCATCCAACATTTCTTAATCAAATTTATATGCCTTCCCTGCCCCTCTCCCCATCAGGGTTCATGCATTTTACCATACATGTTTTGCATCCTTTTCTCAGTCTTTTTTTTTTTTTTTTTTTTGATGTAGAAGTTTACTGTTTGGGGCAGAAGTTTACTGTTTTAGTCAGTTCTTTGACCCAGACTTTTGCTGCTGCTGCTGCTGCTGCTGCTGTTGTTCCTTCTAATTTGTATTGCTTCAAAATAAAGAACAATGCAGGGGGATTACTATACCAGACTTCAAACTATACAGGGTCATATCATAAAAACAGCTTGGTATTGGCACAAAAGCAGACCTGTAGATCAATGGAAAAAAATTGAAGATCCAAACTTGAGCATATGCAATTTTGGCCACCTCGTATTTGACAAAGGGGTCAAGAAGACTCAATGGAGGAAAGACAGCATCTTTAGCAAATGGTGTTGGCAAAACTGGATCACCACTTGTAGAAGATTACCTCTCACCCTGTACAAAAATCAACTACAAATGGATCCAAGACTTCAATTTGAAACCTGAGACTCTGAAAATGATATAAGAAAACGTTGACAGTAACCTACAAGTCATAGGGGTAGGAAAAGACGTTCTAAATCAGACAGCAGCTACGCAGGAAACAAGCAACAATAGACAAGAGGGACCTTATTAAACTCAAAAGCTTCTGTACAGCAAAAGAAACGAAGTGTGGAGAAGACCCCCAGAGTGGGAGGAAACCTTCACCAGTGAAACATCTGAAAGAGCATTAATATCCAGAGTGTATAAACTACTCAAAAAACAAAGGAGGAAGAAAACAAATGACCCACTCAAAAGATGGAGTAAAGAGCTGAATGGAGACTTCACAAATGAAGTAAACATGTCTGAGAAACATCTTTTTTTAATTTATTTATTTTTATTTTAATTTGAATGTACTGCCTGCATGTGTGTAAGTGCACCTGTGTCGAGTAATGCCCACCGAGGTCAGAAGAAAGTGTTGGATTCCCTTGGAACTGGAATTATGGATGGTTTTTAGCCACCATGTGGGTGCTGGGAATCAAACCTGGGTCCTCTGCAAGAGCAGCCAGTGCTCTAAACCACTGAACCATCTCTCCAGCCCCGAGAAACATCTTAAAAAGTGTTCAATGTCGCTAATAATTAAGGAAATGCAAATTAAAACCACTTTAAGATTTCATCTTACTCCAGTAAGGCTGGCTATGATCAAGAAAACAAAGGATACCAAATGTTGGAGAGGTGGTGGGCAAAGGGGACTATTCATCCACTGCTGGTGGGAATGCAAACTCGTGCAACCCTATGGAAAAAGTGTGGAGAACTCTTAAAAGACGAGTTTACCACCCCCCCACTCATACCACTGCCTGGTATATAACCACAAGACTCATCCTATTGCTGAGATACCTGCACATCTATGTTTCTCTCTTCAGGTTAGCAAAGAACTGGAAGCAACCCAACCAACCAACCAGAAAATGTGGTACATCTATACAATGGAATTCTACACAGCTCTAAAGAAAGATGATATCATGGACTTTGCAGGTAAATGGATGGAACTAGAAGACATTATATGCTAAGTGAAGTAACACAGTCCCAGAAAAACAAAGGATGGATGGTGTTCCTCATTCGTGGATCCTAGCACCAAATCTCTATTTGTTTTTGGTTTTTTTTTTAGTATATACTTAATGTTTATTTTTAACCTTGTACATTAAAAAAAAAAGAGTTCTACAAACCCATCACTACCCCTATATAGAATAACCCCAAAGGTGCCTTGGCAGCACCCAGGAAGCAGGGGACTGTGCAGAGAAGCTTCAGTATAATGGAGGAGGCCCACAGAGCAGTGACCACCTGCTAGCAGGTCAGTGTAGAAGGAAAAGCCCAAGACTCTGGGACCTGGGCTGGGGAAACCCCTCCCCTCCCTCAGCCTTGGTGCTGGATCAAATCCGATTTTCTCTAGATCTCTTGGGTTTTTGTCACTGGGCCCAAGACACTACAAAGCCCCCAGGAGCAGTCGGGTGTCCCAGGCAACAGCCACAGCCTGGCTCCTCAGAGCCCCTCAAGCTCGGGGAGTTGGGCACGTGGGAGGTTAATTCTCTTATCAAAACTATACAGAATCCTAATTTTGCAGAGTGGCAATTTGGGGTTGGGAACCTCAGCAATGGGAATGTTGGTTATGCAGCGCAGACGTTGAGTTCTCAGGGGTCAATTATGAAAACACTCATTCAGCTATTTCTATTCAAATGAACACCTGAAGAGGAGGCCTCAACGGTTTTAAAAGTGTGTGCATATTACTGGATAAATGTTAGTCCAATAAAAGAGGTCATCACCCACTATTTGTGTACATTTAAGTTGACACTGAAAAGATCTTTGTGGAGGATCGTGCTATTGCTGCTGCTGCTGCAGCGGTGTGCCTTTTTTTTTTTTTTTTTTTAATCTCCTTGGACCTTAACACTTTAGCAACTGAAGGAAATAAACCAAATTTAGTCACTTCTGAGTTTCTCTTCTCTTGGGCCCAGGAAGAGCCTGACATGGGCACTGAGAGGCCAGATCAAGGTGGCCAGCTGTGCAGGACTCATGAAGATGGAGCTCCCTGCTTGGAGGCTCGGCCACCACCCTTAAAGGAATGTGGAGCCCCAGTTTGAAAACACGCTGGTTTTCATTTGCCCTGTGGTCAAAGCACTCAGATTTTTTTTTTTTTTTTTTTTTTCTTTTTTGAGACAGGGTCTCCCTGTAGCCTCAGCTGTCCTGGAACTGTGTAGATCAGGCTGGCCTTGAATTCAGAGATCCGTCTGCCTCTGCCTCCCAAGTGCTGGGCTTAAAGGGGTGCACCACCACACCCAGCTAGATCATCTTAAAAAGTAGATTTATCGGGGCTGGAGAGATGGCCTAGTGGTTAAGAACACTGACTGCTCTTGCAGAGGACCCAGGTTCGATCCCCAGCACCCACATGGCGGCTGAGAACCATCTGTAACTCCAGTTCCAAGGGGAATCCGACGCCCTCTTCTGACCTCCGCGGCATTGCAGGACACAGGTGCACAGACCTACATGTAGACAGTACATTAAATAAATAGATTTATCTTTTTTTTAGTCTGAAAATATTGCCTACTCCTCTTCCTTACCAACACATACATGCATATACTCATGTACACACATGCACACACTCATGTACACTCATGCACACACTCATGTACACACATGCACACACTCATGGACACACTCATGGACACACATGCACACACTCATGTACACACACGGACACACTCATGGACACACATGTACATGCACATGCACACATTCAGGTACACACATGCACACACTCATGAACACACATGCACACACACATGCACACAATCATGGACACACATGAACACACTCATGTACACATGCACACACGGACACACTCGTGTACACACATGCACACTTATGTACACACACATGAACACACTCAGAGGCACACACACAC
Source organism: Rhizomys pruinosus (assembly GCA_009823505.1). Lineage (NCBI taxonomy): Eukaryota > Metazoa > Chordata > Mammalia > Rodentia > Spalacidae > Rhizomys > Rhizomys pruinosus. The sequence goes on along the minus strand of VZQC01010551.1, from coordinate 1,495,068 downwards.
ACACATACGCACATACCTTTCTACTTCTCTTTAAACAGAATCAAGGAAAGTAAAGAGCATGCAGGCAGCCTCTCCCCTCCCTGCAGCTTGGGAACCTAGGACAGGACCATAGGACCATAGGACCATAGGACCATAGGACCATGGGACCATGGGACCACGGGACCATGGGACCATAGGACCACAGGACCACAGGTCCACGGGACCACGGGACCGCGGGACCGCGGGACCGCGGGCCCACAGGACCACAGGACCATAGGCAGGCAGAGGTCTCACCAAACTCCATTCCCAGCACCCTTTCTTCTCATGTCTAAGAGGTGCTTGGTCCAGAGTAGAGCACAGAATTATAAAGGATGGAGTGGGCTGGGCCTGCAGTTCAGTGGGTCTAGCATTTGGCTAGTATGCACAAAGCCTTCAGCCTCCCCAAATCTCTATTTGTAAGACAAACTGAATAAAGTCTTACTGTTTGGGGAGGAAGGGGACTGGGATGAATGGCTGCTGGCCTCTGTTAGTCCTGGAAAACATATTTTCATTACATGGTAGAAAGCTTTGAAGCTTTCTTCCTTGTACTCATCATTCTTATCCCAAACCACCTTAACTCTTGGCTTAGAAGTTACTTTAATCTAATGAATAGACATGACAACTGGCCTGAAAAAAAATTTTCATTAATATTTTTGTGTCATTGGTTCAAAAACTTGGCTTCATGTGGTCTATTCAATGTGCTGTTTGTGTTGAAGATTTATAGTATTTGTGTTGAAGATGTAGGGTTCAGTACATTTGTGTAATTTTTTTGTAGTTAATGCTATAAAAGCTTTAGGTCTAGGAAGGGAATAGATAGTTTGCATAGATGCCTAATGTCAGTTTTTCCAGAATTGTATCTAAATCTCTAGATTTCTGATAGTAACAAAAATTACCCATAACAGTGTTATTAAATTATATTGTAGATATCCAATTGTTCTTAGAATTCCATATAAAAGTTCCTTTTCTGCATTGCTCCTAGTAATTTGAAATTCACTTTTTCTCTCTTTTGCAGGTAATATCATATTACAAAGCAAGATGGGTAATATCACAGTAGGTATGTGCCAAGATATTGTAATTGGTATACCTTTTAACATTTATATTCATAATCTTTTTTTTTTTCTTGTATTTTTGAGACAGGGTCTCTCTTTAGTCCTAGCTGGCCTGGAGCTCACTCTGTAGACAAGGCTGGCCTTCTCACAGGGATCCACCTACCTCTGCCTCCTGAGTGCTGGGATTAAAGGCTTGCGCCATCACGCCTGGCTCATAATCTTTTATTAAGATCTACAGTTTATCTGATGTACCTGACCTGATATGCAGGTCAGTGTAGGCAGACCAGTATATCTACTCAGAACAAAATAACTTAGACTTCATATTAAAAAATCTTAAAAATGTCTTGTTCTTCAAATAGCTATTGAAGAACAGCTATTGAAGAATAGTTAACTATTTGAAGAAAGATAAAAATCATGCTACTGTTTATTGGTTCCAAAACTGTTCTCATTTGAGGTCAACTCCAAGTATGCCAGTACTTTTTTCTATGTGTGTATCAGTGTCTGTTATGTGTCAGGAATTCTTTTTTTTTTTTTTAATTTTTATTTATTTCTGTATGTGTATGAATGTACTGTCTGCATGCAAGTTTGTGCACCCGTGTCATGCAATGCCGTGGAGGTCAGAAGAGGGTCTCGGATTCCCCTGGAACTGGAGTTCTCCTGGAATTGGAGTTTCAGACGGTTCTCAGCCGCCATGTGGGTGCTGGGGATCGAACCCGGGTCCTCTGCAAGAGCGGTCGGTGCTCTTAACCGCTAGGCCATCTCTCCAGCCCAGGAATTCTTTTAGGTACTAGGGAATAGGTGGAGACTATGGTAAGAGATGAAGTCAGACTAGATTTTAGATCCCTGTAGATATTGTGTAGTAGATTTATTGCAAAAAGGTTCAGATGTTGGATCTAGATTTTCAAATTCAAGATGCTCAGCCTGTAGTTCCTCTTTCTGTAACACAAGACTATCCTGTAATTAAAATGGGTGAACACACAATGGAGTTCTATGCAGCAGTAAAGAAAGATAACATGAACTTTGCAGGTAAATGGATGGTACTAGAAGCCATTATGCTAAGTGAAGTAACACAGTCCCAGAAAAACAAACAATGATTTGTGGATGCTAGCACCAAGTACCTAGTTGTAAGGCAAGCTGAGCAACGTTAATGTTATATTTCTTTTTATCTGAAAGCAACTGTGCTCTTATAATGTGAATCCTTTAACAGGTTCTAGAATTAACTCACCACTTATTTTCAGACTTCATAATTTTGGTATATGTATACATATTTTAAAGTAATATAAAATTAAATGGGAAAAATGTGAATTCCTAAATATGATTTGGAATTAACATAAAGTTTATTTTAAGATGTCATAATTATGGTATATGTGTGACATAAATATAGATGCATATTTTGGAACAGTACAAATTGGATGGAACAACAACAAGAAAAGGACTAGAAAACAGTAAACTTCTGCCCCAAACAATAAACCTCTGCATAAAAAAATAAATAAATAAATAAAAAACTTTAAAAAGACTGAGACAAAAATGTAAGACATATATGGCAGAATGCATGAACTCGGGTGGGGGGCATGGAAAGGGGGAATGAGTCTAAATTGGACTGAGAAATGCTGTATGAAATGTACAAAACTACAATGAAAATATTAAAAGAATAAAAATAAAAAATAAAATGAGTGAGCAAGAGAAAGCATAGTTGATGCCAGGTCATGGGGGGGAGGTGGAGAACAGGAGAAAGCAGGGCTGATGCCAGGTGATGGGGGGGGGACAAGAGAAAGCAGGGCTGATGCCAGGTGATGGGGGGAGGACAAGAGAAAGC